>CAMGYJ010000010.1:15616085-16184371 GCA_946122785.1 Linum tenue | reverse complement strand
TAGTGATCTGATTTCGGTGGAAGTTTAGTAGATAGGAAAAGCACTTCAGGAAGTGTGCAATTCTTAGGGCCAGCTCTTGTGTCTTGGTTTAGTAAGAAGCAGGGAGCTGTAGCATTATCAACCGCTGAAGCTGAATATCTCGCAGCTGGAAGTGTTGTACCCAAATAATGTGGATAAAAACACAGCTAGCTGATTATGGATTTAAGTTAGAAAGTATCCCTGTCTGGTGTGACAACACAAGTGCAATATCTATGACAAAAAACCCTGTACAACATTCTAGGACTAAGCACATTGAAATCAAATTCATTACATACGAGATCTGGTGCAAGCAGGTCATATAAGCTTACAGTTTATACCCACTGAGCATCATCTAGCCGACCTATTCACAAAGCCTCTGCTAGTGATCGCTTCAAAATCTCTGTACTGAATTAGGACTGAGATCTTTTAGCCAAATCTAGTTTCTGAAAAGGGCTGGAAGCCGATTGGATATGACAATTTCTAGGACATTAGGATTAGGATTAAGTCTCTATTCTAGCTAAATCTAGTTTCTAAAAGCAAAAACGTTTATGGATGTGGTTTACTCTAGTAATTTTACTATCTTGGTTTACAAAATAAAACTACTTTCAGAGCATGCGTATAAACCTGGATTTCTTTCTCTAATCATTCTGCTTCGATATTGGAGAAAAACTCTTCGACTTCCCTGCTGCCTTCTGCTCTCATACTCTATATAAACCACTCTCCTGAGGTCACTGTTCCTCACCTATCTTCATCAAACCTTAAGCAAACCCACCAAAATCTCTCTGCCAGAAAAAATCAAATCTCCAAGATGAGTGATCACCTGCCCCGACCTTTCCAATTTGAAGGGTTAGTGCACACTTATCCCGGGTACATGTTTCATGAACCCGTGGTGATCAATCATCATCGTCACCTTCAACATTTCGAGAATAGGAGGCTGCACCACATCATTCAACTCGACCCATATGAGTTTAACCTCTACAAATACGATATCATATCCCTCATTGAGGCTCTCGGATGGGATTATCTACTGCGTCAACCCCTCCATCCAGCCTGTCCTGGTGCAGTCAAATATTTCTACTCGAATCTGAGGTGTCAAGGAATCAGTACCAGAAGTTTCTCAACGGTCATCTATGGCCATCTTCTAAACCATTCCTGTAGCAGCCCTAAATGGAATCCTTGGATTTCCTGATCAAGGATTAGACATTGCTCATCCCTCGAAGTTCTGGAAGCATGACTTCATCCTCCCCACTGAGTATGCAAACTTCTCCAGGAGCCAACCGGAGGAACTGATGTGCCGATTCCAATTGGATGGCTGACTCCACGTTGAGGATCTTCCACCATTTCATCACACATGTGTTCTTTCCTAGAACATATAACCTTGATGTTGTCCTGCCACTTGATCTATGGATCATTGCTAGTGCAACGGCAGGACGCAAGTTGAACTTTTCGAGCCTACTGTTTGCAAACTCCTTCCAGTTGGGGATGAACATTACCAAGGACTTCTTCCATTCGGGTCTATCATTACTCGAATGTTGGTTAATCTGGGAATTGATCTTTCAGATTACAGAAGTGTGTCTCACTATGTACGTTGGAGCTCTCAACGTTTTGATGATCCTAGACCTACCCACTGATATTTCTCCATCTCCACCTCCACTTCCATCTGCTTCCCTTCTGGGTCCCCACCCAAAACCTGTCACCTCTAACAAGGGAAAATCAGTTGCTGGAGAATCAAGCAATAATGCTAATCTGGTGTTTACAGTCTCTGATGGAAACTCCTCCTCAGACGACTCTGCAGGGCCAGCACAAGAAGGACCATCCTCTCCCGCTTCTTAAAATCTTCTGCTAGTTCTTAGGGGGAAGTTTTAGATAATTGTTTTCCTTTGTAGGTAGTCTTAGTTAGTCTCTAGTAGTTGCAGTAGTTTAGGGGGAAGTTTTCATTTAAAAGGAGTTGGGTCCTTTTTAGTTCTAGTTGCTGCTATCTTGTAACTCTCTTTTATTTATCAAGAAATAGTAGTTCGGATCCCTGTGCTTTCTGCTGGCTTTCTTTTGTTGTGTTTATTTTCAGGTAAACTCCAGACTTCTCGGACGAAGGGGGAAATTGATGAAAAAAACGCGATTTACATCTTCCAGAACGACGACGTTTCTGTCCCAGAGCCACACGACGACGTCTCGGACTCGCTGCGTCTAAACTCCACACGACGACGTCTTGGACTTCAAACGTCTCTGTTCAGCATCGTCCTTCTAAGTCTTTCGCTCTGAACAAAAGAGATCGATTCACTCAACCCTAGCCTCCCACCTACGAGGAGCGGAAGGAAAGCTCAAATCAGTTCGTCGGTGATGAAGCACAGACATCACCGACAATCCACTAAGAAATGATGAAGATCAGTCAGGCACAAATCTCGCGCAACGGTCAAAGAAGATTTCTAGGTATAAATAGATTGTTGTCTGTTAAATTAAAACGCGACTGTGATAGCGAGAGAGAGAGAGAGTTAGGAGAATTCTTAGTCTATCTTGAGTCCGTTTGTAGTTCTCTTCAGTAGCTTGATTCACAGTGGTTATTCTGGGTGAACTAATTGGGAAGAGTGTCTTTGTTTGGGTGTCTTCAAAAGTGTCAACTTAGTTGGCTTGTGACACGCTAAAACACAACACCTAACAATGGCCAAGTGTAACCAATGAAAGGGACTGCAGTATAGTGGCACAAGTAATAAATATCGAATCCACGGGTCTCTAGAGTTACTATTACTCAGCTTCAGTTCATTATCTAGCAAACTAGATTAAGGATTGATTTATAAACTACTCTACTGACTACTCTACTAATTACAAGTTGGGAACTCACTTAGGTATGATTCCCCTAGCTCCTCAATTAGGTCCAAGTTGCAATTACCTTTGGTTGATCTATTGTTGATTAAACTGCGGAAGATCCTAAATTAGCTTGGAATCTCTTAAGCTGACCAAGCCCTCTCAGACAATACCCGGCAGCGACTAGCCTTCAGGATAGACTGCTAAGGTGATTCACAGATCTCCACTACTGGAATGAATTCCAGTACGAAGCAGTGAATTGATTGACTCTCGCACAACCAATTCACCACTATCAATCAAGGAAGCTCTCTTAACCTAATCAGATTCTTCTATCATAGGTTAAAGCAGAAATCAAGAGAATTTGATCAAGATTCAATTGACTCAATAAATCATGCCTCAATCGATTATAATCAAACAATATAGCATCCAAAACTTCATACAAGAAAGATCCTAACACATGGAACTAGGGTTCCTCAAAACCTAAGTGAAGGGAAGTTACTCCATAGAGAAGAGAGAGACTGCAGAAATCTGATCTAGATCTTCAATCTCCATCTCCAAGCTTGATTCCCGAGCTCCAATGGCGAAGAAATCCTCCAAAAGCTCCAAGAATGTTCCCAAGTCGCTCTCTCTCTCTAGGGTTCGTCCCTTGGGTGTTTGGGAACCAAAACCCAGCTCTCCCTTTCCTTTGGCTCGAATCTGCCTCAAAAACCCGATTCTGGGCGAATTACGGGCTGAATTACGGTCGTAATTCTTCCATGCCCGTATTTTGCCCAAAACACGCGTTTTGGTTAGTTTCAGCGCACCCAAAGCTCCTCTCGGCAGTGAAATTACGGGCATGGGAGGCCAAATTACGGTCGTAATTCTCCTGCCCGTAATTCTTCCTCCGCTCCTGTTCAAAGCTTCGTTTCTCCCTCGTCCGGACTCCAAATCAGTCGCCGTTTGAACCAGACGCTCGTAGTCTCGTCCTCTTTCTTTTCAACAAGCTTCCATGATTTTTGTCCATAAAGTGAGGTAGAAATCCTTCTTCTTCAGGTCAACCGAGTTTCTTCTCCCGAATCGCCAATTGATCTCTGATTGACTTGAAACTTGCGCCTATGCTTCACTTTATGTGCTAGGACCTGAAATGTGACAAAGGAACACAACCTAGCGTAAAATAGGCCAAAGACACGATAATCAAGCAAACAATCAAGAAACAAAGGGGAAAACATGTGCAAATACCGAGTCATCAAATCCCCCCACACTTAACTGTTTGCTTGTCCCCAAGCAAACCTAACTCAAACCAATGCAGCTCTCCAGAGCTCTATAAACAACAACCCGATCGTCGGTAGAGGATTTCCTAGATCATATAGCAGCTTACGAGGTCAACTGGTCTTCTAAGACGTCCCTATCTCTCTCAATGCGAGTACTAGACTCAAGCCAGGATCATGAGAAAAGTAGAAGTAAGACAGTCAGTTCATGGATAAAGGACTCACACCATTCACAACCAAGGACTCGTTGTACCGGGGTGCTCTTTCACTTCATTTCACCGTTGGAACCCCTTTTTCTCACTTTCATTACATTTTTTTTTTTTTCTTTCATTTGGTGGGGTTCCAACTGCAGTCTTTTGCACGGTCGACCCTTATTAGTCGAGCAAGAGCAATTTCTGTACATCTGGCGCTCGCCAGAGTACTTCTTTTAACTCCTTTTCCTCAACTCGTGTGGAGGGTCAATGAAATTAAGGGGGGTCGGAAGCTCTATCCGTGCCCTTAAAAACACATCCTCAAGTAGGCAAACCGTTCAACGGGTGGAAGTTTTACTTGTACTAGAGACACTTAGCTTCACCTTGTAGGAGTACCCCACTAAGGATCACTAAAATCTCTTCCAAAACCCGATTTGTGCAATGAACGGTGCCACACACGTTGGGCTTACCCCATGTTTAAGATTTTTGATGATTTCGACATGGAGGACCAACTGCTTTTCATTTCCACATGAGCACCCTGTTCAATACACGAGTCCATAACACAATTCAAACAGAGTCCACATTACCACATGAATTCAACGGTCTTAACTCCACTAATTCACAAAATCAACTGACACAGCAGAGAGCTAGATAGGAAAAATCTTATACTTCAACATCCTCCATAGTGCTACACTACCTTCCTAGGTTGCACATTACAATAGAGACTGTCAATTCAAAGCATACTGAGCAGGCAATTTGCAGGAAACACGTACTTGGAGCCCTCAAATTTAAAAATTTGGACAGTGAACTAGGCTCCAAGCACACAAACAGCCAAACATTCACCCGCATACATAATCGAACACCCCCCCACACTTAAGCACGACATTGTCCTCAATGGAGGAAAGATAAGGAGGGTAGAACGAAGTTACCAGATCAAGGGTGAATGATGATGGATGGGTCAGGCGGTGCATTCCAGGAAGAGAGAGTAATCAGAACACAAACACCACACAAAATCTCACAAAGGTTGAGTTATTGACTCTAAAATCAAATAACAAAACTGACTCAACCGAGGAGAAATAGAGAAAGAAATGCAAACCGACTGGTTGGGTTGCCTCCCAACAAGCGCTTCTTTCACGTCGTGAGCCGGACGATGGCTCCTAAGTTTCGGTCCATGCTAGAACCTCCTTGAAGTTGAGGTTCTCGTCGATGAGGTGGAGTCTCAAGTCACGAGCATGTGGTGTGGCAGGTGATGAAGGCTCGTGCACTTGATGCAGATGAAGTCTCCACCCTCGAGACTCTTCTTTCTTCTCTCGTCTCATTGCCCCAAACCAGATATGACATCGATTGGCCACCATCGCGTCCACCAAGAGGGACCGATGTCGATGTGGCCTTGGTCTGGCAAAGAGACACTGCAAATGGGTCCTTGCAAGCAGCTCCTCGAAGTTTGGTGGAGATATCACATGTAACTCATGGCCGGTGCAGCCTCTTCCACCTCAACTCGTCCTCGGCCTGGACGCCAAGTGCTTCTTCAACCTCCCTTTCTTCTTCATGTGGTATCACCCCTGGGAAATGATCAAGAACTCCTTCTGCTTCATTTCGTCATCCTCCACAACTTCTTTCTGCACCCTTTCTGCTCTTCTTCTTCTAGCACGGATTGGAGCAAGTTGCCAAGCAATTTCTTTCATGAGATCTTCTTGCATCTCCTCACTCATGCCCGCCTCTTCAAAGCTCTGTTGGGATGTGGGAAGGTGTGGTCGGCTACGACAGGACATTCCTGATCATGATCATCACGGGAGCTCTCCGTGACAACTTCAGTGTGCTCCACAATGTCCTTGTAGCCTTCTCTTCCTCCTCCTCTTCTAGTATGGCAGCAGAAGGGTGATCTGGAGCAGGTGTACAAGATCGCTCAAGATCATCGACGCTCTTCTTAAGGCTCAGGAGGATCTCCTCTGTTTCACGATAGGCCTGGACACAATGATCCATCCTGGAGCATGATCTCTCACAGTCTCGAGCAAACTGCTCCATGAGAAGCCTCAATTCATAGTTTGGATCTGGCTGTGGAGTGTAGCATGGCTCTGCAGAATGGCCTGTCGCAACCGCCCCTCCGGATTGCGGGATTCGTTGCGAACTGATCGGAGTCGCCATCGACCTTACTTGGGGTGGATCGAACACCCATTTCCGGTTTTGTTATTTAGGTTAAAACCAGAAATCTGGTCCGCGAGTTTTAGATTTTTCTAGGTTCGGGAGTACGGTTACGTGTGGGAAAGTGTATTCACACCCCACAACGCCCCAAATGGGTACTACTTAAATCGATAAGTTTTTAAAGGTTGGGTGTTTATAATTTTTGCCTTATTTACGTATTTAATTATGTGATGATTTGATAATTTAGATATTTATCTTTACAATTCGATCATACGTTTATTAACGTAAATCTCGAACGTAAAGAAAGATTATTTTTGTTAGTTGGACTCGAACCTATTGGTTGCCTACGTACCCGAGTATCCGGGATCAAAGTCCACGTAGTTCGATAAAGTTGATAAGTTTTGAAAAGGGAATCTTAACACGTTCTATTGATCGTGGCTAAGATGATAATTAGAGTTGTTAGACAATGTATTTATGATGTTTCAATTTAGTGATTGAGTGTTATATAATCTTTAAAACAATTTTATTGAGAGCGACTATCATGATATATTGATCGAGGTTTCGTATTAAGGGATTTTCTAGGTAAAACTAGTATATGTATGAATAAAGAAGGCAAAGCGAAAGTGGTAGCCATAATTTGGTGAAAAGCAACGATCTTAGCACGATAAGTCGATTCAAATATTGCGTATTAAGCTTAAGCAGGAATAAGGAAAAATGAGGAGATTAAAGTTGCAAGTAAAATTATGTAGCGTAGTGGCTGATTAAACTAACTCGTGGTATTTTTGATCTGACGGACGCGGGTTCAAATCTCAATAGGGCCGGTTTTATTTTTAAATTTTTAAGATGGCGAGGGCAAATCCGTCTTTACGAGAGACGAGTGTAATTGTGTTTGAACTTAAAGGAACCCTAGCATTCTCCTATTTGCGACCCAAGCGGCCGCCACTCTCAAACCTTGCCTCTGCCTCCTTTCTTTCATTTTCTTCTTCTTCCATTCGACCTAAAGCTAAATCCAAAAACCCATTCTACCTCTAATCCGACCCTAGACAGCCGCTACTCTCCTCTGATGGAAACGACGAAGTGAAATGGAGACAAAGACAGAAGCGCGTGGAAGATCAGCGATGGACGCCGACCAAGGTACCGACAGCGGCGATTAAGGTGAGTTTGCCCTTTTACAGTTTGTGCACGTCGTATTTTAGGGTTCGATTCTTGGGTTTTAATCTGGGTAAAGAGAGTGGTGGCGGTTTTGTGTGATTTAGTTGAAGATCTAGGGATTCTGACTTGTTTCTGTTTGTTTTGGGGTTTTGTTCTCGATCGAAGGAAGGGAACGAAGTCGTCGTCGGTGCAAAACTAACGGCGATGGACGCGGCGGCGGTTCTGGGTATCACAGGCGTGAGGGTGTGAGGGGTTTTTTTTGCTTTTGCATGTGGGATTTAGGGGTTTTCATCTTGATTTCAGTTCTGATTTTCTGGGTTCTATCTTAGGTTCAATCAAGGGGAGGAGGAACAAGAATCGTCGGGGGCTCGGCGCTTTACCGGTGATAAAGACAGCAGCGACTTAGAACCTCGCCTCTGGTAAGCTCTAGCGTTTCTTAGTTTCGTCATTTTTTGTTTTTTTTTCTTGGTTGGTTCTTACTCGTTATTTTTATCTTTTTGGTTTCGAACGAAGAGGAGAAAATGGGATATAGTCACCGGGGACAGATTCGATTTTCGGTGGGGGATTTCGGGTAGGTTATTTCTATGGATTTATTTATTTCTGGTTTATCCTGTTTGCTTAATGGGTTCTGGTTTAGTTTCTCTGTTCTATAGGTTTCAAACTAGTTTTCAAACCTGTGTTTCTGGGAAGTCCATTGCTTTTGTGTTTAGAGTGTACTCTAGCATGATTTCAAGGTTTATTGGTGGTGTTTTTTGGTAAATCTATTGTTTGAGCAGTTTGGTCAAAATCTGGTTGTTTCATATATTGTGGGTGAACTCGAGTTTGGACTATTAACTGTTACTATGGGCCATTTTTGGATTCGAGGTTCATGGTGTTTTATAAGTTTGGGATTTCTATCAGAGTAGTTTTAGGACAGGTTGATAAAATCTGTATCATTGTGTATTATGGGTTGGTTCATGGGGGCTTTAGATTCTAGACGTAACTTGGTATTTATGATGCTTTCAATACTAAAAGTTGAGTAGTGATTGGGATTATGGCCTGTTGCTTTCTGTTACGTGATTTATTAGTGGTGGTTTTAGCTTTGTTTTATATATGTGTGTAATGATGGAATTTCATACTAACATGATAAAAGTATAAATGAGATGATCGATGAAACATATATCTATATTGGTATTAGTAGATTATCAGTAGCTGTATAATTATACATAGCTATCTTGAACGAAGATATTTGTGAGCTTTATAGTTTATATAGAAATAGAAAGAGGAGACAAATCAATACAAGGATGGTGATAATGGTAAGTGCTTAAAATGTAAAAGGGACTTGAGTAGAAAGATGAATGTATACAAGTAGATGACAGTAGTGATTAATTGCTTGAATGAGAAAGTATCTGATAAAGTACAACGATAATAATAAGTAGATGAGAGTAGTCAGATTGGAATTGCTTGGAATAGATTAGGTATATTCCTCTTTCAAATAAAATCAACCTGCTTGTAGTTTGAATGGGATTGATTGAGTTTCTATTTTGAAAAGAACTTAAAATGAGATGGTTGAAGAAGATGAATGATTAAGATGATGATGGTTGGTTTTGGCTACCAACCTTTGTTTGTAGTTTGATTATGATTCTGACCTCCCTTTTTCCGTCTCCTTCTTGGGTTTTTTTTTGCTTTGCTGAAGTTGGCGGCAGTGGTAGGATGCTTGTGGTGAGGGAATTTTTGTAACTTCTTTTGGCTTCTGTTTGTGCAGGTTTTGAGTAAGAGGTGGAAGAAGAAGAAATAAAATTAGAAAGGGGAAAGAAGGTGACAGTATGAAGAAGAGAGTGAGGGAATGTTTGTCTTTGTTTTTCTATTTTCTTTTCGGCTTCTCTTTTCTGTTTGGTATTTTGAGGAAGAGGAGGAAGGAAGTGACAGAGAAGAAAAGGTTCAGGGAATGTTTTTTTCCTTTCCCCCCTTTTGCCAGAGCTAAAGAGCTCTTTTTATAGAAAAAAATCAGATGTGTTGGCACAATGTAATTGGATTTGAGAGGTGATAGGGGCCGCCCTCTATGTTTGTGTAGCTTATGGATTGGGTTGAATCGAACCGGTTTGGTTTGGATGGTATAGGCTGAGTTGGGTTAAAAATTGGGCAGGCATGTTGACCCGGATTTGGGCCAGTGTAGAGTGGGCTTGATGCCAATTTATTTTATTGTACAATTGTAATTGGTTTAACCTAATAGAAAATTAGTGGTGTAATTAATTGTAATAACGTTTTCAATTATTTGGCATTGTAGCTGTCTTAATAAGATTGTTATGACTCCTATTTTTTATTTCGAAATCGTGATTCAATTCTTACAAGACCCAACGTCTTAAGAATCAATTAATTCACATGTCAAGTCATCACTAATGAATTGTATCAATTGAGATTAGCTATTGCTAATCTCATTGAATTATGGCAAGCAAGACCCAACCCAAGCACTACAATTATGTTTAAGCTAGAAGATCGTTCAAGATTTGTTATTACAAATCTGACACTAAATTTTAATTGATTAAATATGTTTTAACCCGGACAAAAAGTGGTGTCTACAGTTGCCCCCCTTTGTATATCTCTTGGTATTTGAGAGGTATACAAAGTTATTCATAACACACCATTTTTTGTCGGTTTACTAACTATATTGTGATATTTTAGTTTGGTGCATTAACCAACTTCTTTGAAGTTTTGAAGTCATTGATTAGCTCCCATGTGGTATAGTCATGCAATGGGTCCTATTAGTTCCTCGACAATGTAGCCTAGATGTGGGTGCTGATTGGTTTCCTCGCAGTGTAGCCTTCTAGTGAGTTCTAATTAGCTCCCTGGTATTGTAGCCTAGATGTAGGTACTAATTAATTTCTCGCAATGTAGCTTTCTAGTGGGTCTGATTAGCTCCCTCGCAATGTAGCCAACTTGTGGGTGCTGATTGGTTTCCCTCGCAGTGTATCCTTCTAGTGGGTCTGATTAGTTCCCTCGCAGTGTAGCCTTCTTGTGGATACTAATTGGTTTCCCTCGCAGTGTAGCCTTCTTCGCAATGTAGCTTTCTTATGGGTCCTAATTAGCTCCCTCACAGTGTAGTCTTCTTGTGGGTACTAATTGGTTTCCCTCGCAGTGTAGCCTTCTTCGCAATGTAGCTTTCTTATGGGTCCTAATTAGCTCCCTCACAGTGTAGCCTTCTTGTGGGTACTAATTGGTTTCCCTCGCAGTGTAGCCTTCTTCGCAATGTAGCTTTCTTATGGGTCCTCATTAGCTCCCCCGCAGTGTAGCCAACTTGTGGGTGCTGATTGGTTTCCCTCGCAATGTAGCTTTCTTCGCAGTGTATCCTTCTTATGGGTCCTGATTAGCTCCCTTGCAGTGTAGCCTACCTGTGGGTACTAATTGGTTTCCCTCGTAGTTTAGCCTTCTTCGCAGTGTAGCCTTCTTATGGGTCCTGATTAGCTCCCTTGCAGTGCAGTCTAATGTGGGTGCTAATTGGTTTCCCTCGCAATGTAGCTTTCTTCGCGGTGTAACCTTCTTCGCAGTGTAGCCTTCTTGTGTTTGAGGATATGCAGAGTTTTTTAAAAACCTTAATCATAGGTGACATGGAGTTGTATGTTTGTTAGGAGATGTTAAAGCAACCAATTGATAAATTCTAGACGAAATTCAGATAGGTCTAGAACTTGAACTTGCAAAGTTTGTATGTGATGTCAAATGTTTATGATTATATGATCTGATGCAATATCATGATGAGATATGTTGATGAAAATGTTCTTTCACTTTAAGTGAACTTTGGCAATTATTGATGTTTACTTTGGCTATGAATTTCTTGAGATTTGCTACCGAATGCATGATGTCATATGATTAGTTTGAAGTGCATTCGGAAATTATGCCATATGATGTATGTGAAGTGCATTTGAAAAAGGTTGTATGATGAGTCATATGATGATGTCTTGAAGGGTATGCAAAGGAAAGAGCATAATGCATAATCATGGTGTTGATGTTTTTTATGGATTCTCTTAATTCGATCATCCACAAGGAAAATATGTCATTCCCTTTCAGTAAACTTGATCCTTGGTTGTGCTCGCAATGGAGTAGCATACTGCCGGCATGGGTACTTTCTTTCGTTGGCGTGTGTCACTATCTCGAGGTACTGGGCTTGCCATCTAGTTTATCCTCTTTTATATACTCAGTGAGCACAAGGTATGTCATTTCTGGGACTTGGTGAAAGGTTGGTCCTCTGCTTTCTCCACCTTGGACACTAGCGCTTGAGTGGCTGATGTGTTAGCCATATGATTTTCTTATTCATGATTGTGCTTGGTAGGTTGATTTTGTGGGAGGCTTTTGTAGCAAGGTGGCCTCAGGATAATGTGCTTTTTTAGTTTGTTTGATATTCTTGTTATGCGAGTATGTCATGCTTGGCTAAGAGGAATTTGTCATCTCTGGATATTGTCTTGTTGATGGCGGTTTCTAGACATGTTTGATTGACTTTGCCGGAAGGTGTGAGGTAAAAAATATTTAGTTGGAGGATAGTTTGATTGACAGGTTGGATAGCTTGAACATAAATGTTTCAAGATCTCTGAGATTTCCTGTTTACTCAAAGATTTGAGGGGTTTGGAGAACCATTTTTTTGGGTGGCACCAATTTGCCTGCGTAGATATGTTACTTGTTTTCCTCTTTTTGGAACAAAATGTGACCTTTACCAATCTTGACTTAAGATGAATGCATCAATGTTTGAAAAATCTCATTTTGAAAAAGCAATAATGGGACCCTGATTTTAGAAATCAAAACCTCGCTGAAGTGTGTGCAATATGAGAAAAATGATTTCTTGTGTTGTTATTTCCTTTGTTTAAAAATTTGTTTTTATTAGAAGTCAAGCCATGAGAATATCTTTAAGCCCTCACTTTTACTCTCACTCTCATGCTCAGATTCACTCTCATTTATTTCTATGGGTGCTTCGAGTTTACGATACTTCGGCTACTATTAAGATTCTAGTCACCACGTTGATGCAAAAAATGTGCTCGAGGTATAGGTTTGTTGATCATGTAGAGTTCGAGCAATCTTTGTACGTTCTCGTGGTAAAAGTTCCTGAACTTTCCTGAAAAAGCTTGGTTTGGTATGACTCCAACTGTAAGAGTTCTCATGGTATGGAAATTATGCTTGTCGCAAATGAGAGGTTGGTAAAGGAAGATCCTATGATATGGCCTTAGTCATAGGCAGCTTCATTTTGAGGGTTTTCGGCTTGCCCCCAAGGTATGAATCTGATTGATAGATAATGGGGATCGTCTTTTCTTGTCGCGTGAAGTTCCTTGTGGAGGGACGTTTGGCTTTCCCCAAAGTATTAGACTGATTGATGGATAAGCGAGATAATTTCTTCGCGAAAAGTCCATTGTTGAGGAATTTTTGGCTTGCCCCCAAAGTATGAGACTGATTGATGGGTAAATGAAATCTTTGTTGTGGAGCTCTCATTTTTTCGAGAATGGTGGCTCGCCTTGGGTATCTTTGCGGGTATATTTTGGCTTAGGTTGCCCCCTTGTCTTGAAAATTTGATTTAGAGGGATAAGCACGACTAGGTAATTTGAGTAGAAATTTGATCCTGGAAATCTTGTCACTTGTCGGGTCCTTTTTTTTTTACCTTGAAAGGATGGATGATGAAGGTCTTGGTATGATACAAGCTTTGACTTCTCATTGGTTATCAAAATAATGAATGTGGGAAAACCCTTCTGTGGTGCAGGCATGGCTGCTGAAGTATTATTATAATGGTGGTTTTTGTTTTTCTTGAAAGGGAGAGTTCAAGTGATGGAAAATGAGGATGATCATGGAGTGGATTTTAGATCAGGCAGAAATTCTTCTCTTTGGTGCCCCATCCTATTCGAGTTTACTTGTGTCATTTCTTCAGGCTTGGCAGACGAATACTCTTCATTTGGATAGGTGTTTAATTTGATGACTAGCCCCCGCAGGGGTGTGTAGATAGGTTGGTTGTGAGAATGACTCTACATTGCTCTTGTGACCACTTTGACGACAGACTCGAAATCATCCTTTTGGCCTTTTAGAAAGGTAGTCAATAACCTTTATTCGTGACTTGCTTGAGAATTATGACTTCAAGTGCTCATGCATGGGTATCCAAAGTGTAAGTCCCACGAGCTTTTTCTATTTTGATTTTTTTTCATGCCTTTTTGGCTTCTTCTTTTTTTTTTTTGTGGGATTTACTTGGCTTTGCTATGCCCCCCATACATATTGCTATTTTGGCGCTTTTGATTTTTGTATACGAGCATGAAGTTGTTAGGAGAGTTGTCAATACATCAATCTTTGGAGTGGTCCTCCTTGTTGGCTAGGCCACTTGGTCATTCCTTTCTTGAAGAAGCGAGATATTTGGTGCTGGCACGTATTGTTCGAATGCTTTTTCTGCTTGGATAGCCCACAATTCGGACTTAGGGATGTAGGCATTTGGACAATGGAGCTTTTTGTCTCATTAAAACCTCAACTGATGATGTGAGTTTGTCAAATTGGATCATTCAACCTCTTCAATCTTCTGGCCGTTAGGGCTTTGTGGGAATTTGGCTATTATGATGTCGGCATATCGGTGGTTATGGACCATGATTTGGATAATCAACCTCCTTTCTAGTCGAGCCTTAATTTTATAGATGATATCGGTTATGGTAGTGACAAGCTTCTATAAGCAGTCTAGTTTCGTATCCCCGTTACACCCTTTGACTATTTAGCTCGCATTATTTATGGACACCAGTGGGGTGTTTACACTCTCAACACCATTGGGATGCTCAAACTCTCGATATCAGTAAGGTGTGCACAGTCTGTTTATTAGTGGGGTGCAAAAGTTTTGACACTCATGAAGTGTTTATAATCACTCGACACCAGTGGGGTGTATATATTTTCTTAATATGAAAATCTCATGGCTTAACTTGGAAACATGAAATGCAATTTTAAGGTTCCCATTTTTAGAGGAGCAAAGTTAATTAAAAAAAAAATATTTGGAAGAGATGCAATCATTTTGAAAAGAGAATCATTGATGCAAAACCTAAAATCAAGATTGATAATATCCACAAAATGTTCCAAATATGTGAAAATGCGGGCGATCTTTTATTCCTCATTATAAAAATAAAGGTTGATACATCGAGTCAACATAGTAAAGTATCTCGAGATTTATTTGCTATCACTCTTGGAATCGAGCTTTGTCTTGTGGTATGTCTACTGACCCCCATGAGGCGATTTGTTGTTGTCGGTATGATCTTGATCTTCTCCAAATTTCAACCAACCGGCATTCACCATTTGTTGCACTTTTATCTTTAATCTCCTACAATCCTCCGTTGAGTGTCCTGCTACTCCAGAGTGGTAGTCACAATGTTGCTCTGGCTTATACCAAATTGGGTAGGGAGGTTGTATCTGTTGGCATGGTATAGGAGCAATCAAATGACTTTGGACTAGTTGTGGAAAAAGCTCGGTATATGTAATGGGAATGGGATTGATTTGAATGATTTTTCTGCATCTCCCACCACTGTTTTGGTTTTGTATATTTGGTTGTGGGGTCTCGAACAACGGAATTTGGATTCCTAGTTGTGGGATGAAGTTTGGTTGTTGAATTGTTGGTATATTGTTTGTGACATGTGAGTGAGCTTGATTGTTTTTAGGTGAGTGACTCCATTTTCTTTCTTTTGATGGTTCCCCTTGAATGAAGATCTCTTTCTCTTCTCCAAGTTTGCCATGTTTTTTGGAGGCTTCTAAAGTTGCCACTTTGTCATGTTGCTGGTATAAGTATTTGTGATTAGACGACGCATCATCATCTTTGACTTCTAGCGCCTTCCTCTTGTTGGTCAATATGTTCAAGATCATGCTAACCTCTTCTTTCATGTCTTCGAGTCCCATCACCCTTCTTTTGATGTCTTCCAATTCCTTATGGATTGACTCCATACTAGGCTTAGCCTTGGATTCGGTCGAGTACTTACGGGGTTGACATTATCCTCGTGGATGAGCAACCTTAGAGAATCCCAATTTTGTTAACTCGTTTCATGGTGGTAAATGAGATGAATTCATGGTGGGTTATGCTCAATGATATGATTGTAAATACAAAGTACTTTTCAGTGGATGCATATGCACCTTGTACAAATTTTAAAATGATAAATGAAGAAATGATGGTGTAATGAGTTTAAAATATTTTCACACATACAAATAAATCTCTGTCATTTACGAATGATTTGCAGAACATACATTACACGTATAAGCAAGACAAGAACTGATCATAAGATAAACTCTTTCACGAACTTTGCCTTATTGAGGTAAACCTAGGGTATTTCGGCAGCATAAAGTTGTGTTTTTGGGTAGGCTCTGGGATAAGTTGTGGTTTAGGTCGTTTCTAGGTAAACTATATGCTGGATAGGGATCTTAAGGAACCAGGCTCCCAAGTTGTACCACACTATAACCCTTTCGAGTTTAGCATGATACCTCAAATCATCCTCGGATTTGAGTTCAACCTGGTTGGGAAGTTTCGTATTTCCCCTACTATTGTAGGAGTCACACTACTTTCTTCCTTTTTTCTACAAGGATAGCTCGGGAATAGAGCTTTATGCATGGATGCAAGAAATAGAATACATCATAAATTAAAGGCGCAAATTGATATAGTAAACACATAACACCCATTTAAGAAAGTAAGAAAATGCTTATCGATTGTTAAGTAGTTGACTCTCTTTAGTCCCCAGCGGAGTCGCCACTGTCGCAACCGCCCCTCCGGATTGCGGGATTCGTTGCGAACTGATCGGAGTCGCCATCGACCTTACTTGGGGTGGATCGAACACCCATTTCCGGTTTTGTTATTTAGGTTAAAACCAGAAATCTGGTCCGCGAGTTTTAGATTTTTCTAGGTTCGGGAGTACGGTTACGTGTGGGAAAGTGTATTCACACCCCACAACGCCCCAAATGGGTACTACTTAAATCGATAAGTTTTTAAAGGTTGGGTGTTTATAATTTTTGCCTTATTTACGTATTTAATTATGTGATGATTTGATAATTTAGATATTTATCTTTACAATTCGATCATACGTTTATTAACGTAAATCTCGAACGTAAAGAAAGATTATTTTTGTTAGTTGGACTCGAACCTATTGGTTGCCTACGTACCCGAGTATCCGGGATCAAAGTCCACGTAGTTCGATAAAGTTGATAAGTTTTGAAAAGGGAATCTTAACACGTTCTATTGATCGTGGCTAAGATGATAATTAGAGTTGTTAGACAATGTATTTATGATGTTTCAATTTAGTGATTGAGTGTTATATAATCTTTAAAACAATTTTATTGAGAGCGACTATCATGATATATTGATCGAGGTTTCGTATTAAGGGATTTTCTAGGTAAAACTAGTATATGTATGAATAAAGAAGGCAAAGCGAAAGTGGTAGCCATAATTTGGTGAAAAGCAACGATCTTAGCACGATAAGTCGATTCAAATATTGCGTATTAAGCTTAAGCAGGAATAAGGAAAAATGAGGAGATTAAAGTTGCAAGTAAAATTATGTAGCGTAGTGGCTGATTAAACTAACTCGTGGTATTTTTGATCTGACGGACGCGGGTTCAAATCTCAATAGGGCCGGTTTTATTTTTAAATTTTTAAGATGGCGAGGGCAAATCCGTCTTTACGAGAGACGAGTGTAATTGTGTTTGAACTTAAAGGAACCCTAGCATTCTCCTATTTGCGACCCAAGCGGCCGCCACTCTCAAACCTTGCCTCTGCCTCCTTTCTTTCATTTTCTTCTTCTTCCATTCGACCTAAAGCTAAATCCAAAAACCCATTCTACCTCTAATCCGACCCTAGACAGCCGCTACTCTCCTCTGATGGAAACGACGAAGTGAAATGGAGACAAAGACAGAAGCGCGTGGAAGATCAGCGATGGACGCCGACCAAGGTACCGACAGCGGCGATTAAGGTGAGTTTGCCCTTTTACAGTTTGTGCACGTCGTATTTTAGGGTTCGATTCTTGGGTTTTAATCTGGGTAAAGAGAGTGGTGGCGGTTTTGTGTGATTTAGTTGAAGATCTAGGGATTCTGACTTGTTTCTGTTTGTTTTGGGGTTTTGTTCTCGATCGAAGGAAGGGAACGAAGTCGTCGTCGGTGCAAAACTAACGGCGATGGACGCGGCGGCGGTTCTGGGTATCACAGGCGTGAGGGTGTGAGGGGTTTTTTTTGCTTTTGCATGTGGGATTTAGGGGTTTTCATCTTGATTTCAGTTCTGATTTTCTGGGTTCTATCTTAGGTTCAATCAAGGGGAGGAGGAACAAGAATCGTCGGGGGCTCGGCGCTTTACCGGTGATAAAGACAGCAGCGACTTAGAACCTCGCCTCTGGTAAGCTCTAGCGTTTCTTAGTTTCGTCATTTTTTGTTTTTTTTTCTTGGTTGGTTCTTACTCGTTATTTTTATCTTTTTGGTTTCGAACGAAGAGGAGAAAATGGGATATAGTCACCGGGGACAGATTCGATTTTCGGTGGGGGATTTCGGGTAGGTTATTTCTATGGATTTATTTATTTCTGGTTTATCCTGTTTGCTTAATGGGTTCTGGTTTAGTTTCTCTGTTCTATAGGTTTCAAACTAGTTTTCAAACCTGTGTTTCTGGGAAGTCCATTGCTTTTGTGTTTAGAGTGTACTCTAGCATGATTTCAAGGTTTATTGGTGGTGTTTTTTGGTAAATCTATTGTTTGAGCAGTTTGGTCAAAATCTGGTTGTTTCATATATTGTGGGTGAACTCGAGTTTGGACTATTAACTGTTACTTTGGGCCATTTTTGGATTCGAGGTTCATGGTGTTTTATAAGTTTGGGATTTCTATCAGAGTAGTTTTAGGACAGGTTGATAAATCTGTATCATTGTGTATTATGGGTTGGTTCATGGGGGCTTTAGATTCTAGACGTAACTTGGTATTTATGATGCTTTCAATACTAAAAGTTGAGTAGTGATTGGGATTATGGCCTGTTGCTTTCTGTTACGTGATTTATTAGTGGTGGTTTTAGCTTTGTTTTATATATGTGTGTAATGATGGAATTTCATACTAACATGATAAAAGTATAAATGAGATGATCGATGAAACATATATCTATATTGGTATTAGTAGATTATCAGTAGCTGTATAATTATACATAGCTATCTTGAACGAAGATATTTGTGAGCTTTATAGTTTATATAGAAATAGAAAGAGGAGACAAATCAATACAAGGATGGTGATAATGGTAAGTGCTTAAAATGTAAAAGGGACTTGAGTAGAAAGATGAATGTATACAAGTAGATGACAGTAGTGATTAATTGCTTGAATGAGAAAGTATCTGATAAAGTACAACGATAATAATAAGTAGATGAGAGTAGTCAGATTGGAATTGCTTGGAATAGATTAGGTATATTCCTCTTTCAAATAAAATCAACCTGCTTGTAGTTTGAATGGGATTGATTGAGTTTCTATTTTGAAAAGAACTTAAAATGAGATGGTTGAAGAAGATGAATGATTAAGATGATGATGGTTGGTTTTGGCTACCAACCTTTGTTTGTAGTTTGATTATGATTCTGACCTCCCTTTTTCCGTCTCCTTCTTGGGTTTTTTTTTGCTTTGCTGAAGTTGGCGGCAGTGGTAGGATGCTTGTGGTGAGGGAATTTTTGTAACTTCTTTTGGCTTCTGTTTGTGCAGGTTTTGAGTAAGAGGTGGAAGAAGAAGAAATAAAATTAGAAAGGGGAAAGAAGGTGACAGTATGAAGAAGAGAGTGAGGGAATGTTTGTCTTTGTTTTTCTATTTTCTTTTCGGCTTCTCTTTTCTGTTTGGTATTTTGAGGAAGAGGAGGAAGGAAGTGACAGAGAAGAAAAGGTTCAGGGAATGTTTTTTTCCTTTCCCCCCTTTTGCCAGAGCTAAAGAGCTCTTTTTATAGAAAAAAATCAGATGTGTTGGCACAATGTAATTGGATTTGAGAGGTGATAGGGGCCGCCCTCTATGTTTGTGTAGCTTATGGATTGGGTTGAATCGAACCGGTTTGGTTTGGATGGTATAGGCTGAGTTGGGTTAAAAATTGGGCAGGCATGTTGACCCGGATTTGGGCCAGTGTAGAGTGGGCTTGATGCCAATTTATTTTATTGTACAATTGTAATTGGTTTAACCTAATAGAAAATTAGTGGTGTAATTAATTGTAATAACGTTTTCAATTATTTGGCATTGTAGCTGTCTTAATAAGATTGTTATGACTCCTATTTTTTATTTCGAAATCGTGATTCAATTCTTACAAGACCCAATGTCTTAAGAATCAATTAATTCACATGTCAAGTCATCACTAATGAATTGTATCAATTGAGATTAGCTCTCATTGAATTATGGCAAGCAAGACCCAACCCAAGCACTACAATTATGTTTAAGCTAGAAGATCGTTCAAGATTTGTTATTACAAATCTGACACTAAATTTTAATTGATTAAATATGTTTTAACCCGGACAAAAAGTGGTGTCTACAGATGGTAAAAGTTGTAGTGGGCAAAGCCTACACATCACGATAAAATAAAAAGGAAGGAACATAATGGATCAAAGTTTCTCCACGACTTAAACAAAAATGAAATAAGAGAGCTGGTAACTTTTGTACTCTAATTAGTAAAAAGTTCGCCACATTTACAAGCCAAAGCGACAAAGGAAGGATGAGCAGTACTGGCTTGCTTAGGCGAGCTGCTTATAACTCAACCAAAATTACAATTTGGACATCAAGTAATAATAACTGAAGAACATGTAAAAGTGCACCACGCCAAATTAAGAGCCTGATAGTAAATGCCACAACCAATGGTGCAGCTCCACCCAATTGAATGAGTTTAGGAAGACCTAACTTGCAGCAAACTTCGTCCACAGAGCGATTGAGAGGGAGGCTCTGTTGTGATCAATACAAAACACAAATAATGCTAAAACTTAGATTAGCGCATGAAACAGATAACAAAAACAACGCACCACTCATTTCTTGGGTTGATATCTCTATGGTACACATTCGCTGCAAATCCAACCAAATCCAGATCAGAACCATGAGGCACCAGTATGATTATTCAAAAGAAACCAGATAAGAGAAATATACCAAAGTGATTGCCAAGAACCCAAAATTAACCACCAAGTGGGAGAGAGAGTTTCAACTCCATTGGAATAGGAATCTATAAACACCCATGAGGAAGAAGGTGAAGAAGATGTTTACCTGGTGGTGCAAGTTTACAGCAACTTGTTTCACAGTTGAAAGAAGGTGAAGAAATTAAATCAACACTGAGTTTTTTTCGTAGAGTTAAATCTCATCATCATCTTCTTGTCATGCTAGATCAATCTTCACCTCGTAAATACCAGAACCAAAGCACACAAAGCTAGGTACAGTAAACTGAACAAACTCCATAACAAATAAGCAATAATTTCAAACTCAGGTATTCAAACCTTATCAACAGTTGGGTAGTGAATTATCTCATTGGTGAGCCAGATCTTTTGCTCCCAGAATTTCTTCCTCGTTTCCTTCTTCTTTCCGAAAGTATGGGAGACGATCAAAACATCATAGGACTCGCCTTGTGATTGTACACATGGTTTGCTTTTAAGTGGATGCCATCATTCCGGAAGACCTCCACTTCTAGTGTTGAACTCCATCTTCTCTGTCGGCTTTCAGTCCGTATACTGCCTTCTCGACCTTGCATTGAATTTGCTTCCCCTCTTCCTTCAGCCGATGCCAACAACATCATTCGGCAATGCAGATGCCAACAACAATTCTCCAATATGGAACCAGAGAGTATGAGATGGCAATACTCTCATTTCCCTCCTCCTCCCAATTGACTATTGCTCCTCTCCCGAAATCCATATCTAGAAGGAATGTATGAAAATCAGACTCTACGGCAGAAGAGGGATGAGAAGAAAAAGGAAAGTTTGTCGAAATCATTGAGACGAAGAAGAAATCGATAGGGTTGAATTGAATGAGGTCACTCTTCCACAAATCGAAGGGAGTAAGGAGAGGGATGTACAATTCATGGGTTGTGGCGTGTCGAGCTGAAGTGGAGTGGACAGAAAGCTGACCCGTGCCTGCGGATTTCGTGGTAAGGTAGAGGTTAGTGCAACAGAGATATAAAGCAAGTCAGTACGAATCATGGTCGTTGGCGTGTCTAGAAGAGGTTTCTGCAGTTGTTCGTGCGTATGAGCAACAAACGCGACATGGACTTCCAAAAATGTGAGGAAATCAGTGGAAGAATGGCAGGGGGCTGGGCCAGCTACAGATACACTCGTACGACCGGTAAGGGGAAGCATTGTCACTTCACTACAATGAGGGAAGTTCGTCGATGCATGGAATCCGGAAGGGGTATGTAGGGAAGGAAATCGATGGAAGGCCTTTTACCAATCCCCACTAAAAGACAAAAAATGAAACAGTAACCAACCAATGAGAGCAAAAAACCGTAGCTAGCTTTTATGTTCTAAAGGAAAAAGAAATTGAGTATTCCTACAAAATTACCTACCACTAGAAAAGCAATTGTGGGAAACAAATTGTCTATATCTGTAGCGGTGACAATAGCAATAACACAAAAGAACAATTTTCAACATCTAACTAATGATTGAAGCAAGTATTAGGAAACCTTACCCAAAGTTATATCGGAGAATTATGAGAAAATGTATTTTTTACTAAAGCTAAGGTAGTTCAACCGTTTCGTACGGTAAAACCGCCTACCCTTTCTTGCCCAATAAGCGATATTACCGGTTCGTCCGGGCGGTAGGGTACAATCTCTGAACATTGGATTGAAGTAGGCCAGCAATGGACACGAGGTTGGAACACCATATATGACCGACAGCAGCGCCACCTTCTAGCTCAGCAAAAAACTCCACCTCTTCTCTTTGCAGATCCCAGGACAGTATAGCGTTCGCATCACCCCCATCAAGCCAGTTAAACAACAAAACTTCTGGCTTACATGGATGTAGGCACAGTTCAAGATGGCATCTCTCAACTCGATAGTTACCACACCTCGATTTCTTGTTGCATACCAACCCTTCACACAGTTTCCTCCAGGATCGTCGGTCTTCTTCCAATCTCCAAACACTTAAACGCCGCCCAATGACACCTACTCTGCCCTCGAATGCAATCACGTGCAATGCGCCTTGCGAGCCCGAAATAAACCACCACGGTTTAGCGTCAAACGCAGAAACATCAATGGAAGTGGGGGGTATATCGAGACGGAAAGGATTGAAGGCCGCCACCGAACCATGGAGCCGGTCTTCTTTCAGATCTTCGAATTTATGATAGGACCAGAACAACTCCCCATTGCACGAAACTACAGTTTTGTTTCCGATCCTCAGACAGCGGCGGATAGCAAGAATCTCCCTGGTCCACTTCCAGGACTCGGAACAAAACACGTCTAGCATCGTAGTCGGCCCCACATTATAAATACACACGACTCGGAACCGATACTCGGAAGAATAGACGAATGCTTGTTCATCGTCTCCTAGATCAAATTTCCTAGGATTGCAGGGTTCACAAACTAACCTGGCGAGGGATTGGGCGTAGTCAACATGCTTTTTAGGCGCTAAAGGAAGGGCGACCCACTGCTTGGTGAACGGATTGCAGACCAAGTACGATCTCCTCGACTCGTGGTTGTCGTTATCCAAATCCCAGAACCCGCACAAAACCCAGTCCTTGAAGCAATCCAGAACTCTCAATTCGTCTCGGACGTGCACGCGAGGGAGGAAGCTCCGGACGGTCGATTGCAGCTCGTTCGGATCCTCCGGCAGAGGGAGTTGGTTCCAACTCCGGTGGTGGTGATGAATTAAGCGGCGGTTGAAGGAGGGAGTGGAGATGAGGGAGCTCCACCGCTTGCAGACTGATTTACAGCGGCAGGCGGGTCTAGGATCCGGGAGGCGGATGAGAATCTCTACGAGGAGATCGTCTCCAAGCTGGGTGATCATGGAAGGAGCTTGTGAACGGAGAAAGATAGCGCCGCGACGGTAGATGAATGAGCGCCGGCGGCGGACGAGAGGAGATATTTGAAAAGCACAGCGGAGAATCGCAGAGAGCGGAACGATCCACATCCAATTCAGGGATGCTGCTTTACCTTACCGGTTAGGGCTTGGGACCGATTGTGAAGCTTTAGCTTCAACGACCTAGTCTCCCAATGTGTGAATATGGGTTGGGCCTTCTCTAATCGAGCATATATGAAGCTTATTGCAACTTTTTCGTTTCAATTTTGTAGGATGTTTTGTGAAGGGACTAGTCAAACCTGATCCAAAGAACTACAACCCGAGTCAGTCTCAACCATAAAAAGTAATGTAAGGGGAGGGTCATCAACCCAAACCACCTGATGATTCCAACCTGAACCAGAGTGGGCTAACCAATGGGCCAGAGAATTAGTCTTTCGTGGCGAGAATTCCCATTTCACCTTCACACCAGATATAGCTTCATTCTCACCTGCCATCCTCTTGAGTTCATCGCACAAAATCCCAACCTCTGTGAAATCATCCTCCCCTCTATTCAGTAAGTTCACCAGCACTTGGCAGTCCGATTCAATGATCAACGGGCTGATGGATCTCCGGTTAGCTTCACGCAGACCCATCATCATCGCCTTTGCTTCGGCTTCGATCGGACGACAGATCCCCTTCTCTCTCTTCACCGTTGCTCCAACGAAACCTCCCCTCCAATAACGAATAATGGCGCCCAGTCCGACTCCCTGCTGTTGAAGCACCCCAGCATCAGAATTCAACTTGTAGATCCCCTCAGGAGGAGGATGCCAACGGCTTTCCCGCGGGGCTCTGCTCTCAAGAAGACCAGAAAAGAGAGCCGAAGCAGGGTTGGGTTGAGCGTCCAGGTCGGAGGACAGCCACCCCAAAGCTCGAGGTATGATTTCTTCCTCTTCTAGCTTCCGATTATTGTACTTGTGATTGCACCTCTCCTTCCATAGGAACCACATAATTGAGCAGAATCTTTGGACTTTTTCTATGGATGAATTATTGAAGACCTCTTTAAGCCAGTCGATGCATGTCCTTCCTTCTCCCATCTCATACAGGTCTTTTTCTTCACAGCTTCTCCACTGCCTTCGGAACCAGTCGCATTCGCGCAGGGCATGCATTTGGGATTCTGGAAGATTACAAAAAGGACAGTCCGAAGCAGCATTTTCGATCCACTCCTCGATATTGACACCAACAGGTAAGATGTTCTTACTTACTTTCCATAAGAAGATCCGAACCTTAGGTTGAATCTGAAGCTTCCACAGGGCGTTCCAGAAATCGGAATCCTCCATGTTTCTATTGTGAAGTCGGGTCATTGTGTGTTGTTGTTGACTTCGAACATAGTGGTATGCAGTTTTTACTGAGTAAGCCCCATTGTCAGTAGCTTTCCAGACCCTTGAATCTTCCACCGGGGGGGAACGAATAGGGATTTTTTATATTAGTTCTTGATCACTTCTGGAGAACATATTCCTCAGTTTTGATTCGTCCCATCCACCATAAACTTCATCTAACAGGGCATTGACCTTTATCTCAGGAGTTTCCCCATCAGGGGGAGGGTCAGCCTGGTAGAAAGCCTTTCCCGGGATCCAAGCATCCTTCCAAATGCCTATAGAAACCCCATTGCCACTCTCCACCTGAACCCTTCTTCAATCTTGTCTTTTGCACCCATTAAACTCTTCCAGATATAGCTTGGCTGGTACCCAAGCTTTGCTTGTAGAATATCAGTTTTTGGATAGTATCTGGCTTTTAAGACTCTAGCCATTAACGATTGTGGCCTGGTCATCAAGTTCCAGATTTGTTTCCCAAGCATTGCATAATTAAAGGCCCTGAGATCTCTGAATCCAATTCCTCCATCTTCCTTATCATCGCATAGCTCGTCCCACTCCAACCAGTGAATTTTTGTTTCCTTTCCCTTCTGCCCCCACCAAAAATTAGCGATGAGCTTTTGAATCTCAGCTAGGGTACCATCCGGGATCTGAAAAACTGACATCGGGTATAAGCACTGGGCTTGGGCCACTGCTTTTATCATAATCTCCTTTCCTGCTTGGGACATCGTCCTGCTTTTCCAATCCTTTAATTTCTTTCTGATGCGCTCTTTAATATCCTCAAAAAGAGCTTTCTTAGATCTGCCCACAACAGTCGGGAGTCCCAAGTACCTCGGCAGTTTTTCTACCTCTTTGATGCCCAACGTACCACAGAACTCAAGTCTTCGACTTACCCGGACATTCTTACTGAAAGACAGCTCGGATTTGCTGAAATTAATGAGCTGTCCTGACTCTTTAGCATAAACTTCCAAGATCTCCTTAAGCTGGTCGCATTCTCTTAGATTTGCTTTACCAAAAATCACACAATCATCAGCAAACAGTAAGTGGGAAACCACAGGAGCCTTCTTTCGAATCTGAATACCATGTAACGTTCCATCCTCTTCAGCCTTTTTGATTAGTGTAGACATCCCTTCTGCACATAAAAGAAACAGATAGGGGGACAAAGGGTCCCCTTGTCGAAGTCCTCTAGAAGGGGAGAAAATTTCTGTCTTATGGCCATTTACCAAAACCGAATAGGTAGCTGTTGAGACACACTTCATAACCAGAGCAATCCATCTTTCATCAAAACCAAGCTTCCTCATGACTTTTTCCAGAAAACCCCACTCCACACGGTCATAAGCCTTGGCCATGTCAAGCTTGGCCGCAAAAAAACCATCCTTCTCTTTTTCCTTCTGATTCATAAACTGGAAACATTCAAAAGCAACAATAACATTGTCAGTGATACTTCTTCCTGGAACAAAGGCGCTTTGCTCCTCGGAGATAAGATCATCCAAGATAATTTTGAGCCTATTAGCCAGGACTTTTGAAATAATTTTGCACACCACCCGGCAAAGACTTATGGGCCTAAAATCTTTAGCCGTACTAGGAGACTTCACCTTTGGGATAAGAGCAATAAGTGTATGGTTTAGATCTGGGGGCAGAACACCGTTATTGAAGAAATCATAAACCGTCTCTATCTAAATTACTAGCTTTGATCCTTGCCCTTTGGACAGGTAGCTCCTTCGTTTATTGTGTATACATATAATATATCGTTATTAAAGTACCAAATTTTCTATAATCATGTAGATAGTTTCTGTTCATATTTTACCATTTCAACTAATATCATTGATAAAGGAAACTTATACTCTTTCAGTTACAGGACTTGTTGATTAGGGCATCACTAAATTGAGCCTGTAAAATGGGTATTGAATATTCGATTTGGCAAGATAGAACATAAAATCATTGACCTCCAAAACTTCATCAAATTCTCATTTATATTCTATACTAGCTTTGATTCCTATCCTTTGGGCAGGTAGCTTCTTCATTATTGTGTATATGTATAATACCGTTATTAAATTAACAAACTTTCACGTAGATAGTTTCTGTAAAAAATACCAAATAGAGTCATTAAAAGTTTTACTCCCTCTCGGTAAATTAGAACGCGAAATTCACCTCCTAGAGATATCCAAGAAAGAGAGGGAAACCATACATCTCAATTTTCGTAAACAGTGGAAGGGTACATTCATCTTAATGATGGTTCAAAGAAAAATCTTGTGGACATGTCATGTCGTTTTGTAGTTTAAACTCTGGTCAATCTATAAAATTGCATACGATGCCTAATCCTACCATCTAGAGTTAGGGTTATTTAACGCCTGTCACTCCTCACATGCCTCCCGCTCAAACCAGGTGCCTATTACCGCCCACAGGCACACCCTTGTTCGATGATAGGCTCCCCACATACCTCAATTAGGGATGGCAATGGGTCGGGTTTGCCAAACCAAAACCCAAACCCATGAGTTTATCCGTAAGAAAAAACCCGAGGTAAAACTCACTGGGTTTAAAAAACTCAAACCCAATCCAACCCGCTGGGTATCCGCGGGTTCATGGGTACCCAAGAGTTTTTGTGGTAAAAAATTTACAATAACAAGTTCCTATTAAAATAAAATTCAAACATCAATTTTCCCATACAAATTATCCATACATAAAACACTAGTCTAGAAAATTCAAACAAATTACAATTACACTAAATAAAAGCACACGGAATAAGTGTAGTGAGAGTTAGATTGGGGGAAATTAGAATTATGGTAGGGTTTGGAGAGAGTAGGGCGGCAAAATATGTGTGGGCGAGTATCCATGGGTCGGGTATCTCTAAATCCAAACCCAACCCGGTGAATAGTGTATGGGTTTAAATCCAAACCTGGCCCGAAACCCGTCAACGAGGGTTTAACCCGCGTTGATCGGGTTGGGTCGGATAAGGTACCCATTGGTTCGGGTTTTGTTGCCATCCCTAACCTCAATCATCCGGATTACCCATTCAGTTAAGAGGCACATCATACCTAAGCCAAAAGGCGTACTGACGCTAGCTAATCAATTTGGTGGGTTCCAAGCTGCGACGAGATGTCCGCCTCTAGTCCAACGATCATTAAGTGCACCATTTAAAATGCATCGTTGGAAAAAATTTATGATGGGTGATTCGGGCGTAATTGTACATGTTTTATCCCCGTTTTCCTTAGTCGTTGTGGCAATTGTGCTCCTAAAAGGGTGGTTTTACGCTAGATTTCTCGTGTTTTAGCGTGTTTCAGTGTTTAACAGGTGAAACCAGCCGCGAAGTCGAAAGTTGGACGAAAAGGAGCAAAAATTGGGAGAAGAGGTGAAAAACGGAGAGTTCACGGTTTTCCTTGGTTGTTCACGGTCTTGTATGACAGTGAAAAAGAGCCATTGGACGTGAACTTTGAGGCGTCCAGAGCCAAAATGCAAGTTACTGACGCTAATTGAGTTTACGGTCGCTAAGACCGTGAACAGGAGCTGTTGGCCATGAACCAGTGGAAGCAAAGCGCTGCGTTTTGGCGCCCATCTTCAGTTTACGGACGCATTTCAGAGTTCACGACCGACACCATTGGAGCTCGATTGAAGCATGGAGAAGTATCGATTGACAACTAGAAGCCAAATTCCATCCTCCACACGATGATTTCTGCATCTGAAGCTGATTTTTCTTCTCTCTATATGGAGTAAACTCCATCTCTCACCTGGGTATGAAGAACACTAGATTTGTATGTTAGGCTTGATTGTATGAACCCAAGTACATGATCTTTTGATTCTTATTATATTCAATTGAGATATGATTTCAGAATTGCATGAGTCTTGATCACATTCTTGTAGTTTCTGCTTTGACCTAGAAAGAGAATATCTGCATAGGTTGATAGAGCACCCTTAATTGAAGGTGGTGAATTGAATACTTTAATCGAGGAGTCAATTCACTACTCTTTATTTGATTTGATCTGGTAGAGGAAGTTTTGCACGTTAGGGCCTCACTTCGTTAACTACGGTGGAGGTTAGTCGCCCACTGGGTATTCAGACTGGGAGAGTCTAAAGACCTTTAGTCGAGACTTCATACTGAACAAGAACCTTCCGTAGTATAGCTATCATTATATCTGAACTTGGTGAATTACAATTCGGCTTAACTACAATCTAAGGTGAACTATATCCGGGTGACCTCTCTCGAACTTGAATCACAACTTTACTGCTTTGTCTTTGCTTAGATTATTTACAACTTCACTACATTCAAACAGCTAGATAACGAGAATTTCACAGAGTATTCGTCACATCCAATGCAGTTAAAAGCGAGATTCTACCTAGAAGCGGAAAGTGGGTAATATCGTAAAACGTAGAATCAAAGCGTAAAAGCATAAGTTTTTGATGCACCCTCTAAAATAGCTAAAATATGTTAAGTACAACATATAGTCTGTAAAGTGTGAGTGTGTAGATTTTAGATAAGTGAATAACTACATGAAGTTCATAATTAAAATGTAATATATAACACATAAACTAATTTGTGTTGACTCAAAAGTAGAGAAAACTCATAACATCTTAATAATAAGCTCATAAACGTAGATCGTAACCCGTAAACGAGCTTGAGAATCCAAATTCTCATAAGCTGGTTTGATTTTACATAATTACATACGATCAATTACCCATAAACTTTTATCGTAACCCAGGTAAGAGCCACAAGTGAAGATTTAGGGAGAAGACTGGTAGAAGCCCCTAATGGGAAGCCCCTATCTCGACACTAGTTGTAGAACGAGTGATGAATCATATTTTCCTTATTTTTTTTTTATTTTTTGCTGATATGTCTCCAAAATTACATCATTTTGGGGAAAAAATCCAAAACTACCACTGTTTAAAAAAAATTACAAAAATACCACCCTCACCAAATAATTTCCAAAAATACCATCGTTTATATAAAACCGCGCCTCTGATGAGCGGTTTTCAATAAAACCACTCCTCTATGCTGCGTTTTCCCATATAACCGCTCCTTGGACGCGCGTTTTTAATTTCCAGAGAAAACCGCTTCTGGGACGCGCGGTTATAGGCTAACCCTACCACAAAACGCTTTAAGAGGGAGCGTTTAAATGTCGGCATTACAAACCGCCTGATAAAGGGGCGGTTTACAATGTCAGGACACAAACCGCTCCCCCGAGGCGCGGTTTGTGCCTGGTCACCCGACATGTCGGACATGTCGGCATGCAGGGGTAGGGCTGCATGGCAGACATAAAACCGCTCCCCCCAAGCGGTTTTGCTGCAAAATTTGCCTATAAAAGGCTGTTTCGGAGAAGTCAATTCTTCACACTTCCTTCCTCAAATTTCAGCTTTGCACCTTTAAATTATTTAGTTTTTGCGATTAACGTTAATTCGTAAGTTTGTTTCGTAATTACTTTTCATTGTCTTTGTGATTTTATGTTAGTAACTTAATTACTTTTGATTGTCCTTTGTGATGTTATGTTAGTAACTTAATTATTTTCCATTGTCATTTGTGATTTTATGTTAGTAATTTGAATTACTTTTCATTGTCCTTTGTGATGTTATGTTAGTAACTTGTGTTACTTTTCATTGTCATTTGTGATTTTATGTTAGTAATTTGAATTACTTTTCATTTTTCTTTGTGATGTTATGTTAGTAACTTGTGTTACTTTTCATTGCAGATGGCATTACAAAGGTTCACGCTTGGGTTGCGGTGGAATGGTTACACGGAAGAGACCGAAAAGGGTGTAAGTTACGTCGGTGGCAATTTTCATAAAATGAAGGTCCGTACGAGACCGATGCTTGAAGAGCTCCATCAAATGTGCACTCAGATTACCTGCATGGATGGCACTAGAAGAGTTGATCGAATGGTGTATCGATATCCAAACAGACATGACGAGTCGCTGTGGTATGAGGAATTCCTCCTTACCACTCAGGAGGACGTTGATGCCATGGTCCAATTTTTGACCACCAATAAAATTAAGCAAGCGGAGATGTTCGTTTACACCGAGGCCGTCGAAGGCAGTGTAGGTCATTCTGGAGATGGCCAAACATCTGGTATCCACGGTGGGAGTGTATTATACGAAGATCATCCCCACCAAGATTTCCAAGACTCGAGTTGGAGTCAGGAGTATCATCATGGAACTGGAGGAAGTCATCAATCCTTCCCTTCATATGAAGAAGAAGCTCAACAGGCGGATTACAACCAACAAGCAGGCTACCAGTACCCACCCGAGTACAACTTCTATCAAAGCGGTGTTAGTTACCACAACTACCATTACGGAGCTAGTGAAGGTCAAGGTGCCTTTCATGCTGATAATCAGATGGCATTCCAAAGGTTCACGCTTGGGTTGCGGTGGAATGGTTACACGGAAGAGACCGAAAAGGGTGTAAGTTACGTCGGTGGCAATTTTCATAAAATGAAGGTCCGTACGAGACCGATGCTTGAAGAGCTCCATCAAATGTGCACTCAGATTACCTGCATGGATGGCACTAGAAGAGTTGATCGAATGGTGTATCGATATCCAAACAGACATGATGGGTCGCTGTGGTATGAGGAATTCCTCCTTACCACTCAGGAGGACGTTGATGCCATGGTCCAATTTTTGACCACCAATAAAATTAAGCAAGCGGAGATGTTCGTTTACACCGAGGCCGTCGAAGGCAGTGTAGGTCATTCTAGAGATGGCCAAACAGCTGGTATCCACGGTGGGAGTGTATTATACGAAGATCATCCCCACCAAGATTTCCAAGACTCGAGTTGGATTCAGGAGTATCATCATGGAACTGGCGGAAGTCATCAATCCTTCCCTTCATATGAAGAAGAAGCTCAACAGGCGGATTACAACCAACAAGCAGGCTACCAGTACCCACCCGAGTACAACTTCTATCAAAGCGGTGTTAGTTACCACAACTACCATTACGGAGCTAGTGAAGGTCAAGGTGCCTTTCATGCTGATAATCAGATGGAAGAAGAGGTCAATCGAAGTCCAGTTAGTGACCCTGAGGTTGAAGAAGAGGAAGGCAAAGTTAGTGCAGACAGCTCCGATCCGCTGGAAGGTGCTGATGATTCCGGTCCAGATTCAGACGCAGATGGTGATGAGGTACCTCACGACCGTGTACCTATTCCATACTACAATCACATTCAAAGTGAAGATTGGTATGTTGATGCCGACATGGACTCGCCAGATGTGCCAGTATGGGGTCCACTAACTGGCTTTACGAAGGGCCAACAATTTGCAACAAAGAATGAGGTTCGACACGCTATTTCCACTGAAGCAATGACTCGGAGTTTTGAATGGCAGACAACCCATTCCGACACAAAGAGGCTGATGGTTCGATGCAAAAACCACAATGAGGGATGCACAGCTAGGGTCCGGGCCATCAAGAGCAAGAGAGTCGGTCATTGGGTCATATCCCGTGCGGTGAACACACACACATGTGTGTCATCAATAACATCCCAAGGCCATCGACAGTTGAAATCAAGGGTGGTTGCCGCGGCTATCAAACATCTAATTGAGGAGCAGCCCGACCTGAAGGTGAAAACCATCATCGCCCACATTTCTAGTCGTTATGGTTATATCATTAACTACAAGAAAGCGTGGCATGGGAAACAGAAAGCAATGGCTGCCGTGTTTGGTGACTGGGAAGAATCATATGCATTCCTTCCCAAACTGATTTTGGCGTTGGAGGTGTCTAACCCTGGAACCATTTTCTCGCCTCGCTACCAAGATGAAGAAATTCAATCGCCGGTGGTTGGTAACAATCGCCAATTCAAGCGTCTTTTCTGGGCCTTCAAGCCATGTATTGATGGTTTTCCATACTGTGTTCCTGTGATTCAAGTTGATGGAACATTCCTTACCGGCAAGTACAAGGGTACTCTACTGATTGCCAGCGGAGCAGATGCAAATAGATTAGTATATCCATTAGCCTTTACCATTGTGGAGGGAGAGAATACCGATAGCTATGGATGGTTCTTCAGACATTAATATTAACATAACTAAAATAATATCCAAATATATTATTTTGTTAATCGTATTGATTATTTTCAATAATTTAAAGCAATACAAGTACACTCGTAAGACTCTTAGGAGAGGTATACATCTCCTTAGAAACACAGTCTTTTTGACAGAAAAAGGGGGGATCCGAGGATCACTTAGAACCCGATTTTCCCAGGTCATGGGGGGATCATGATGATCGCTTAAGTCCCCATTTCCTTAGACATGCATTTCTTTATAAAGAGTCTAAATAAGTGTTTTATTGTATTGATTTAAATTATTGAAAATAATCAATACGATTAACAATTAAGTAAATTATTGTACAAACAAATAAATTACTTTAACAAAATACAAATTACAAATTACAAGTGATGATAAATAATATGTACCTTGTGGTCGTTCCAAACGTCTCTTGAACGATGATTTGCTTGATCGTATAAAACTGTCGGATCAATCGGTCCTTGCTCAACATAATATCGTTGATTGAAAATATCAACATCCGGCCCAACCTACGATAGCATAATAATAACACAAATCATTAGTATATAAATTAAATAAATCATTATAACAACAACAACAATTGGGAAAAATGAGTACGTACCGTTTGATAATCATAAAAAAAAAGGCCCTCTTCTTGAGCGAAATCGGCCATTCTCTCGGAATCCGGACAGAGGTTCGACGGGTTTTTAGTGAAAACCAAAGGAAAGTTTTTTGGAGGCAGATCGAACTTAGACCGCAACCAACAAAAAAACGTTTCTTGGTGAAGCGTTTTGTGATGAAAACGCAGCCTAGAGGCGCGTTTCATTGAAAACCACTCATCAGAGGCGCGGTTTTATATAAACGATGGTATTTTTGGAAATTATTTGGTGAGGGTGGTATTTTTGTAATTTTTTTTAAACAGTGGTAGTTTTGGATTTTTTTCCTCATTTTGGGCCAATTAGCACATTTTTATGAGATGAACAAAATTGTTTAAAAACGCTTCAGAATCGCGATTTTACCGATTTTAAGCGATTTTAACGATTTTACCCATACTAGTTTTTGTGACTAAGCGACTTTAGGTAGAAACTGACACGTTTTAGTGGTCTGGATACGTAAAAACGTAGGTAGAAACTGAAACTTTTTAGTGGCCTGGATACGTAAAAACGTAAGTTTTTACGTTTTAATGCGCGATTTTTACTGCACTGGTCACGTCTAGGACCTGGTTTGACAAATAAATCTAAACCCGCTATACTACGCATTAGTTTGTGGTTACACTTGGCCACTTTCTAGTGGATGGTCACTTACCCTATGCTACACTCGGTCTTCGATTATACTTGGCCATCGATTGGGAATGTTGTAGTCGGAGTGAACCAAATTTTATTACTTGCTTACCTATGCTAAGCAATGCTGTCAAAGCCGAGCCGGAGTATGACCCGGTAACGTGAACGGCTCGGTCATTAGTGGTCCAGCCGGCATTAGACCGTTTAAAAACCGTTTGAGAACCGGTACCAAAAAAAGATCAAATCAGCAAATTTACAATGGAAAATCTAACACTATCATTCTGAAACTTCTAGAAGACAGATCTAATCGATTAATCCCCCAGTAGTCCATTTCGTAAGCAAACTAGCTGCCCCTATCAGCAAATCTCAAAATCTACGCTAATCACATCAAGATCAGACAAACGACTATTAGATCCACCACTAATCAAATACCCAGTAAACCAATCGCCACCGACAGCCCAATAATACCCACACTGGAGAAATGCTAACATAGAAATACCCAGTAAACCAATCGCCGCTCTCCCTCTGTCGTCTGTTCTACTTCTAGGTCGAAGATGAAGAAATAAAATGAAAGTTAGGATTTTATTTGGCTGCCCCATTCCACGATTGGCCTTTTCTTTTTTTTTTTTTCTTTTTTTTTTAGGGTAAACCAAACGGCCAAACCGCACGACCGGCTTGAGCGGCTCGAGCGGTTAACCGCTTCGGCCGCTCGCCGGCCGCCGTATAAAACCGTGGCGGTTAAATAGCTGATCCGAGCCGGTTTTACGGCCGGGTGGCGGCTTTGGCAGTCCGGCCGGCCGGCTCGGTTCGGCTTTGACAACATTGATGCTAAGGATGAAAAAGCGAGTGTTGGAGGAAGTTCTTAAAAGTGAGAATTGCTCATTAAGTTCAAGAATGTGGCATGTGTTTGTAGTTCTCTACTAGCCTCAACAAGTTGTAACATCCTGAACCTTGGATAATTTTTTTTCCAAGTAGCGGACGTATATTGTACGATTCAAGGGTGGATAAAAATAATCTCGAAGTTATCCTACAGGAATAGAACCTGTAACTTTGCCCACGTTCAAAGGAGAAACAAGTGGCCAGACCACTTGGCCATACGGAACATTCTGTGTAGAGATTACTCCAGCAATTTAATAAACTAAACTTGCATCGCTGCTGCAGATAAGCTCGTACCAAGCGATGCAGCCCTTGAAATTCGTCCCTTCAACCCCATAACTGACCTGGAGATTTAGAAGGCGGCCTTTATCTTTATGAGGGTCTTCCTGGGCCTTAATTAGGAGTGATGAAGATCTGAAACAAGGATTAATAAAAGGGGGAGACCTCCTTTTTTTCCTCACTTCATATCACCACTTTCTTACGACAAGAAAAGAAAGGAAGGAAAGGATAGTTAACAAATGCCTATCATAACCTCTGTATGCCCAGCAAAGGTTTAGAACCCACACAAATCTCATTACAAAGCCAAAATCGTCAAACCAACTCACCGAAGATCCTTCGCCGAAACTTTTGCTGTAACCTTTTCGTCAGCCAAACCAGCACCACTAAAGGCAGTATCAGCTACAAAGTTTGATACTGTAGCGAAGAGCGAGTCACCACGACCATAACAGAATTTACGGAATTGAATTCCGAGCTTAGACGAGGGAGAAACAAGGCCGTGAAGTTGGTACGTGAGTTTCTTCGTTTGACGTCCAAACGACGAACCGTTTTTGGCTACAGGACCATAGAAACCAGGATAATTTTGTGGACCAACCACTGGAACTTTAGAACTTAATTCCCTAATTGGAATCAACCAAATTAAGGTGTGTGGGTGTGTGGGGATTAAGGAGACTTTAATTATTGCATTGATTATTTATGCTTGATTTTCATATTTTGATGGATGAATTACGGTGGGTGATGACTTATTTGCTTATATGATGATTTGGTGATTATTCTTGATTGTGATGGATTTTACGATGTAAATATCGGTATTTGACAAGTTTCACCGTAAATATGGATAGTTGGATTTATTAAGTTTATAACGGATCAAATATATGTTTCTATGTCTAAAATGATTTTGGGGCACATTTATAAGAAGATTCCACTTGAAAATGGTTTTCGAGTGAAAAACTGCACAATGGTTAATTTTACGAAAAGCTCGGTAAAAACATGTTTTTTTTATCTTTAAGATTTTGATAACTTTAAAATGGTCAGTGTGGATTGTTAAATTTGTTTTGGTATGGTAAGGATAAATTAGACAGTTGGTGGATTTTTTATCTTTAAAATGGTAAAAACGAGTTTAATACGAGATTTGCGGTAAAAACCGAGTGTAATATTATTTTCATGGTTTTGAGCTGTTGAAAAATATAAAAATTAGACAGACCTGTTTTAGGACGATAAATGGAGGTTCTGGTTTTTTTTTTGGGAGTTTTTCAGATTTACCGTTTTGTTGGGATTTAAGTTACCGTAAAATTTCGTTTAATACGAGATTTTTGGGATGTTATTGTCTAAAACACCTTTTATGACCAGAACTGGATTAAATGGATTTTTTGTGTCAATAAATTCATTTACATGATTTTTTGAGGATTTTAATGAAGGAAAGTGAATTTTGAGTTAAGGATATTTTTAACCGCAATCGGCTTATTTACAATTATTTGCATCGAGGTTATTTCGTGAAATTTTTTATGAATTTTGGATGAGGAATTGTCATATTGTACTACCGAGTAACTATACTGGAGAATGAGATGATTTATGTGATTTGATATTGGATGATGTGATAGTTGATTTTTAGAAACGTCGAGTTGATAATCGACGGGCGACGGGATATATATATGGTGGCGTATTCGGTATACTCACTTTTTTGGGTTCATTCAGTGCACTCGCTTCATAATTGTTATTTTAAACATGTGATTTATGTCAAAATGATGTCAATCATCACTTATGATGTGATGAACAATAACGCACATGAATTTGCATAAAAATCATTAAAGATTTACTTTAATTTGAAGGATTTAGAGTTCAGAGATTTAGGGTTAGGGTTAGGGTTAGGGTTAACGTTTACAATTTGGGGTTTAGGGATAGAACTCAAAATTGGAGGTCTAGGGCTTAGGATAATCCGTTAATTAGTAGTTATCATATGTTATATCATCATATTACACTAATTCTACAAATTAAAATTCAAAATCCTACACCTTAATACTAGTTTTTGAGTTGGGTGCATTGAACGCACTCATTTTTGTGAGTGTACTATAGTCACCATATATATATATATATATATATATATATATATATATATATATATATATATATATATATATATATATATATATATATATATATATATATATATATGGACCGTTTAATCAGTGGGACTTCATTGATTCCGGATTGTTTGTGATGGATGAGAAAAATGGAAATGGTTTTATTTAGGTTTAATTCACCCGCGTAGCCATAACTTTCACTTATTCAAAAAGTGGCTATATTTGTCAAAACCGTAAAAGTTATGGCTACGGGGGTGAATTAAACCTTTTATTTATGATCATTTTATTTATGATCGAATAATGAGCTTGTATGATAACGGTTTATGTGTGTGTTTAATTATCGGATATGATGTTTGAGATGATTGAGTTCAACCAGTAACACCGAGGATTTGGCTGTGCGGTTGAACCACGGGTTCAACCATAGTGATTATGGGTGGGGTGTTACAAGTGGTATCAGAGCCCGGTTAGTTTGCTGCACTATAAGTATGTTACCTTAACTCGTGAGGATTAGCTACCCTCAGTCAGGTGAAGGTACTCCATACTCGTATTTGCACCGAGACTTTCTGAGTGATGGGATTAATTGTGACAAAAATACTTTGGAAATGATTTTTAAAAATTTTGAGGAACTGAGAAACTATCGAAGGAGTTTTTGTGGAAGAAAACTAAAGTTTGGTTTCTTTTTCTTTCCTTGTAGTGACCGGAACAATGTGGTCCCTCGTAACATTCAGTTAGCACCGCTACCACCACCCATCAAGGTGGAAGATGTCTGTATTGTCTTACTACATCAAATTATTCGAGTTATCGGAGTGGTGTGAGATTTAGACAGACCGAGATGAGAAGTTGGCCATGAGATACCTTCACAGTCTTCAATACACCATCCAAGAGGGAGTCTCCTCAACTGACATGGTAAGCCTGAATGCCATTAAACAGGCTGCCTTGAGGGAGGAGAACCTGGAGAAGGTTAAGAGGGAATCCAGGAAGGAGAGGCCAGGTGATAGGAAGAGGAAGGCTTTTGTCCAACCGAGTCACTCGAATGGTTTCACCGAGCAGACTCGAAGGGGGAGTGCAATACGATGTCAGGCCGAGGGTGACAAATTCAGATCCACAGACCAAGATGGGACCCGCTGGTTATCCACCATGTCCGACCTGCGGGAAGATGCACTTTGGGTGATGTAATAACTTGCCTCAAGGTAGGATCATCTCCTTTGAGTGTGGCCAGGTTGGTCATACTCGACCATAGTGCCCACAACTCGTTCGAGCACTGGCTCCATCAGTGGGATCAGTTAAGGGCCCAAGAACCCCATCGGTGGGAGTTTCCAGGGGAGCATCAAGGCAGGGAGGACGTCCCAGATCTCGAGGACCTGGAGCTAACTCCTATCCAGGGGGTGGACCGAGTCAGCAACCCATGGGACGGGGAGCGAGAAGCGAGAATCAGGCGGGACTACGCGCTTTGACTAGAGATGCAGCGGAGGCCGCTACTAATGTTGTCACCGGTATGATAACTTGCTTTGGACATGCTCTATATGCCTTGTTTTACACTGGATCTTCGCATTCCTTTATCCAAGAGAAATGTGCTAGTAACGTGCATATCATATCAACCGAGCTGACTTTCGATGGGGTGTGAAAACACCATTGGGTACTTCGGTGGTAGTTAATCGCGTGATACGCGATTGTGATGTTGTGATGGGAGGAGTAGCATTGAAGGCAGAGCTGATGATTTTGCCTTTCAATGAGTTCGATGTGATTCTTGGCATGGATTGGTTATCCCGTCATGGCGCAGTGATGGATTGCCAAAAGAAGAAAATATGGTTATCTGGGGATAAGGATAAACAGATGATATTCCAAGGGTTGAGAAGACAAAAGTCAACTCCGATGGGTATCATCTCGGCAATGGAGATGTATGCGTTGCTAAGGGAAGGGTGTCAAGCCATCTTGGTGCAAGTTGAGGTAACTAGAGAAGAGAAGTTGGAGGAAGTACGAGTTGTAAATGAATACCAGAATGTGTTTCCAGAAGACCTTCCTGGGGGGCCAATCGAACGGGAGGTGGATTTTAACATCTAGTTAATACCTGGAACTGCTCACATATCTATCCCACCATATCGGTTGGCACCAATCAAATTGAAGGAGCTAAAGGAACAGTTGTAGGAACTCTTGGACAAAGGGTTCATCCGACCCAGTATATCACCTTGGGGAGCACCTGTTCTATTTGTGAAAAGAAGGATGGGTCAATGCGAATGTGCATTGACTATCGGAGGCTAAACAAGGCGATGGTTAAGAATCATTATCCACTTCCTTGAATTGATGACTTGTTTGACCAACTACAAGGAGAAACTGTCTTTTTAAAGATTGATTTGAGGTCAGGATATCACCAGTTGAAGGTGGGAGAGAAAACTGTATCGTTGACTGCATTCCAAACACGATATGGACATTATGAATTTTTGGCGATGCTTTTTGGACTTACTAATGCACCGACAGTGTTCATGGCACTTATGAACAAATTTTTCCATGAATATCTTGACAAATTTGTCATAGTATTCATCGATGACATTCTAGTGTATTCGAAGAATGAGGAAGAGCATGCTGAGCACTTGAGATTGGTATTGCAAACTTTGAGAGAAAAAGAGTTCTATGCCAAATTCTAAAAGTGTGCATTCTGGTGGGAGGAGGTACTATTTATGGGGCACGCGGTGTCCAGAAGGGGAGTAGAGGTGGATCCTAAGAAGATTGAAGCTATTGTGAATTGGACTCCACCTAAGGATGTGTCGGAAGTACGAAGTTTTATAGGGTTAGCTGGGTACTATCGTCGTTTTGTGGAAGGGTTTTCTAAAATAGCCTCCCCTATGACTAAATTATTGAGGAAGGAAGCCCCATACATATGGGAGGAAGAGTGCCATGAGAGTTTTGAAGAATTGAAGCGGAAGCTGACTTCAGCTCCAGTTCTGAGATTACCGGTGGATGGAAGAGAATATGTGGTGTACAGTGACGCCTCATATCTTGGTTTGGGTTGTGTCTTGATGCAGAATAGAAAGGTGATTGCATATGCTTCACGACAATTGAGGCCACATGAGTGCAACTACCCGACTCATTATCTAGAGTTGGCAGCTATCGTGTTTGCCTTAAAATTCTGGAGACATTACCTTTATGGTGAAACGTTCAAAATTATGACCGACCACAAGAGTTTGAAGTATTTAATGGATCAGAAGGAGTTGAATTACCGACAAAGAAGATGGTTGGAGTTGTTGAAGGACTATGACTGCACAATTGATTACCATCCTTGTAAGGCAAATGTTGTCGCTGATGCACTCAGTTGGAAGGGAAGGTTGCCAGAATAAGTGGAAACGAGAGCTTTGGGTGTGGAGTTTCAGGTGGAGGACATCACCACCCTAATTGCACACCTAATCATCCGACCACTACTCCATGATCAAATTATAGAAAGTCAACAAGTAGATCCTAAGTGTATCGAGAAGTTGAAGCAAGTTGAAGCGGAGGAAGAAAGTGAATTCATGGTGGAAGAAGGCATACTGAAAAGGCATGGTCGTATATGGGTTCCAGAGTCGGGTGATTTAAGATGAAAAATTCTGGAGGAAGCCCATTCATCCATGTATGCCATGCACCCGGGGGTCACAAAGATGTATAACACGATTAAAACACATTTTTGGTGGCCGGGAATGAAACGAGAGGTGGCTAAGCATGTTCAACCTTGTCTAGTTTGTCAAAAGACTAAGGCGGAGCATCCTGCACCAGCCGGACTCTTGCAGTCGCTGCCGATTCTGAAGTGGAAATTTGAGAGAATCGCGATGGATTCTGTGACCGGATTTCCTTCTACCCGGTAGGGAAAAGATGCCATTTGGGTAATTGTGGACCGAATGACTAAAGTGGCACATTTTATCCGATGGAACTAAACTTTAGCCTATGTAATTCCCCAGAAATCATCTTGTTAGATTATCAAAGGTTGTAGGAATACATGGATTCATTGTTGATCATCTCGATCTTGATGCGGAAACCGATGGATAATCTTTGACCGGACGATACTGGCAATAGCACGACCCATGAGGTTTTGCAGTCTTCCTCAACCAAGCCGCCTCAGTTTCTTTACGGGAGAGCTATCATCTTCTTGATGGGGAGAAGATGAGATTGTTTGGTATTGGTGTGTTGGGGACCACAACCTCAAGAACCTTTATATACTAGTCACCATGGGCTCCCATAAAACCCAAGGTGAACAAGTATTGGGTTTCCACCCATTTAGGCCCATATCAATACTAGAGATATTTGGGCTCCTAATTTGGATCACTTACAATTAGCCCACTAAAACAAATAGCTATATAATTGTCAAATATGTGGTCTATAACATTATAGGAAATAGAATTTCCTAACAATCTCCCACTTGTGCTACATATTTTTCTTGAAACAATTATAATCACAAATTCTTTAGGCGTGCAACCGTATGCTATTTGTACTTAGACATCTCCTAAAACAATCTAGTCCACCTCATATATCAATTATGAAACCAACAAGGCTTTAATCACGATATGATAATGACTAAACCACCATGATCACCAATACCAATACGCTCAATGACATAGATCAAATATGGATGAGTGGCATGAAAATTACATGCAATGTGATCTTGAACATGCCTATTTTCAACTGGTCCTACTTTAGTCCTTAGTGAAATCAAATGAAATTCCTTCATACAACGTGACCACTGTATAACTGAAGGCACTTTAAATTCCAAAATAGACTATAGAAAACCATCATTTTATTCTGCAGAAATTGATTTAGTCATAACTATTGAACATACTTAAATGACTCCCACCAAACCAAGGTACCATCCGGAATAACACTCATGCGAGCCATATGCTAATTGAAATTCTTTACGTGTCAAACCATTGGCTAATGGATAAGCTAGCATTAGTCATTTCCTTAATGTTCAATAAAAACTTGTCTATATTGAACTGTATCTTTAATCACCAGGAACTTGATGTCAATATATTTGACTTCTGAAATCCGTTGTAATGATAGTTTATCGCTATCAAATCATTGTCACTATTAACCTTCAATGACTTACCAAAGTCATTATAGGGACAAGACTTTGCAACCATAACTGGAAGCGCAAGATGTAATTTGAACTCTATCCAACACTTAAGGGCAATGCTGTCAAAGCCGAGCCGGAGTATGACCCGGTAACGAGCACGGCTCGGTCATTAGTGGTCCAGCCGGCATTAGACCGTTTAAAAACCGTTTGAGAACCGGTACCTAATAAACAGTCATCTGTATAAATAGTAGACACTTCTTAATCATGGTAAACCACAAGTAAATTACTCTCTTAAACCATTCTAGAACATCAGTACTGAAAGATCTAAAATTCAATTCCAAACCACCACATTGTTCCAAAATAAAAGCAATATCACACGAGTATGAACATTAAACAAGAGTCTTAAACATGGAAACCTCTCTCCCTCTGTCGTCTATTCTACTTCTAGGTCGAAAATGAAGAAATAAAATGAAAGTTAGGGTTTTGTTTGGCTGCCACATTCCACGATTGGCCTTCTCATTTTTTTTTAGAGTAAACCAAACGGCCGAACCGCGCGACCGGCTTGAGCGGCTCGAGCGGTTAACCGCTTCGGCCGCTCGCCGACCGCTGTATAAAACCGTGGCGGTTAAATAGCTGATCCGAGCCGGTTTTACGGCCGGGTGGCGGCTTTGGCGGTCCGGCCGGCCGGCTCGGTTCGGCTTTGACAGCACTGCTTAAGGGTAACCTGATATAGAGTTCATGTTATCTTGACATCCTGGAACATCAGAGTCAGAGTACCTGATGATCTCTGATAATTTTGCATGCATTCTTTTATCATCTTTAGTAAACACATTACACGTTTAATTCTTTATAGTATTTTACGCATACATTATTCAAATATCTGCCAAATACTCTTAACCTTAAATGCTATATTGGGATGAGAATGAACTAAAATATACATTAGATCTTTAATGCAAATATGCATAAATGATATTTTGTATCTTTATTTTCTTTTAATACCGTAACCGGGGTACTGATTGAGAACAGAACTGTCTCCTTTATCTACAATGTATCTCCTGGTTTACTAACTTATCTACTTAAACCTTATAGATATAGCTCTTTTAAAATTGAGAAGATATTGAGAATAATATCTTTATATCTCAAAACCCAATACAAAAGAGACGACACCTTGAATTTCTTTGTCAGAAATTCTTAGTGGTTTAGTATACTATATTGCTTTAAGTAAGTAGAATGTCATTGACATGTAAACCCAAGAATACTAAATTTACTCCCACTGAACTTAAGATACACATATTCATCTCCAACATTAGTCTCTAAGTCTGAATGAGCTAATAACAAGATAAAAATTGTGATATCAATAATGAGATGCTTATATGAGCCACCATTGCCATTATATTCCTAAAAGAGTCTTTCATATATGCCAGAGAGAAAGTCTCTTTGTATTCAATGCTTTCCTTATGGGTAAAGCCTTTAGAGACCAACACAGTCATATATCTCTCATTGACTTCACCACATGGCATCAATCCACTTTTCAGAACTATTCATGACTTGACTAATATTAACTGAATCAGTAGTCAACCTGATATCATGCTTATATTCTTTGAAGAACAACGATATTGTTAGCTAGAATCGTCCATATTCTACTTTGTTGATATACTCAATGGCACTTCTTGAGTGTGTTGAGTTTATGTAGTAACTAGATTCCTTTTGTTTCCTACCCCAAAACTCAACATACACAAGGAATCTCACATTTCTCATTCAAAAACTTCTTGAGGCGGGATTATATAACTTGTATCATCGAGAATACTTTTGAGTAGCCAACAAAATATAAGTTAATTGTATCATTTTGTCTATTACACCTTCTTGTACCTTACAAGGTATTTCCTAAGTTGGACAACACTAAATGTGCAAGGTCCATATTGCACATATTGGTTACATTAATTACTTTCTGGATACTCAATTTAAGGATGTACGTTGTAACCTTTATGGCTTCTATCCAAACAGAGTCTAGTAAGTAGAAATACTCCTCACCATATCCTTAAGAGTTCAACGAAACCATAACATCAGTAACTCTCTACTTGTTCCTTTTACTGAGAATTTTGAGGTTTAGTGAGTGAGTTCAGTCTTATCTTGTATCTTCCCTCCTCTTCTTTTGTGAGTATTAGTACTCACCTAAAACTTCATGGAGGAAGATAAATTAAACCAAGTGTTGAGTATGTCTTTTGACAACTCCAACTTTAGTCACTTGATTTTAATGCAAAAGAAGACACCTCCAAAATATAATACACTTGTACATTTTACTTTTACACTTTATGAATTAAATTACCCCAATAGGCAGCTTACCCCGGATTCTCTTATGTTTGGCAAAATATTGTATTATTACTTCAGTGAACCTCATAGGCATCTCAGTATAACAACCCCATAATTATTCATCGAATTGAGCGTTTAATGATCATCAAGCACACTCAATTGGGGCAATCTCCGCTTTTAACTATTCAATCTCATTTGAGATTTTTTCAGAATAGAATAGAGGTTGTTCCACTTAAAAGTGCAAGATCAAAGCCTATATATCAAGAATAATTTTCTTCATTTTACTTTAAATTCTTTAGAGACATCCCATTTATTAGAAGAGTTAACTTTATATTCAGCAGAAATATTTAAACCAAACCATGAAAACTATATGAAGATAAAAGAAAAACACACTTTATGTCATGTAATTAAATAAGACAAGAAAATTATCCAATTTTTGGGGACCCATCATAAGATACCAAATACAACATTAATTCTTAGTCTTTGGACAGAGAAATTAACTGCGAGCGGTACTCTTAATACAATGATCAAATACTGATAATAAGTTCTGTCAAATAACAATCTATCTTTGGACCGACTGTTATTCACATGAACAACAACTTTATAATTATCATGTATTCATGATTCGGGCCTAATTGTACATGTTTTGCCCCCATTTTCCTTGGTTGTTTGTGACAATTGTGCTCCTAAAAGGGTGGTTTTATGCTAGATTTCTCGTGTTTTAGCGTATTTCAGGATTTAACAGGTGAAACCAGCCCCGGATTCGAAAGTTGGACGAAAAGGAGCGAAAACCGGGAGAAGAGGTGAAAAACGGCGAGTTCACAGTTTTCCTTAGATGTTCACGGTCTTGTATGACCGTGAAGAAGAGCTGTTGGCCGTGAACTTCGAGGCGTCCAGAGCCAAAATGCAAGTTACTAACGCTAATTGAGTTCACGGTCGCTAAGACAGTGAACATGAGCTGTTGGCCGTGTACCCGTGGAAGCAAAGCGGTGTGTTTCGGCGTCCATCTTCATTTCACGGACGCGTTTCAGAGTTCACGACCGTGAACTCAGGCCCTGAACTGAGATCGTTCACTATTTAAAAGCTAAGCTGAAAGGAAGAGAGAGGGGAGAGCCCATTGTGTGGGAAAGCCTTCTTCAGATTTTAGAGAGAGAAAGACGAATCAAAGGAGAAGGACGCTAGAGTTTTGCTCCAAGGTGGGATTTGGGAAGACTCTCCTTAAGAGAAGTTGAGCACAAGTGTCTAGAAGATTGAAAGCCTCCTTCAAGATGGTTTCTACCTCTTCTCCTTGTGTTTCTCCCATTTCTAGCATGGAGTAGATTTCTTTTCACTTGGGTGTTGTGAAATCCTAACTAGCTACCATGTAGTTTCTTTTATGTGAATTGAATGATTGTCATTGGGTATTGTTTAATTTAATGATTGAGGTATTATTCATGTTGATTGTGCATGCTTGTGCTTAGCAATCTAAGAGTTGTGCATGTTTTGTGCTTAGCATCCTTAGGTTTGTGCATGTTGGTGCTTAGCAACCTAAGGATTGTGCATAATTGTGCTTAGCATCCTTAGATTTGTGCATGTTTGTGCTTAGCAATCTAATTAGCCACTTTAACCTAGATTAGAGAGGAAAATCCCCCTTTTAAGGGAAACTCAATCGAGTTGGTTTTTCTTTATCATTTTAAGCCACCTAACTAGGTTAATTTAGGGCAAACCTCAATGTTGAATTAAGAAAATTGGTTAAGCGCGATTAAGCCGTCCAACCCTTGAGTTGAGTGAGGGAGTAAGTCAACCGTCGATTGCCTAAACTGAGAGGGCCGAGTGACACGGCCTATAATGTTTACCTCGGTTTAGCAATTGAGATTGTGGTCTACCACCATATTTGCATCCCTCTGCGGGTTGCGGTTACCTTGCCCTTAGCAATCGTTTCAATTCACATACCATGGTAGTAGTTAGGGGGAAGCGACACCCGAGTGATCCCTCTGACAAAGAGCGTTCAAAACCATTTACCTTTGCCTTATTTTATTTTAATTAGCAAACTTTTCAACCAAAACTTTGTTGCAAGATAATGATTCAAATGACTGAAGTAGGGTTACACGGACCAGCCCGGGTTGATATTTAAACATACTTATCCTATACTGCACCCGGCTAAGGTTTATACTTGGGCCTTAGGCGGGAATTTATTGTGGTATTCGGGACGAGTCAATTCACCATTAGTGTGCTTGATTATTTTGGTCAAATAGTGTCGTCCTTTGGATCGAGCACTACCCACATCAAATAACCTTACACGTACATCCATGTAATCTAATTTAAAATAATTCTCGCAAGTAGAGATTGCTTTGGCAACATAGTGCTAAAACTAACTTAATTAAAATACTAGACAATTCTCTCATAATAACAAAATAATAATAAGTGATTAATTATCATTAAGAGAAAATTACATCAATAATTTAAATAAAGGTTTACTTCATCACAAGACACCTTCCACTCTATTAATATTTTATCTTTGGACAAAATATTAACTTGTAAGTGATGTCTTATGATGCAGTAATTAAATGTTGATGACAAGAACATGTAAATAGTAAATCTACATTTGGGCCAATTTAAAATCCACATGTAATCCAAATAGTCATCACACATTTACTACTATATGCGCACGCATGAATATTCACCTACCTTTGGGTCAGTGAACACATACATAATTTACATGCGCTATATAAACCTTTACTCTAATCTTGTTTTAAATGAGGCTTATATTCCTCACTAATCTTGTTTTAAACAAATATTATGAGGCATTAAAAGCACAAAAAAATATATGTAGATTGCACTTTTAATGATCCAACGATCATCAAACAAGATTAAATATTGACAACAAGTCCTATCAAATAATAATTTGTCTTTGGACTAACTACTATTTACATGGAAATATAACTTGACAGTCGTCACATATTTATATGATGTGGATCACTATTTGGCTAAATAATCACACACTATACATCCAAATATTTTAAATAGATTAATCTTCACAGTTACTTGGCAACCTAATGTTAAAATCAAAATAACCAAACTTACTACTCTGATCAATGTGATTATCAACCTTTTGTGCATCAAATTAATGTATTATATATATGCATATATAATACATGCACACAGTTACAACCGAACATAATGGTTGAACAGAATAATAATTAAATAACTATCATTGAAAAGCCTCCCTTCCCATCATAATTCCATCATTATTCCGTGAACACAAAAAGGAATATAATAATTATGACTTATTAAAACACAAGGGGAAAGAACTGAAAGAATATAATAACCGGATAGAAACAATTAATTAATATTTAATGTAGCTCCTTAAACGGAAGTCCTTAATGTTAATTAATTCATGTCCAATGGTAATGCTAAGCTACCATAACCGTAATCAGAAAACAATAATAAATGATTATTAGTATTGCATAACTCCATTCCTAGGGAGCGATCCCTGGATGAATACATATTGTTTTGGGACGGGATACGGTGACAACCCCTAAGAGGTTATCAGGGTATTTTGGGTATAAAAAAAGGAATATATTAATTACCTTATTTGTATTAATCAGATTAGGAATTAAAAGCCCATATTAAATATAATTTTTTTTTAAATTTAAATCCTATACATTAATATCTCTATCTCTCTCTCTCTTCCTTTCTCCTGCGGTCACTCCGCTTCGATGGACAAACTTTTTCTCCGGCGAATTCTCTCCGACAGACTCCCTCCGGCAACTTGAAAAAATGTATCAGTGCGTTAAAAAGTGTACCAATCTATTAGTCTATTGGTAATTAATATACCAGTGCTAGTGTGATAGACCGATAATTGCACATGTTTTCACCCCTATTCTGAAGTCGTTTGTGATGTGGAATCTCGTGTTTTAAGCCGATTTCACGCTAGGTTGTGTGTTTATGTCATATTTCAGGTCCCGGCGTTGGAATCGAGGCGGAGAAACGAGTTCTGGGTCGAAAGGAGCCGAGTTGGGACTAAGGGGGCTGCAGGAGGAAAATACCCGGTCAGGTGGCCAAATACCCGACCGGGTATTAACCAATTTTGGGCGCCCGAGAAGCAGAGAGGGGCCCGGGCACAGCAGTTAAATCCCCGGTCGGGGATTTTGGTGGTAGACCGGGGATTTTCACCTATTGTGGAACGATGCGCTTCAATTATACCCGGTCGAGACCCAAAATACCCGACCGGGTATTTCGACCGGGGATCGCGGACGCAGACTGTTAAAAGCCGGTTTTGTGCGTTTTTGAGGAGGAGAGCTGGGTTTTGGATCCCAAACACCCAAGGGACGAACCAAAGAAAGAGAGGGCGATTTGAGGGCATTCTCGGAGTGGAATTGGAGGATTTCTTCGCCTTGGAAGCTCGAGGAACAAGCCCGGACTTGAAGACTGATCATCTGAAGATTCTTACTGCAGTCTCTCTCTTCTCTATGGAGTAACTTCCCTTCACTTAGGTTTTGAGGAACCCTAGCTATGTTTGTTTGATTGGATGATTGTATGAGTACTCTGACTTGATAATCTTGAGTTCATATTCAATCTATGCATGTTTTCACGATTCAATTCTGCTTTAGTCGAGATTATTGATTCTGCTTTGATCCTATGAGAGCGAATACCTGATTAGGTCAATAGAGCACCATAGATTGATAGTAGTGGATCGATTGCTTTAGTCGAGGGTTGATTCACTGCTTTGTATCGATTGAGAACCTCATTCGATAGTGGGAATCTAGTTCAGAACGCCTTGATCGATTGTTCTAGAGAAGGATACGTCCCTCTAGGCAATTGACTCAAGAGGGCCTTGTTCCTTTAGTCGAGACTCAAGGTCTAGTCAAGGATTCTCCGCATTGTGAATGAAAGTGAAACAAGTTAGAGATCATCAGTCGTTAATCTGGCTAGTGGCTAGGGGGAATCATACCTAAGTGAGTTCCCAACCTGTAATTAGATTAACTTTAACTGTAGTTTGCTAGAGTAGTTTTAGTTCTTTCAACTTAATCTGTTTTGCTAGATAACGAACTGAAGCTGAGTAATAGTAACTCTAGAGACCCGTGGATTCGATATTTATTACTTGAGCCACTATACTGCAGTCCCTTTCATTGGTTACACTTGGCCATTGTTAGGTGTTGTGTCATAGTGAGTCAAGTTTTTGGCGTCGTTGCCGGGGACTTTCTAGAGTATTAGGAAAGGCAGAAGTTTGTTACTTTAGCGTTTTTCTTTTGTTTTCCACCCTTGCTTTTCACTTGGGTGTTTTTGTTTTTGTTGGTGCAGATCTGAATCATGGATCCTCATGGCTTCTCCAACCATTGGGGGTATCCACCACCACCCGAGTGGTATTACCCCGAGACACCCTGGAGCAATCAAGGAGGAGAAGACTATGGATCCGGGTTCCAGTACCAACCCCCTTTCTATGGAGAACAATCTGACCCCTGGGCATATCAAGGACAATCTCATTACCAAGAAGACTTTCTCCCACAACCAGAAGGGCCATCAGCGCTGGAGTTACCCATGGCGGCCTTCACAGGCCATTCTGCAGAGCCAGGCTACACTCCACAGCCAGATCCACTCTATGAACTGAAGCTTCTCTTGGAGCAGTGCGTTCGGTACGAGATGGATCATCAAATCCAAGCCCTTCCCTCTTCCGATCCCTCATATCTCCGTGACATGGAGGAGGCTGTTCAACGCTCAGCGAAGCAAACAGAGTGGGTTGAGCAAGTTTGTGCACAACTTGCTCAAGATCACCCTTCTGCTACCATACAAGAAGAGGAGGAGGAAGAAGAAGGCTACACGGACATTAGGGAGCACACAGAAGTTGTCACGGAGAGCTCCCGTGATGATCATGATCAGGAATGTCCTGTCGTAGCCGACCACCCTTTTCCACATCCCACACTGAGCTTTGAAGAGGTGGGCATGAGTGAGGAGATGCAAGAAGATCTCATGAAAGATATTGCTTGGCAACTTGCTCTCCAATCCGTGCTAGAAGAAGAAGAGCAAGAAAGGGTGCAGAAAGTAGTTGTGGAGGATGACGAAAGTGAAGCAGGAGGAGTTCTTGATCATTTCCCAGGGGTGATACCACATGAAGAAGAAAGGGAGGTTGAAGAAGCAATTGGCGTCCAGGCTGAGGACGGAGTTGAGGTGGAAGAGTCCTGCACCGGCCATGAGTTACATGTGATATCTCCACCAAACTTCGAGGAGCTGCTTGGCAAGGACCCATTTGCAGTGTCTCTTTGCCAAACCAGGGCCATGTCGACATCGGTCCCTCTTGGTGGACGCGATGGTGGTCAATCGATGTTGTCATATCTGGTTTGGGGCAATGAGACGAGAGAAGAGGAGAAGAGGTCTCGAGGGCGGAGACTTCATCTGCATCAAGTACACGAGCCTTCATCACCTGCCACACCACATGCTCGTGACTTGAGACTCCACCTCATTGATGAGAACCTCAACTTCAAGGAGGTTCTAGCATGGACCGAAACTTAGGAGCCATCGTCTGGCTCACGACGTGAAAGAAGCGCTTGTTGGGAGGCAACCCAACCAGTCGGTTTGCATTTCTTTCCCTATTTCTCTTCGGTTGAGTCAGTTTTGTTCTTTGATTTTAGAGTCCATAACTCAACCTTTGTGAGATTTTGTGTGGTGTTTGTGTTTCGACCACTCTCTCTTCCTGGAATGCACCGCCTGCCCCGTCCATCATCATTCACCCTTGATCTGGTAACTTCGTTCTACCCTCCTTATCTTTCCTCCATTGAGGACAATGTCGTGCTTAAGTGTGGGGGGGTGTTCGATTATGTATGCGGGTGAATGTTTGGCTGTTTGTGTGCTTGGAGCCTAGTCCACTGTCCAAATTTTAAATTTGAGGGCTCCAAGTACGTGTTTCCATGCAAATTGCCTGCTCAGTATGCTTTGAATTGACAGTCTCTATAGTAATGTGCAACCTAGGGAGGTAGTGTAGCACTATGGAGGATGTTGAAGTATAAGATTTTTCCTATCTAGCTCTCTGCTGTGTCAGTTGATTTTGTGAATTAGTGGAGCTAAGACCGTTGAATTCATGTGGTAATGTGGACTCTGTTTGAATTGTGTTATGGACTCGTGTATTGAACAGGGTGCTCATGTGGCAAATGAAAAGCAGTTGGTCCTCCATGTCGAAATCATCAAAAATCTTAAACATGGGGTAAGCCCAACGTGTGTGGCACCGTTCATTGCACAAAATCGGGTTTTGGAAGAGATTTTAGTGATCCTTAGTGGGGTACTCCTACAAGGTGAAGCTAAGCTGTCTCTAGTACAAGTAAAACTTCCACCCGTTGAACGTTTTGCCTACTCGAGGATGTGATTTTAAGGGCACGGATAGAGCTTCCGACCCCCCTTAATTTCATTGACCCTCCACACGAGTTGAGGAAAAGGAGTTAAAAGAAGTACTCTGGCGAGCGCCAGATGTACAGAAATTGCTCTTGCTCGACTAATAAGGGTCGACCGTGCAAAAGACTGCAGTTGGAACCCCCGCCAAGTGAATAAAAAGGAAAAAAAAAGTAAGTAAAATGAAAGTGAAAAAGGGGTTCCAACGGTGAAATGAAGTGAAAGAGCACCCCGGTACAACGAGTCCTTGGTTGTGAATGGTGTGAGTCCCTTTATCCATGAACTGACTGTCTTACTTCTACTTTTTCTCATGATCCTGGCTTGAGTCTAGTACTCGCATTGAGAAAGATAGGGGACGTCTTAGAAGACCAGTTGACCTCGTAAGCTGCTTTATGATCTAGAAAGTCCTCTACCGACGATCTGGGGTGTTTGTTGCTATAGAGGTCTGGAGAGCTGCATTGGTTTGAGTTAGGTTTGCTTGGGGACAAGCAAACGGTTAAGTGTGGGGGAGTTTGATAGACCGATAATTGCACATGTTTTCACCCCTATTCTGAAGTCGTTTGTGATGTGGAATCTCGTGTTTTAAGCCGATTTCACGCTAGGTTGTGTGTTTATGTCATATTTCAGGTCCCGGCGTTGGAATCGAGGCGGAGAAACGAGTTCTGGGTCGAAAGGAGCCGAGTTGGGACTAAGGGGGCTGCAGGAGGAAAATACCCGGTCAGGTGGCCAAATACCCGACCGGGTATTAACCAATTTTGGGCGCCCGAGAAGCAGAGAGGGGCCCGGGCACAGCAGTTAAATCCCCGGTCGGGGATTTTGGTGGTAGACCGGGGATTTTCACCTATTGTGGAACGATGCGCTTCAATTATACCCGGTCGAGACCCAAAATACCCGACCGGGTATTTCGACCGGGGATCGCGGACGCAGACTGTTAAAAGCCGGTTTTGTGCGTTTTTGAGGAGGAGAGCTGGGTTTTGGATCCCAAACACCCAAGGGACGAACCAAAGAAAGAGAGGGCGATTTGAGGGCATTCTCGGAGTGGAATTGGAGGATTTCTTCGCCTTGGAAGCTCGAGGAACAAGCCCGGACTTGAAGACTGATCATCTGAAGATTCTTACTGCAGTCTCTCTCTTCTCTATGGAGTAACTTCCCTTCACTTAGGTTTTGAGGAACCCTAGCTATGTTTGTTTGATTGGATGATTGTATGAGTACTCTGACTTGATAATCTTGAGTTCATATTCAATCTATGCATGTTTTCACGATTCAATTCTGCTTTAGTCGAGATTATTGATTCTGCTTTGATCCTATGAGAGCGAATACCTGATTAGGTCAATAGAGCACCATAGATTGATAGTAGTGGATCGATTGCTTTAGTCGAGGGTTGATTCACTGCTTTGTATCGATTGAGAACCTCATTCGATAGTGGGAATCTAGTTCAGAACGCCTTGATCGATTGTTCTAGAGAAGGATACGTCCCTCTAGGCAATTGACTCAAGAGGGCCTTGTTCCTTTAGTCGAGACTCAAGGTCTAGTCAAGGATTCTCCGCATTGTGAATGAAAGTGAAACAAGTTAGAGATCATCAGTCGTTAATCTGGCTAGTGGCTAGGGGGAATCATACCTAAGTGAGTTCCCAACCTGTAATTAGATTAACTTTAACTGTAGTTTGCTAGAGTAGTTTTAGTTCTTTCAACTTAATCTGTTTTGCTAGATAACGAACTGAAGCTGAGTAATAGTAACTCTAGAGACCCGTGGATTCGATATTTATTACTTGAGCCACTATACTGCAGTCCCTTTCATTGGTTACACTTGGCCATTGTTAGGTGTTGTGTCATAGTGAGTCATAGTGGTACGCTAATAGTACGTTAAAAAATGTATCAGTGCTAGTGGTACGCTACCAGTGCTAGTGGTACGCTACAAGTGCTAGTGGTACGGTACCATTACCACTTGTAGCGGTACCATTAGCAATACCAGTACCACTGGTAGCGGTACCATTGCCACTGGTAGCGTACCACTAGAGACTAGCACAAATAAAACCAGATTTGAAATATGAAAAATCATAGATCTGGAAAAAGAAAAACAGGGATGACGAAAGGGGGAGGTAGGGGAGAGGCGGTGACCTCGTGGCGATGGTGGTGGTGGGAGACAGAGGGCGGCGGGAGGGTTGCGACGACGGTGGTGGTGGTGGGAGGTCATCGCGGCGGTGGTGGGAGGAGGAGGGGCTCGACGACGGGAGGGCTGCAGCAGTGATGAGAGGCGGAGGGCGTGGCGGGTCGGCTGCGACGACCGTGGTGGCAGCCGATAGAGATAGAGGGAAGAGATGGGAGGAAGAAGAAGAAGAATAGGAAGAAGAAAGATGGCGTGAGAGAGAGAGAGGAAAGAGAGAGTGTAGGGTTTTAGGTATTAATAGGGGTAATAATCTAGTGTGGTCAATTTTTTCATCCAAAAATACCCTTAATCCAATCTGTACCATTGATTTGAAAAAAGAAGAAAGAGACAAGAGAGAGAATGGATCCTATGGTTATAAAATGGGTTGTCAATCTCACAACCCCCTAATGGGGTTGTCACTGTATTTCATCCCGTTTGTTTTCCATAACTGAATGAAAACAATAAATATTATAAATAGGGATGACAATAATATCCGTAATCGTGAATAGCCGCCCGAATCCGACTTAATTGGGTAGGGTAAAACCCGAACCCGAATGATTTTTAGTGGGTATGGGTAAAACCCGAACCCGAATATTATGGGTAATGGGTGGGCATGGTTTTCTCACTATCCAACCCGAACCCGCCCGATTATACACATGCATATGTATTTTGTCTTGAAATATTCAATTTTTCTCTAAAATATTTTATATTTAGCATATAAATATAATATTTTTATGAAATTGTAATGTTTTAATTAATTTTCTTCATTCTCGTGAATTATTGTCGTACTTTTCGTCTTACATAACGTGAGAATACGTGTGAATATTAACATATTGGTTAGAGTTATAAAGAGAAACTCTTATCCATGGATAACCGTGGATACCCGAAACCCGAACGGGTATGGACATGGTTTGAATTTTCTACCCGTTTCTTATGTGGGTATGGGTATGGGTAAAACCCGAACCACTTTGGGTAGGGTAACGGATATGCATTATCCGTCCCTGACCCGACCCATTGCGATCCCTAATTATAAATCCACCATAAAACTCACAAGGTTCAGTAAATTTGAAACCCACGATAACTGAACAAACAATTATTCTTATATCAGTTCCCAACTTATAATAACTACTAGTTGGCGATGACACGCCTTATCGCGGGAAGGAAATGGTCTATAAGCATTTATTATTTAGCCTGTTACGGTATTTTGTTAGTATTATTCGTCTAAAATTAATTTTTTCATTAGCAATTTTGTTAGTAATATTGACTTGACAATATGATATTAAATGAAAAGACATATATGGAGGTCAACTACCAATTTAAATTATTTTGAAAATTTTGGCCAGTATATGATATTTACCTAAACCCAAGTAGACTCATTGATTATTGGTAGGGTATGGTAGGGTATGGGTGACATATATATGGGTTTGGAAGTTTGTAGATGAAAGTTTCTATTCCTTTTGCTTCTCTCGAGAGTTTTTCTTTTTCACCCATGCTAGAACTTTCAACAAATATACATGGAATTTTCAACAAATGATGACTTTCTAATAAGTAATAACCATATATATTTATTTTTAATTGGGCTCGACATTGAGCTGAAAAAAGTTAGTGTTTCATAGTTCAATTATTAGTTCTCTAAATTATTGGTGAGCCGTGTATGGACCCGTTCATACTTGCAATTAGAATAAATAAAAATAATATATTAATTAGTGTTAGACGAAGAAGGCAAAGAAAGAAATAAAAAAGGGTTATGGAAGGTGAGTGAAAAATGAAACGAAAAGAAAGTAGATGATGGAAAGGTTATGACCAATTGTTTTAGTTGGCCATCAATACAACGATCAACCATTTCCACCCTAGCAATTTAGCGACACTTATTTATGTAGAAGTTTGTTTAGTACCTCGTAAATGTAATAAATGAGTTTATAAATTCGTTCTTCCAATATTTTAGAGTCGTATATCTTTTACATTTATTTAATGTTTCACATAATGAGTAAATATAAAATGGTCGAATCTTTTCCCATAGATGAGTGATACAATATCTTGTATTGTACAAGATACAAACTCAATTTATACCTTTATGTTATGGTGGATTGGATTCATGAACTGGTTCAAAAGGATTAGTAGATTGGATTCATGGATTCAAGTGAAATCTAAAAATTGGACCAATATGTAAATTTTAAAAATTATAGTTACAAAAATCTTATAAAATTTAGATACCAAAACATAATTTTTGAATGATTTATATTAAAATTAAATTCGGGGTATCAAGATTTAAGATATACATTATATTGACTAAGTTGTGAATTAATTAAATTTGAGGTATGAAAATGTAAATTATTAGGCAACAGTAAGAAAAAAGAAAACGATTAAGTTCTCAATTAACCCCTCACCCTTATTGCCTAAACTTTAATGTGTAAGGATCCAATTACACAAGTTAATTATTTATTAGAACCCAGCAGAACTCGAAATGGCTACATCGAGCGTTGGAAGTTTGGTACCGGTATTTGGGACATACCGAATACCGTACCGAATTTGTCTGTATTTGGTATTACTGAATACACGTATTATTTCTTGGGATTGGGATTGAGATTGAATTTCAATTGTAATTCAGTATTAGGGATTACGGGATTGGGATCGGTATATACCGAAATATCGATCAATACCGAAATATAAGCTAGTGTGTATTTTATCCTCTCAACTAGACTATCTCTCTCTCTCTCTCTCTCTCATTCACCACTACACAATCCTCAACCACCAAGAGTGTCATTTAATTATACATAGATCATTTCATCTTTGTTTCACAACTCAAAAGTCCACATCCAACTCAATTTTGACTTTCCAATTTAAGTCACTCCCATCTCTCACCTAATAACTTGTTATTTTCATAACACCAAAAAGCAAACACTAGTATTAGTCGACTCTCAGCTTTCAATTCGTCAAATTAAAGATTACCAATAACAAGAACTTGAGATGTCACCTCTCCTTCATTCTCCTTATCCATATCCTAGCTCTAGGAAAACTCAAGACTCTTTGATTAGTCTCTTTGTCCTAAATTAAACAATCAAATCTAGTTTATATATTTAATTATTTATTTCAAATATAATTAATTTCGTATTCGATAATACCGATTGGGATACCGAAGTACCGATTGGGATACCGGAATATTTAGGGATTGAGATTGGGATATCGAGATTATTTAGGGCTTGGGATTGAGATTGACTTTCGGGTATAATTCAGTACTCGAGATTTCGGTATTCGGGATTGGGATACCGATATTGTACAGATTTCCACCCCTAGCTACATCCATTTATAACGGAAATAAATATTATTATACCTTAAAAAAAACTCTTCAACCGGAAGAATATTAAATACTTCCCATCCGAACAATTCATGTATTATAATCCGAATAAATTCCAAACGGATAATGAATAACACAACCGGAAAAAGAAACGTTGATGCATTCATTTTAATTCCAATTTCTAGAGACTGGAGACGGCTTAGGATATGGTCAGTAATCATTGGTTACTGACTCATAAGTAACTAAACCTGGACCTTTAGATCTAAGTAGGCTCAGAAAATCCAGATCTAAGGGTTGTCAATTAAAGACATTTTTTTTCTCTAGTTTTCATAATCGGCTCTTATCTTCTTCGTTTTAACTCGGATTTCAATTTTTTATTTTTGCACACATGGAACGAGTTCGTTGTGCTCTACAAAATGAGATCAATTTTCAATATATTTCGAGAAATTTTTTTTACCAACTACATACCATTACCACCCACATACCATAGTGGTAAAGTATGGTAATTTTTTGTCCAATATTTTTTTCACCAAGAAATTTGTAGATCCAATAGATATGATGAACTCGTTCCTTCTGAGCAAACGTTTTCAAAAACGACTTAAAAACGAAGAAGTTACCATATCTACAAATTTCTGGGTGAAAAAAATATTGGACAAAAATTACCATACTTTACCACTATGGTATGTGGGTGGTAACTTGTGGTAAACAATGATGAAAGTCGTAAATGACAGGTAGTATACTCTTACTATCATGTATTCAACCTTCTTACCATATGGTATTAAATATGAGCATACCATATGGTAATGGCTGGTAAAAAATTATTCAATTTTTTGTACTAAAACTATATCAAAGTGGATATCATTTTAAAGAACATATTTAATCTGATTTATCTGTGCAAAAAAATTTAAATTTCGACTTAAAACGACAGAGAAATCGTCCGTTAAAGATTAAAAGGAAAAATATAAAAGAATTTCCAGGAGACTGGTAAAAAATATGAGCATACCATATGGTAGTGACTGAGAAAAAATTATTCAATTTTTTGTACTAAAACTATATCAAAGTGGATATCATTTTAAAGAACATATTTAATCTGATTTATCTGTGCAAAAAAATTCAAATTTCGACGTAAAACGACAGAGAAATCGTCTGTTAAAGATTAAAAGGAAAAATATAAAAGAATTTCCAGGAGAGAGGGGATGCTGATGTCATACGGATGTGGACAGGTTACTGATAGTTACTCACCATAAGAGTTACTGACCTGATCCGCTCCCAACTGGAGATCATTCTCAATTCCACAGGGTAAAAAACACTATGAACAGTAGCATGCATCGATACCGTAACAGTGTTTATAATTATAAACGAGAAGAATTAAACAATAATTATAACCCCATAATGATGATTAATAACTATTGCAACCGGTACAACCCAATAAAAACTTCCCTGGTCATACTGATTTCCAAAAGAGAAATGGCAATCTAATCTGCATTCCAAATAAAGGACTACCATAGATAATAGTTTTCCAGAAAAAAAAAAACAATTGCCGATATGGAAATAAGGTTTCGCAAATTTGACCAGTAATTATGTGATTTATCATGATTCATGCAACCCATGAGAATAATGACAAAAATAATGATACCCCTTGTGGCACGGAATACGGGAGAGCTCTCATCTTCCTGATGGGGAGAACATGAGATTGTTTGTTCTTTGTGTGTTGGGGATCACAACCTCAATCACCTTTATATACTAGTCACCATGGGCTCCCATAAAAACCAAGGTGAACAAGTATTGAGTTTCCACCCATTTAGGCTCATATCAATACAAGACATCTTTGGGCTCCTGATTTGGATAACTTACAATTAGCCCACTAAAACAAATAGCTATATAATTGTCAAATATGTGACCCATAACATTATAGGAAATAGAATTTTCTAACATTATCCCCATTCGATTCAAGCCAAGTATGGAAGAGTTAGCGAGGTTGTACATAACTAATAATGTACGACTTCATGGTGTTCCTCTATCCATTGCCTCAGATCGAGATCTCAATTTCACATCACACTTCTGGGAGAGCTTGCAGGAGGCAATGGGTACGAGACTTAATTTCTCTACGGCTTATCACCCTCAGACGAAAGGGCAGTCTGAGTGTACGATACTTTGGAGGAGTTATTACGACCATGTGTAGTGGAAACAGGTGGACCTTGGACGGATTTACTACCCTTACTGGAGTTTGCCAATAACAACTCCTACCATAGTAGTTTACAAGCGGTACCATTTGAAGCTTTGTATGAAAGGAAGTGTTGTACCCCGCTATGTTGGGATGTTGAGGATACTCGGGTACTTACCGGACCGCAAATGGTTTAAGATACAGAGGAAAAGGTGAAGGTGATCAAAGAGAGATTGCGGGTAGCTCAAGATCGCCAAAAGTTATATGCCGATAAGAAGGCTCGAGATCTTAGCTATGATGTGGGAGAGAAGGTGTTCTTAAAGGTATCACCATGGAAAGGATTGATGAGGTTTGGAAGGAAGGGTAAGTTAGCGCCTCGTTACATTGGTCCCTGCGATGTTATCTCCAAAGTAGGACCTGTGGCATATAAGCTCGACTTTTCCCGTGAGTTGGAGAAAATTCACAACGTATTCCACGTGAGTATGTTGAAAAAGTATCATATCGATCCATCTCATGTGATACAACCCAAAAAGGGTGGAGTCGGAGTCAGATTTGACCTATGAAGAAAAACCGGTGAGCACTGTGGATCATCAGGTACGTGTGCTATGAAGCAAGCAAATCCCAATGCTCAAGGTTATTTGGCGTAATCAGGAGGAAGAGGTTGCAACCTGGGAAATCGAGGAGAGTATGAAGAAGAAGTACCCCCGAGCTAGTTGAAGCTTATGCTCAACGTATGTCGACCTAGTACCTCATGTGTTATATTGATACGAGTAGGGTACATCGTAATATATAACCTCTACTGTAGAGTGAGTGAATAAGTATGAAATACAAATTTCTCAAGCCATTAGGTACTTAATGGTGGCTAAGAGAAATTATCATGTCGTCGTGCTGAGTTAATATCTAATTAAGAGGGGGAGAGCTGTAACATCCTGAACCTTGGATAATTTTTTCCCAAGTAGCGGACATATATTGTACGATTCAAGGCTGAAAAAAAATAATCTAGAAGTTATCCTATACGAGATAGGATCCGTGAAACCCCTTGAAACTCCCCGAGCATAGAAAAATCGTAACAAAAATAATTTGTGGCCTACAGGAATCAAACCTGTAACCTTGCCCACGTTCAAAGGAGAGACAAGTGGCCAGACCACTAGGCCACATGGAACCTTCTGTGGAAAGATTACTAGATTGTACCCCGACCTGTTGGCCGGTTGCAATATGATAATTGTAATTAACTAAACTTCAAAGTTTAAGTTTAAGTTTAAGTAATATCCTCTTCTCTTGTATTCGTGCCATGATTATATGGCAATGTCATACGGATTAAACAAACAACGGTATCAATTTTACAAAATAGCAGGACAATTTCATAGTTTTATCATCAAGAAAGTCAAAATTTTCAATTGCTTGGAAAATTGAAAATGAGCATCCATAAGGAAGATTGTTAACGTTGCAATCAAAGCATTCTAGGCAGATTGTTGTAGAAATTAAAAAGATAGAAGTCATGCAAGAGTATATCAACTCATAATAAACTTAATGATACGATATTATAGGTATTAAAAAATATCAGTGTCAAGTCCTCTTTAATTTCAAGAATCTATTCATCAAAGACTCCACTATATTCATCATCAACAAACAGTCACTTCCACATTTTATGCGAAGCAAATTCTAAGAGAAATCCTAATAGTTTATGAAATATCATTTTCATGGCAAAACAATTTACCTCATCCAGATCACAAATGTTGTTAGAGATTCCATTTCCCATCATTGTTTCATCTTCAAAAATATTAATTCAATTATGAAAGTTTTTTATGTTGTAATAACTAAATTTAATGTGGAACTTCAACTCCTTCCCTTTTTTTCTTCTTGTAAATACTTCATACCTTCATTTATTAAGACATAAAAGAGAGGAAATTTTAATACATTTTAGCATTAACCGTAAAAAAATCCGATTTTGATGATTCAAAATGACAAACTCATATTTGGTAGTATCAACTCGAGTCGAGATTCATTATTTAGAAGACCAATATAAATTATAGTGATGATTCCTGAATATACTAAAATTCACATGGGAAGAATGAGAGAGAAGAGGGGATTATTACCTTGCTACTATAGTGTTTGATGTTTCTAATCAATTCTCACAACACAGTTTCAATACTTAAATTATAACTTATAACTTCAATAAAACCATGTAATTTTAAAATAAAAAAAGCAATACTTGTAGCTGGTATTGCCACATAGTAGGACATCTATACACGATTTGAACTTCTTGAACAATTTTTTTTTTTGCCGAATTTGACTTGTAATTGCTTTTTTCTAGATTAACTTTGAAGTTTACATGCAGTTTATCATTTCTTTGAAAAGGAAGGCCATGGTATTAGAAATAGATAAAAAAAAAAGTTGATAAAAATTCTTAACACGCCCTAAACATATTCCTTTCCCTTACCTTTTAGTACATTCTTGAGTTGTTAAGTTAAAAACCATATTAAACTTCTTCTTTTATATGATATAATTACATGCTTGTTGAAGGACCTCAAAATAGTTTGTAAGTATAAGTTTAATATCCATATAATACATGTATTCTATTAAAATGTGTTCAGAACTCTCGTTTAGGTGCTATTGTATAGTTGTCTCTTTATGATAATTTATCAATAGAACCATGACTATGTATATAAAGGCAACGCTAGATAGCCAATGAGGGATTATGGGGAAATTGTCCTTTTATAGTAGGGAGGATTATGGGATTACTAAGACAACACCAGCCAGTGGATTGTGAAAAGGAAAACGAAAAGTCCAAGTAATATGTCCAAGTGCTATCAACCGAGAATTGAGATGCGAGAAGACTTGAAAGGCCTTCCTTGCTTCACGCAGAGGCCAGGAAATATAGAATTGAGCAGTCATGTAGAGAGTATCTGCTTATATGTACGTGAGGACTCTAATAGTTTAATAAACTAAACTTGCATAGATAAGCTCGTATCAAGCGGTGCAGCCCTTGAAACTCGTCCCTTCAACCTCATAACTGAACTGGAGATTTAGAAGGCGGCATTTGAGTTTATGAGGGTCTGCCTGGGCCTTAATTAAGAGTGATTAAGATCTGAAGCAAGGGTTAATAAAACGGGGAGACCCCCTTCTTCTTCCTCACTTCATATCACCATTTTCTTACGACAAGAAAAGAAAGGAAGGAAAGGATAGTTAACAAACGCCTATCTTAACCTCTGTATGCCCAACAAATGTGTAGAACCCACACAAACCCCATTACAAAGCCAAAATCATCAAACCAACTCACCGAAGATCCTTCGCCAAAACTTTTGCGGTAACCTTTTTGTCAGCCAAACCAGCACCACTAAAGGCAGTATCAGCTACGAATCTTGATATCGTTGCGAAGGCAAGTCACCACGAGCATCACAGAATTTACGAAATTGAATTCCGGGCTTAGACGAGGGAGAAACAAGGTCGTGAAGTTGGTACGTGAGTTTCTTCGTTTGACGTCCAAACGACGAACCATTTTCACCTACTGGACCGTAGAAACGAGGAGGATTTTTGAGGATCAACAACTAGAATTTTCGAACTTAATTCCCGGCTTGAAATTGACCGAATTGAGGTGTGTAGGGATTAGGGGGACTTTAATTATTGCATTGATTATTTATGCTTGATTTTCATATTTGGATGTATGGATTACTGTGGATGATGACTTATTTGATGATATGATGATTTGGTGATTATTTTTGATTATTATGGATTTTACAGTGTAAATATCGGTATTTGACAAGTTTCACCGTAAAAATGGATAGCTGGGTTTATGGAGTTTATAAGTGATCAAATATATTTTTGTATGTCTAAAATGATTTTGGGGCAGATTTATAAGAATATTCCACTTGAAAATGGGTTTCGAGTTAAAAACTGCACAATGGTTAATTTTACGAAAAGCTCGATAAAAATATGTTTTTATTTATTTTTAAGATTTTGATAACTTTAAAATGGTCATTGTGGATTGTAAAATTGATTCTGGTATGGAAAGGATAAATTAGACAGTTGGTTGAGTATTAATCTTTAAAATGGTAAAAACGAGCTTAATACGAGATTTGCGGTAAAGACCGAGTGTGGATTTGTTTGTGATGAATGAGAAAAATGGAAATGGTTTGATTTGTGATCATATTAATTCACATAGACGTAGAAAGGGCATGCACTTACCTCACCCCTTGAGAGTGGGTAGATTTAGCTCGTTTATGCGATTGAGTGTTGTGGTTGCATGAGCACCACGGATGAGTGTTGTGGTTGAAAACCACGGATTGAGTGTTGTGGTTGCATGAGCACCACGGATGATGATTTGCTCGAGCGGGGGTAAGTGTATGGTGACCTTGGCGCCATTAGTAATTAACCAGAATTTTCATATCATGCATCGATTACGTGTTCGTGAAATTATGTGATTATCTTATTGGATATATTGATTCGGTGATGATGAGTTGGTGGATTCAATATATTGATCGATAATTTATATATGATGATTTAAGATGGCATCTAAGGTACTAAATTACGATTGATTATGACTGTTTGATTAGCTAATTGCGGTCCCAAAATTGGGTCATGGGAAAGATCCACACACACAGCTTAGTTGTTGACCTACGTCTGTTTTCAGACTCGCAAGTGCAACTAGTATCGGACTACTGAGGCTGCCCAATCCTCCTGTACTGCCATCATGAGGTAGTTTGGAACACTGTTCTGTCATGGTCACCTAGGATTTTTGCTTTGAGTGTTTTGAATAATAAACCCAAGTTTTGTAAAATTCAATAAGTGGGTTGGAGTTCAAATAATGAGCTTGTATGATAACGGTTTATGTGTGTGTTTAATTATCGGATATGATGTTTAAGATGATTGAGTTCAACATGTAACACCGAGGATTTGGCTGCGCGGTGGAACCACGGGTTCAACCATAGAGATGAGATTATGGGTGGGGTGTTACACAAGTTGTAAAGAAAAGAAGAAAAAAAATAGGGCTAGGAAGAAAGGAGAGCCGCCACAAAAATCATGTATGCTCTAAAAATGTGTATCTTAGTAGTCAAGTTTTGGAACACATAGATGATTGTTTTCCTCCTTCACTTTTGTGCTTGCAATGTTTGTTAGCAAGTGTAGCAAAGAAAGTTTATTGTGAATGGTTTGGTGATTGGTTGTGGTTTGGAATTGTGGGAAGTGTGGTTTTTTTTACCGATGCTAGTGGCCATTGGATGTAGAACAAGGTTCTAGTTGAAAACATAGAACCTTGTGTTGGTTTTAGGTTGAAGATGTGGAACCTCATGCTATGTTTGCCACTACCCAAAAACCCTTTTACCCATGTTCTAGACCCTAACCAGTCATCTGAACCCGTGTCCCAGACATCCAGACAAGCTAGTGATGACACCCATCTTGTGAGCACTAGCATTTAGAGGCTACCGTCCTAGTGAAGAGACGATAGGGTTGGATATTGAGTATGCACATCTTTCGCATCAAATGGTCTTGACCCTACTGCTCGAGAGTGAGTGATTCATTCATCTTTCCATGTTCATATCATATATCCCCCTGAGGACCTAGTTTGCTCGATCATTTATTCCTATGACGTGATCTTTATGCATGGATAACTATGATTGGGGAGTCGTTATTACATATTATGTTTTGGTATGAGGACAGAGTGAGACCACTTCATTTGCACGTCGTTAATGCATTCGAATGTTATTTGTGGTGGTTGTTAGGATTGTTGTTGATGTTGTCCATATGTTGATGTCATATAGCCATTGAGATTCATTTGTTCTGTTCCATATGACATGCCCTATTTTTTTTTGAAAAAGAAGTTGTAATCTTACCTTGTTTTGTACATGGTTCGCTTGGAGACAAGCAAATGTTCTAGTGTGGGGAGTTTGATTCAGCATAATTACACATTTTGCCTTCATTTCTTGGTCGTTTAACTTGGTAATCATCATCTCTCGACCTATTTTATGCTAGGTTGTGCTTCTTTTGTTATATTTCAGGAACTAGTACCTGTGTGAAGGTCGAGGACGATTTTCAAAAAGATTGTAGGTCGAAAAGCACCAAAAGTGAAGAAAAGGCCAACGTCACAGTTTTGGGGTAATTGTCACGACCTCTGTGCCGTAATAATTGATCCCGAGGCATGATGATTTCCAGAATTAGAAGGGTTTGCACATCTCGCGGGCAGATCAATTGTCACGGTCACCAGACCGTGACAATTTCCAATTGGTAGCAAGTGCCTGCGTTTTTAGATGAGATCACGACCGGGCTGCAATGTCACGGGCAACTGCCATGGGGGTGACATTGGCTCTCGGAGATTATAAAAATGCAGCAGCTGGGATAGAGAAAGGGGAGATGGTTTCGGAGAAGAATTTGGTTCTCTCTCTAGGGTTTCGACCCAAAACACCAAAGATGAGTTCTAGAGAGAGAGTGATCTCCGAGTTTAATTGAAGGCTTGGGTTGATCTTTGAGTCAAGGACTCAATCCTAGAAGATGAAAAAGAAGAAGATATTGAGCTTGTTTTTTAACCTCTCTTCTCTCTCTATGAATTAGACCTCTTCTCTTACGTTGATGAACCGTAGGTCTAGATTTTGGTTTAATGCTGATGTATGTGACAAATCCTATGTTTGATTGCATTCATTATTAATTTGATGGATGGTTTTCATGGATTGCATGATTTTGGATTCCATTTCATGTTCATGTCAATTGAGCTTTTGACCTAGGAGGGAGATAATCCACTCCTCATCCTATATTGTCCGGGTAATCCCCGACGGAGTCAATTGGACCGATCTACTACAATATAGGTTTACCCCGGATAGAAAGATAATATCTTTAGGGAAGGTTATTAAGTTTAAATTGTATATTCTACCTCTCCATAAATGTCACACTAATCAAGAAGAGAAAAGTTATTCCATTACAAGGGAATTGTAAGCTAATAAAGAAGCACTATAAGATTTGTGAAAACCTATTTTATTTTTCAAGTGCACATGGATTTGACAAGATATTCGATAGTGAACAGAAACACCAGTATGCACAAGAAAGAACCTCATGAGTTGCTTTGGCTCCATGTTACTTGTGCTAGATGTGTTAGTCATCCAATTCTCTTTGTTGTTTGTGTATTGGAGGTCTTTCTGTTCCTCGCTGCACCTCTCAACTAAATGATGTTATGCTGATATTAATACCACTAAGTTGAAGGTTAGAATACTAAATTACCATTGCAAAATCATCCTAAATTAAATCCATTTCTCTCTTTTGAGCAGTAATATGAAGCTTAAATGAGGTTTAGCGAACTTTACATGTGTTTAGCACTTTCATCTATAACAGATACATGTTGCTTTGTGTTTGAGCTTGATATAACATATAGAAGTGAACTCTAGAAATTTGATGATAATCGATGCATTTATGAACGATGCACAGAAGATATCCCTCCAATTGCTCTAATTTCACTTCTAATTAAGTTCATCGTCAAGCTCAAATTTCCCTACCCTTGCTGCCTTCTTTTGTATCGTTCTTGCATTTTGTTTGATTTGCCACGGTTGCTTTTTCAATTTGTACTTCTCGATTATGGGCTGGTGATGTATCAGTATAAATGCTACATAATGCCTTGTCCTCTCTTAAAGCTTTTGAATTTTGAGATACAGTAGAAATTCATGCGAGTGGATAGTTCAGCATCATTTGATGGTCGTGTTTAGCTAAAAAATACTTTATGTTTCTTTTATATTTAAAGAAGATAGATTTCTTTTATTTAATTCCCAATAATGAACTACCTGTACACGTAGAATGACAAAGAACTTCAATTTCATGGAATGTTTATTTCATCAACAAGGATGCAGAACAAGAGCTTACTAGAATTGATACACGTGGCTATGCCACGAGGCAAGTAAAATTGCAACAACTTGATTGAGAGACTGTAAAAATTATATGCATTTGGAAGAAGGTAAAAATTGCAACAACTTGATTGAGAGACTGTAAATTGCAACAATTTGATTGGAAGACAGTAAAATTGCATTTGAACGTTAATTGCTTTTCATATATTGGCAAAGTAGAATGGCTATTCTTCCATCAGGTTAACATTCAACTTCAACCTTCTTCCATAACTTTTCATTCAATGGTGCACTAACATTTATTTAACATTTAAACTTCAATCTTAGTTGCTTAATGATGCTGCCAATCCTTCTCCCACAATAGCTGTAAACATGAAGGCTTGAAGATCTGCCATACATAAGTTGTCTTCAACAAAATTTTGCAGCAAAGCCTGCTCTTAAACCCTGCACAACAATATACTCTTTGTCATCCCACACGATTTCACTTTGCAGGGCAACGCGAACCCCACACATTCTGATACTTAAGTTTCCTTCTCAGTTTATTTTCCTTAGCTCCTGTGAACTTTGCTACTCAATATTGCTCGACTGTTCAGGCCAAATTCCAGCTAAGGAGTCTTGTAGTTCTTCATGGAAACAACCTTTTTCTTTCAATGAAGGTCCTACAAAAAATATGAGAACGGCTTAAGCAAACATACTTGTTTTCATCAAAATGAGTAGAATGATGCTCAATTGATAAACTCTAAAAATTTTCTCTAATGTTTGTGGTGGTCAATCACTATAGCCATCTGCAACCCTTAAATAGAGACCTAAGTTATTAAGCATGGTCTGAGATGAAGCTAACTCCATGGCCTTATACCATTAAGGAGATCATGAGAAACGAAATGTAAACCAATCAACATATTATAACGATCATCAAAGCTTAGAAGAACAACCTGAACAACTGCAACAACAACTTGCAACCAACATTATCGGAACTCAGACCAACGACATCAGAAATACAACATCAGCACGTAAAGAAAATGGTGACTGTAAAAACAATATAGAAAGGGATCCATTAACAGCTTACACTAGTTGAACCGATTCACCCAGTGTATAAGCAAGCTTGGGAGTCAAGTATCCACATAAAACAAAGCAAATGCATGAGCAAATTCAGTCTAGAAGAGTTCACTGTAATAATCTTCACTCAAAAATTGAAAAACCGAAACATAACTCGAAACTTACCATCACCCTGTAAGTACCCTGATCTCGAACTTGAAAGCCAAGAGTTTGTTGTTTGCCATAATAATTAATATCACGATGAATGAAGCACATGTTCTTTGTAAATCGCGAACTAAAACTAATGAATTAACAGACTATTTAGAGAAGCACCAAAGACAGTCTAGTGATATATGGTGCCACCTACAGAAAACATGAAATTTAGAAACAAATGAAAGCGGATGGACTGGTACCTAGCACAGACTGAAATACATGAACCCCCTCTGAAGTTTACAGAAACACTGCTGTTGTTGGTGATTTTGCTCTTGCTGCTGTTTGTGCTGGTGCAGATACTGCTGTTGTTTCAAACAATTTTCTCTGCACAACTTCAGTAAAAAATAGAAAATAGTCTAAGAGAAGCAGTTTAAGTAGAACTATAACATCGTTGTGTAAACACCCACACCAATCCTTTTAAGCAAGAAAAGGCTCCACAGTTCATTACCTCAACACACCTGCAAAACGGTGATTTCAGGTGCGTCTTTATTGATCTTATTCAGAGGTGAGCAAGCAAATACAACAAATCATGATTAATTAGTCCAAATAAGTTTAGCTGTATTAGATTTGTACGAAGTGAGAAAGCAGAATGAAAACAATAAGTTATAGAATGAGAGGTTAGGTGTAGAATGGCATTTGCTTTAATGGAAGATTTGGATGGTAAAAGTTGTAGTGGGCAAAGCCTACACATCACGATAAAATAAAAAGGAAGGAACATAATGGATCAAAGTTTCCCCACGACTTAAACAAAAATGAAATAAGAGAGCTGTTAACTTTTGTACTCTAATTAGTAAAAAGTTCGCCACATTTACAAGCCAAAGCGACAAAGGAAGGATGAGCAGTACTGGCTTGCTTAGGCGAGCTGCTTATAACTCAACCAAAATTACAAGTTGGACATCAAGTAATAATAACTGAAGAACATGTAAAAGTGCACCACGCCAAATTAAGAGCCTGATAGTAAATTCCACAATCAATGGTGCAGCTCCATCCAATTGAATGAGTTTAGGAAGACCTAACTTGCAGCAAACTTCGTCCACAAAGCGATTGAGAGGGAGGCTCTGTTGTGATCAATACAAAACACAAATAATGCTAAAACTTAGATTAGCGCATGAAACAGATAACAAAAACAACGCACCACTCATTTTCTTGGGTTGATATCTCTATGGTACACATTCGTTGCAAATCCAACCAAATCCAGATCAAAACCATGAGGCACCAGTATGATTATTCAAAAGAAACCAGATAAGAGAAATATACCAAAGTGATTGCCAAGAACCCAAAATTAACCACCAAGTGGGAGAGAGAGTTTCAACTCCATTGGAATAGGAATCTATAAACACCCATGAGGAAGAAGGTGAAGAAGATGTTTACCTGGTGGTGCAAGTTTACAGCAACTTGTTTCACAGTTGAAAGAAGGTGAAGAAATTAAATCAACACTGAGTTTTTTTCGTAGAGTTAAATCTCATCATCATCTTCTTGTCATGCTAGATCAATCTTCACCTCGTAAATACCAGAACCAAAGCACACAAAGCTAGGTACAGTAAACTGAACAAACTCCATAACAAATAAGCAATAATTTCAAACTCAGGTATTCAATCCTTATCAACAGTTGGGTAGTGAGATGCCATCATTCCGGAAGACCTCCACTTCTAGTGTTGAACTCCATCTTCTCTGTCGGCTTTCAGTCCGTATACTGCCTTCTCGACCTTGCATTGAATTTGCTTCCCCTCTTCCTTCAGGCGATGCCAACAACATCATTCGACAATGCAGATGCCAACAACAATTCTCCAATATGGAACCAGAGAGTATGAGATGGCAATACTCTAATTTCCCTCCTCCTCCCAATTGACTGTTGCTCCTCTCCCGAAATCCATATCTAGAATGAATGTATGAAAATCTGACTCTACGGTAGAAGAGGGATGAGAAGAAAAAGGAAAGTTTGTCGAAATCATTGAGACGAAGAAGAAATCGATAGGGTTGAATTGAATGAGGTCACTCTTCCACAAATCGAAGGGAGTAAGGAGAGGGATGTACAATTCATGGGCTGTGGCGTGTCGAGCCGAAGTGGAGTGGACAGAAAGCTGACCCGTGCTTGCGGATTTCGTGGTAAGGTAGAGGTTAGTGCAACAGAGATATAAAGCAAGTCAGTACGAATCATGGCCGTTGGCGTGTCTAGAAGAGGTTTCTGCTGTTGTTCGTGCGTCTGAGCAACAAACGCGACATGGACTTCCAAAAATGTGAGGAAATCAGTGGAAGAATGGCAGGGGGCCTGGGCCAGCTACAGATACACTCGTACGACCAGTAAGGGGAAGCATTGTCACTTCACTACAATGAGGGAAGGCAGAGTTTCGTCGATGCATGGAATCCGGAAGGGGTATGTAGGGAAGGAAATCGATGGAAGGCCTTTTACCAATCTCCACTAAAAGACAAAAAATGAAACAGTAACCAACCAATGAGAGCAGAAAACCGTAGCTAGCTTTTATGTTCTAAAGGAAAAAGAAATTGAGTATTCCTACAAAATTACCTACCACTAGAAAAGCAATTGTGGGAAACAAATTGTCTATATCTGTAGCGGTGTCAATAGCAATAACACAAAAGAACAATTTTCAACATCTAACTAATGATTGAAGCAAGTATTAGGAAACCTTACCCAAAGTTATATCGGAGAATTATGAGAAAATGTATTTTTTACTAAAGCTAAGGTAGTTCAACCGTTTCGTACGGTAAAACCGCCTACCCTTTCTTGCCCAATAAGCGATATTACCGGTTCGTCCGGGCGGTAGGGTACAATCTCTGAACATTGGATCGAAGTAGGCCAGCAATGGACACGAGGTTGGAACACCATAATATGACCGACAGCAGCGCCACCTTCTAGCTCAGCAAAAAACTCCACCTCTTCTCTTTGCAGATCCCAGGACAGTTTAGCGTTCGCATCACCCCCATCAAGCCAGTTAAACAACAAAACTTCTGGCTTACATGGATGTAGGCACAGTTCAAGATGGCATCTCTCAACTCGATAGTTACCACACCTCGATTTCTTGTTGCATACCAACCCTTCACACAGTTTCCTCCAGGATCGTCGGTCTTCTTCCAATCTCCAAACACTTAAACGCCGCCCAATGACACCTACTCTGCCCTCGGATGCAATCACGTGCAATGCGCCTTGCGAGCCCGAAATAACCCACCACGGTTTAGCGTCAAACGCAGAAACATCAATGGAAGTGGGGGGTATATCGAGACGGAAAGGATTGAAGGCCGCCACCGAACCATGGAGCCGGTCTTCTTTCAGATCTTCGAATTTATGATAGGACCAGAACAACTCCCCATGGCACGAAACTACAGTTTTGTTTCCGATCCTCAGACAGCGACGGATAACAAGAATCTCCCTGGTCCACTTCCAGGACTCGGAACAAAACACGTCTAGCATCGTAGTCGGCCCCACATTATAAATACACACGACTCGGAATCGATACTCGGAAGAATAGACGAATGCTTGTTCATCATCTCCTAGATCAAATTTCCTAGGATTGCAGGGTTCACAAACTAACCTGGCGAGGGATTGGGCGTAGTCAACATGCTTTTTAGGCGCTAAAGGAAGGGCGACCCACTGCTTGGTGAACGGATTGCAGACCAAGTACGATCTCCTCGACTCGTGGTTGTCGTTATCCAAATCCCAGAACCCGCACAAAACCCAGTCCTTGAAGCAATCCAGAACTCTCCATTCGTCTCGGACGTGCACGCGAGGGAGGAAGCTCCGGACGGTCGATTGCAGCTCGTTCGGATCCTCCGGCAGAGGGAGTTGGTTCCAACTCCGGTGGTGGTGATGAATTAAGCGGCGGTTGAAGGAGGGAGTGGAGATGAGGGAGCTCCACCGCTTGCAGACTGATTTACAGCGGCAGGCGGGTCTAGGATCGGGGAGGCGGATGAGAATCTCAACGAGGAGATCGTCTCCGAGCTGGGTGATCATGGAAGGAGCTTGTGAACGGAGAAAGATAGCACCGCGACGATAGACGAATGAAAGAAAGATCGTGCCAGCGGCGGACGAGAGTAGATATTTGAAAAGCACAGCGGAGAATAGCAGAGAGCAGAGCGATTGAAGTCACGAATGCCCCTCCGTACTCCTTTATCTAACCGGTTAGGGCTTGGGCTCGATTATGTAAGCTTCAACTTTACAGTCTCCCAATGTGTATATGGGCTGCTGTTCTCTTCATGGGTTGGGCCTTCTTTAAGAGTATAGGTGTCGATTATTGATCAGTGATGAAAGTCACATCCATTTGTATCATTAAGAGTAGGGCTGGGAAACGGTGCGGTCTGGTCCAGACCAAACCATATATACGGTCTACGGTCCAGATCGAGAGGCTAAAGTATAGACCACAGATCAGACCACTGACTATACGGTCTGGTCCAGATCACGCCTGTGCGGTCTGGTTCGGTCTGGTCTGGTCTGGTCTAGATAGACCACACTCAACGAAAAATGAATAATTTGTTTAGTCAACCACACAAAAAATTGAACCAATAACCAAGAAAAATAATTGTTATTTGCCTTAAAACATTAATCCTAACATGCATGAATAATTTTGATACTCTGAATCTTAGTACATAATAAAGATACAAAGTAAAAGCATCTCAGCTTGCACCATAATGTCATAAACATTAACATAATGTCATATGGAGACACGATTATCTCTACTGTGGTTAAACGTGGTTGTGAATGAAGGAGGGAAGAGATTCACAAAATTAAGGTTGAGACTTGGGTGTCGTTGTGGGAGTTTGGAGAGTGGTCGAATGGGTTGTTAACACGTATTGACAAGTCAGTTGGGTCTACGGTTTGGTGCGGTAAACCGCGGTCTAGACCAGACCAGACCAAGAAATCAAATCATAAAATAATACAGACCATGGACCAGACCAGACCATACTTCACGGTCTACGGTCCGGACCAAACTGTGCGGTACGGTTTGGACCACGGTTTTTCTAATGGTCTGGTCTATTTTCCCAGCCCTAATTAAGAGTAGAGGTGTCGATCGGTGGGTTCGGGGTGGGTTCAATCAAGTTACGAGTTAGTTGAGTTTCATGTTCATTATATTGCGAGTTAGTCGGGCTCGGGTTTATCGGGTTGTGGGTCAGTCAGGTTACAGATCATTTAGGTTATGGGTTGTAGGTCGATCGGATTACATGTTGATGGGTTATGAGTTAGGCGAGTGCGATCGGATAAGGTTGCAGGTTGTTTGGATCAGCACATTGTGTTACTATTCTTTACTCATTACTTTTTTTTTTACCAAAGGTAATCATATATTGATTCAAACGAATAGGCAATTACATTCTTGCGGGAATTAATTCAGCAATTAGCAATTTCTATATTTTATCATTTCGGCATTATTTCCTATTATGATCAAATCGGATTAAGAGGGATTTGAATATCTCAATTAGTTGGGATTTGGGGAATAAATTATGGGATAATTCAGGGTAGTTATAGAAAGAATTTTGTTATATTAGGAGAGGATTGCTTTAGGTGATTAATCAAGCTATAATCAAAATTCAACTTTGGAAACTCCCTCTCTCTTCTTCTCCGGCCGATCCCTCTCTTCCTAGTAGGAATGGCAATTTCGACCTGACCCGTTTTACCCGACCTGTTTGACCTGTTTAGGGGCGGGGCGGGGCGGGCATGGGTAGTCTCATCGACCCGACCTGCCTCATTCTCGACCCGTTCTTGTCTAAATTACATGTAATCTTAGTCAAATTACTTAGAATTTTCCTTTTATTGCATCATATTTTAGCTATAATAAAGTTGTAAATTAGTAAAAACTTCAATTTCTCCAATAATTTAACTACAATTGTCATAATATTGTTTGTTTTCTTAGTCTTATAATAAAAATAACGAATATTTCTAATGTTTTTCATATAAATTGCATACCCATTGGGTCGACCTGCCCCGACCCGCGACCCGTGATCAATTACCCGACCTGCCACGGGACGGGTCTGGGTACCAAGAAACCCGCCCTGGACCTGCCCCATTGCCATTCCTACTTCCTAGAACCCTTCTTCTTCTTTCCTTCTCCCACGCCAAAACCTTCATCTTCTCTAAACCTCTTTAAATCTTCCTTTCCTCCAACAATTAACCCTTCATCACATTGCCAAGGTCCAGGCCTACAACATACATTCTGGAGTTCAGTCAGGCCTGGAAATCAAAAGAACGATTCGTAGTCGGGTACAAAGAAATAACATTTCTAGCCACCACATGGGTTGTCCTATTGCTACATCGACCTACAAACCGAATACTAAACCCAGGGTGAAGGGCAAAAAAAATGCACGATCTCTTCAAGAATAGCCCCCACCCGGTTATCGGGAAAAAATCCAAAACTACCATTGTTTAAAAAAAAGGGTTATAGGTATAATATGCCCCTCTACTATGATATTTTATCAAACATGCCCATCTACTATTTTTTACATCAAACATGCCCCTGTACTTTGGAAAAACTATCAAACATGCCCTTCAGTTGAAATTTTGATTGAAAAAATCGTCAATCATGGTTGAACCGAGATCTAGACGACCTGACATCGATAAATGAGAGGGGAAATGTCATTTTTTACCCTTGTTTTATTTCTCTAGGTCTCATCAAAGTGAAATTATTAGAATTATTTGGCTATACAAAAGAACAAAAAAAACTCTAAAGTGAAATTATTAGGGATATTTTAGATATTTGTGTCGCCCAAACCAAAGTTCGGTCTTGGTTAACGGTTTTTGGATGGAAATTTTAACAAAAGGGCATGTTTGATAAGTTTTCCAAAGTACAGGGGCATGTTTGATGTAAAAACTAGTAGAGGCGCATGTTTGATAAGACGTCATAGTAGAGGGGCATATTATACCTATAACCCTAAAAAAAATTACAAAAATACCACTCATTCTCAAGAATTTCCAAAAATACCATCCTTCACCATAAACCGCGCCTCAAAGGCGCGGTTCTCAGTCAAACCGCGTGGGCAAGGAGCGGTTCGACCCTTCGTACCTGTTAAAACGCGCCTCCACGTGGCGGCCCACGCAACCGCGCGATGGGCAGGCGATCTGACGGCCTAACCGCCTGCCAGCGCAACGATCCGCTTCACTCACGAAAACCGTTGCCCTGAAGCGCAGTTTGCGCGTTGGGAAATGTAAACCGCGTGCTAGAGGCTCGGTTTTGCGTGGGGTAAAAAGACCAAACCGAACTTCCAGCACGCGGTTTCGTCCCTATATAAACCCACCCCTTCCTCCCATTTTCTGCACACCAAACCCTCATTCTCCTCTCTCTCTCTAAGTTCCTCACTCTACCCATCCCCCTCCCCACCCAAAAACCTTGGAAGTAGTTGTTTTGTTGGTTGCGGCTAAGTCCGATCTGCCTTCAAAAAACTTTTTCTTTGGTTTTCACTAAAAGCCCGTCAAATCTCTGTCCGGATTCTGAAAAAATGGCCGATTTTATCCAAGAAGAGGGTATTTACTATGATGATTATCAAGCGGTACGTACTCATTTGACCCAATATTTGTTGTTGTCATAATGATTTATTTAATTTATGTACTAATTGATTTATGTTGTTGTTATGCTATCATAGGTTGGGCCGGATGTTGATATATACAATCAACGATATTATGTTGATCAAGGACCGATTGATCTGACTATTTTATACGATCAAGACAATCATCGTTCAAGAGACGTTTGGAACAACCACAAGGTACATATTATTTATCATCACTTGTAATTTTTATTTTGTTAACGTAATTTATTTGTTTGTACAATAAATTACTTAATTGTTAATCGTATTGATTATTTTCCATAATTTAAATCAATACAATACAACACTTATTTAGACTCTTTATAAAGAAATGCATGTATAAGGAAATGGGGTCTTAACAGATCATCATGATCCTCCCATGACCTGGGAAAATTGGGTTCTAAGCGATCCTCGGATCCCCCTTTTTCTGTCAAAAAGACTGTGTTTCTAAGGAGATGTATACATCTCCTAAGAGTCTTACGAGTGTACTTGTATTGCTTTAAATTATTGAAAACAATCAATACGAAGTACAAAAACAAAATAATATATTTGATTTTATGTGTATGTGTACAAAAAATAATTGTACTTAAATTTCGAAAATGATTTTAGTTATGTTAAAATTAATGTTTATTAGATAATGTATATTTCTCTAAAACAACCTTGATTTAATTAATATTGTTTGTTATAATAGATTTATATATGTATAAATCATCAACTTATAGTGAAAGTTAAATTCTTCTCTAGGATGCATACCATATAGTCCGCTATAGGGGTACGACGAATGTGCTTGAATGGAACGACGTCATCTTGCCCTTTCTAAAAAGGGAAAGATTGGATTCGATTAGGCACTGACACGCCAAAACACAACACCAAACTGCGACCAAGTGTAATCGCAGTCCGGGAATGCAGTAACAGGCAAGTTCTATTATCAACCCGGGGTCTAGATCTACTGCTTACTCCGTGATTATCTATTATCTAGCCAACTAAGTCGAGTGATTGTTGTTTAAACTAAAAGCAGTAAAAAGCAGGAAATGATTTGGTTTTCTAAAGCAGGAAAGAGTCACTCGGGAAATGAGTCCCCCTAGCTCCTTAGTTAGGTTCAATTGTAATTACCCTGGGTTGATTCACTGTTGATTAGACTGCGGAAGATCCGACAGTAGCTTGGAATCTCTTAAGCTGACCAAGCCCTCTCAGTCTAACTACCCGGCAGACGACTAGTCTTCACCGGGATAGAAAGCTGAAGCAATGAGCACAGAACTCCACTACTGGAATTAGATTCCAGTACAAAGCAGTAAACTGGCTAACTCTCGTATAACCAATCTCCTACTATCGAATGAAGAGGCTCTAACAACCTAATAAGATTCTATCTATCTCAGGTTGCAGCAGAAATCAAGAAAAGCTGATCAGACTTCAATCAATTCAATAAAACATGCACCATTCGATTAAAATCAAACAGTATAATCATCCCAAGTCATTACAATCAAATCCCGAACACAAGGAACTAGGGTTCTTCATACCCAAGTGAGAGAATGGTTCTACTCCATAGAGAGAGAGAGAGAGGAAAACAAGATACAAAGCAGTCATACTCATAACAATGGGAAGAATCTGCTCTGGGATGATGATTTCCACTCCTATGACGATCTCCAAGCTCGATTTGATGAAACCCAGCTCCAAGATAGCTTCTAGGATGTGTTCTTCGCACTTTCTCTCTCTAGGGCTCTATTTTTGCTCTGAAAATCCGATTCCCTCACTTGTGGCTCGGAATTGGGTGAAAAACCAAGATTTCCCGACTCACACGGGCAGGCCACACGGCCGTGTGGCTCAAAACGCTGCGTATCGATTAATTGGATTTCAGGCTTCCCACACGGCCAGAGTCACACGGCCGTGTGGAATTTCCATCCTGCCCGTGTTTGCTCTCGGCACAAATCACACGGCCACATTGCTCCTTCACACGGCCGTGTAGAGTTTATTTGTGCCCGTGTGAAGGCTCACACAATCCCACACGGCCACATTGGTCACTTGCACGGCCGTGTGGGGTTTGTGTGTGCCCGTGTGGCTTCCTCATCGGCTTGCCTCGCGCCCGATCTTCGTCCAATCGACCCCGAACTCGCTCGTAAACCTTCATTCGCTTACTAGGACCTGAAATATCGCAAACAAGCACAACCTAGCGTGAAATCGGCCTAAAACACGAGAATCAACACCTCAAACGGCTCACGAATAGGGGTGAAAACATGTGTAATTAACGGTCTATCAAACTCCCCCACACTTAACCGTTTGCTTGTCCCCAAGCAAACCAAGTCAGACACAAGGTAAGCTCACATATTTCAATCAACCAACATTGGGGACAAGTCATAAAGGAACATAACACGTGAATCGTACTGGTTTTCAAACATCAACACATGAACAACTTCAATAGCAACCTGGACAACCACCACAAAGGACATTCGAGCGCAGCAAAATCGAGTAAAAGAAGAGTCTCCCTTCTGTTCACCAACTGACACGCTAAAACACAACACCTAACAATGGCCAAGTGTAACCAATGAAAGGGACTGCAGTATCAGGCAAGTTTAATTATCAATCCGGGGTCTAGATCTACTGCTTACTCCGTGATTCTCTATTATCTAGCAAACTAGTTCGAGTGATTGTTGTGAAAAGTAAAAGCAACAAGAAAGCAGTAAATTGTTCGGGTTTCTAAAGCAGGCAAGAGTCACTCGGGATTGAGTCCCCCTAGCCCCTTAGTTAGGTTCAATTGCAATTCCCTGGGTTGATTTACTGTTGATTAGACTGCGGAAGATCCGACAGTAGCTTGGAATCTCTTAAGCTGACCAAGCCCTCTCAGTCCAACTACCCGGCAGACGACTAGTCTTCACCGGGATAGAAAGCTGAGGCTATGAACACAGAACTCCACTACTGGCGTCAAGAACACCAGTACAAAGCAGTAAACTGGCTAACTCTCGTATAGCCAATCTCCTACTATCGAATGAAGAGGCTCTAACAACCTAATCAGATTCTATCTATCTCAGGTTGCAGCAGAAATTGAGACAAGCTGATCAGACTCAAATCAATTCAATAAACATGCATCATTCGATTAAAATCAAACAGTACTATCACCCCAAGTCATTACAATCAAATCCCTAACACAAGGAACTAGGGTTCTTCATACCCAAGTGAGAGAAGGGTTCTACTCCATAGAGAGAGAAGAGAAAACAAGAATCGGATTAGTCATACTCATAACGATGAGGATAATCTGCTCCGGGACGATGATTTCCACTCCTATGACGATCTCCAAGCTCGATTCGATGAAATCCAGCTCTAAGACAGCTTCTAGGATGTGTTCTTCGCACTTTCTCTCTCTAGGGCTCTGTTTTTGCTCTGAAAACACGATTCTCTCACTTTTGGCTCGAATTAGGCTTTAAAACCGGTTTTCCCCGAGTTGCACGGCCAGGTGCACGGCCGTGCACAACACCATTCTGGCCGTGCACCCTGAAACGCAGCCGTTTCATTTAGTTCGAACTCCGTCATCTTGCACGGCCAGGCGCACGGCCGTGCAAGCTTCAGGGCCTGCCCGTGCATGGCCTCGGCGTGAGGCGCACGGCCATATGGCTCAAGTGCATGGCCGTGCAGCTCCCTGGTCTGCCCGTGCACTCCCCAAACAGCTCGCCATTCGTCCGGTCTTCATCCAATCGACCCTAGACTCGCTCCTAAGCCTTCATTCACGTACTAGGACCTGAAATATCACAAACAAGCACAACCTAGCGTGAAATCGGCCTAAAACACGAGAATCAACATCTCAAACGGTGTAAGTATGAGGGTAAAAACATGTGTAAATGACGGTCTATCAAACTCCCCCACACTTAACCGTTTGCTTGTCCCCAAGCAAACCAAGTCAGACACTAGGTAAGCTTACATATTTCAATCAACCAACATTGGGGACAAGTCATAAAGGCACAAAACACGTGAATCGCACTGGTTTTCAAACATCAATACATGCACAACCTCAATAACAACCTGGACAACCACCACAAAGGACATTCGAGTGCAGCAAATCGAGTAAAGGAAAAGTCTCCCGTCTGTTCACTAGCCAACCTAGACTTGATTCAACCACTTACTCAAAACAGTCAACTCATGCATCCAACTCAAGACATCAGAATAGAGACCGAGCAATCTAGGTCCTCACCGGGGTACAAGAGCATATAGAAAATGAAAATGAATCACTCACTCTCGACCAGTGGGGTCAGGACAATTTTGATGCGAAAGATGCGCATGCTAGTTCTCTCAATCCCTATAATCTCTTCACCATGATAGCAGCCCCTAAATGCTAGAGTTCACATATGGGGTGTCACCACTAACTAATCAGGAGGTCTTAGACACAGGTTCAAATGACTGGCTAGGGTCTTGGACATGGGGAAAAGGCCTTTTAGGTGGTGGAAGTATTCATAGCACAAGGTTCCACATTTCCCAAACACACAAACACAGTCAACAACCCGGTATTTTCTTTCTGCTATCCTGCATTACTCAATATCTTAAGAGCACAAGAGCGAAGGAGGCATAAACATCAGCATTTCCAAGCCAGACTGCTAAGAAACACTACTTACTGGGCATTATTCAGATTTTTAGCAGTGGTTCTCTTTTGCTTTCAATTTTTTTCTTTGTTTCACTTTCATTTTTCTTTTTTTTCCTAAGAGAACCACCACTTCTGCACATATTTCAAACATCTGCCCAACCTTTAAGCACTACCTCCAACACTCACATAGACTTAAGCAGAAACAACAGAGAATATATAAAAACCACTCTGTGGAACCTTCTAAAAGATGCAACAAGGGTGATTTTTTTTCATTATAGACCAAAAGAAAGGATAACACACGGCTCAAAGGGGCTGACTAGGGGATATGACACATCAGGACAGTCAGTTTTGGGCGTGGGCTAATCCTATGCCCCCATCATCTTAGTTAGTGACAACGTGAATGCTACATATCATGGAAGAGGGATCTATCGCACAAGAAAGAAACGAGCAGGCTCAAATCTCACATGGCTACCTATATGCTCTATCTCACATTCTGATACCCTGAACTAGATGCATAAACGACTGTCAAGAACAAGTAATCAGATCAAGTCAGATCAAGTCACAGTTGGCAAGCAAACAGTTGAAAAACTGAACCCCTACATCGTTCTACTGCACATCTCAGTCCTCATCATAGGTTGTCCTAGTCGCAAACAAGTTGTCATGCATTAATCCGAAAACCAATCAATTCATCCATCAAAACACAGTGCCAATATGATCAAACAGCAGTACTTGGAGCCCTCAAATCGTAAGATTCGGACAGTGGACTAGGCTCCAAGCACCATCATAAATATTCCAACCGATACAAAACATCCCCCCACACTTAAGCACGACATTGCCCTCAATGGAGTAGAGGGAAAGATAAGGGGAACGATGTTACCGGGTAACAACACCGCTGGGGGACTGGAAGTGGACCAGTCAGCGAGAAACGAACGGGGAAGTGGACAATGCTGCACAAATCGAACACCAGAAACACACTAGCACACTGGCATTAGGGATAAGTGTTAGCCCAGACGGCTACATCAAACCACAAATGAAAAACAAAAAACAAAAACAACCGACACTAAGTTCAAGCTCCGCACACATGGAGCAAACACTAAAAAGTCTAAAAAGAAAACAAAAACAAACACACTGAGACGGGCAACGAGTACAGCCTACTCGTCGCCAAGATCGTCGAGATCGATGTCGTTCATGAACGCATCATCATCAGCAGCGCCAGCCGCACCGCCATGGGGAGGGGAGTCATCCCAGGGAGTCCTCCAGACAGGTGGATCGCCCGGAATCAGCTGAAGCAGGTGCTGCTGAACCTCCTGCATGCGCCGGGAACAGCGCTTCTCCCGCTCGATGTGGGCGAGAGTCACGCCCTGCTGAGCCTGGATCGTGTCCAGCCTGTGCCGGTACTCGGCCTGATCTGCCGCGTACTGCTGCTGGAACTGCATCTGCTGGTCGAGGAGCAGCTGGTTCTGGATCCTCAGCTGCTCGAACTGCTGGGTGAAGTAGTCCTGGCCTTGGAAAGTGGAGCTGCTACCCCCAAAATGGAAGTAAGTCTGTGGGGGATCATCAGCAGCATCAGCAGCAGCATCCACCTCATCGAGGTCCACCTCATCGTCAGCCTCCTCCTCGGGCTCCGCGGGGATAGGAGGCTCCGGAAATCCTTCGACCCACTGAACACCGTTCCTCTCCCGCAACAGCAGCATCTTCCCGATCGTAGCGCTGCCAAAGATGGGGGTCTCCCCCTCCTTGGTGCACCCCTGCAGTGAGAGGCCGAAGAAGGTAACCAGGCGGGTGATGAGGGGGGCGCAGTGGAGGCTCTTCAGCTCTGTGGCCGTCTTCTCGAATGTCTTGGCCACCACCGAACCCAGGTGGAGAGGATGGCGGCGCTGTCGGATCGAATCGAGGAAGTACAGGGGCCTCTTCGTGATGGCGCCGGCGCTGTCAGATGCAGGAGTGTAAGACTTCGCCAGCAGGTGGTGGAGAAGTCGGTACTCGATCTGCAAGGTAGATGCCTTCGTCCTCCCAGACTTGAAAGGACGCGTCTGGCCAGGCTGAGCCAGGCTGGTGTACAGCCTCCTGAAGTCCACCTCCGGTGGCTCATTAACCTCGGTGACGTAGTCCCGACTGTCATCGAGGTCGAGGTCGAGAGCCTCAGCCAGCTCGTGATAGCTCAAGGACCGGGGGACACCACCCAGCCTGAATTGGACGGTTGTACTGTCATGGTATCTGGTCGTGGAGTTGTGCTTGAAAGTGGTGTAGAACTCCCACACCGGCTCGTAGTAGACCGTCTCGCAGATCTAGAACAGACGGCGCCATGCGGTGTTGGCGAGCACGGCGGAAAGCTGCTCGTAGCAGTGCAGTCGCCGAAATTCCCGTTTGGACCAGCAATGGTGGGCGCCAAACGGGGTTTCCACGACCTTCTTGAAGCGCTCTCCGGTGGAGCCCCTCCTAAGATCCCGGATGAACGGGTGCTGGAAATTAGGTTGTGCCATTGCCCTGCAAAACAACAACCCAAAGTGGAACCAAAAGAGCCAAAGAAAAGGTCAAGCCCACCCCCACACTTAAGAACAGAAGGCAGCCGAACCATGGTTTCATCCATAGTTCGGGGGTCAAAAACTCGATAAATCAAGCATAATCTGGGTGGGGGTGCACATTCACAAGAAAGTAGGCAACTCAAGGTTCACATCCATAACAAATACACCCACAAACTACATCATTAAGGGCCCCAACCGGTGGCCACAACATGGCATGGAAAACAGGCATTTCATCGAACACCTTGTGTGCACTATTAAGTGAAGCATGAAATTGGCCAAATTCTTGCACACAAGGGCTCAAACAAGCAAATGGGACATTGCCCAACATAATTCAATCACATCCCATGCATTCCCCTCAATCAATTTCGCACAAATCACAGGATTCAATAAGATTCTCTAACATACACCCTACACACTCAATTCTCCACAATTAACATAGTTAGGGACAAAATCAAACCTGGAGACTCAAGTAGAGGTGTAGGGGATGATGAGGGGAAGACAAGGGAATCGACGAAATGCCGAAAATCTGGCCGGAAATGCTCGTCGGAGCCTCGCCGGATTCTCGCCGGAAATCGCCTCCGGCGACAAAAATGTCGCCCAAACTCGCTCAAACTCGGGGGATAGGCCGCTTTGGGTGTAGAAGGAGTGGGTTTGGTGTTGGTTTGGTGAAAAAAATCACCCAAAGTGGCCGGAAAAGTCGAAAAAAAGTGGGTTTGGCGCGGTTTTCCGGCGAGAAGAGAGGTTTCCGGCGAGGGATTTGTGGATTTCTGACACAATGGCCGTGCACGGCCATTTATATAGCCCGTGCCTCGGCTGCACGGGCAGAGGCGCACGACCGTGCACCTTGGGTTTTTGCCCGTGCAGGCCGGCACGGCCTGGCCGAGGATGTTGCACGGCCGTGCACAAGGCACATTTGGCCGTGCAACCATCACCGAGAGCTCGCACGGCCAGGGGGTGGTACCCGCACGGCCGTGCGAGACGTTAAGTTGCCCGTGCAAGGCGCACGGCCTGGCCGAGGATGCTGCACGGCCGTGCGTCGTGCACTTTTGGCCGTGCACTCCTGGCCTAGAGCTCGCACAGCCAGGCCAGGCTAGGTGCACGGCCGTGCAAGAGGATTTTCTGGCCGTGCGACTTGCTGGGGTCCCGAAATCAACCTGTTTTCACTCAAAAACGACACGTAACTCCGGATCAACGTCTCAAGACTCAAAAACACACAAAATCAAAGGAAAAAGAGTAAGAAAATGCAAACCTCGGTGGGGTTGCCTCCCCACAAGCGCTTCTTTACCGTCTTTTAGCTGGACGCCAGTAGAGGAACTAAGGGTCCTCGAGCTTGATCAGCAGCTCCGCGCGCTCGACAGCACCTCCCAAGTACAACTTTAGGAGGTGGCCATTCACCTTGAATGGCTCGGTTTGAGCATTGCTGATCTCCACCGCACCATGCGGGAAAACTTGGGTCACCGTGAAGGGACCCGACCACCTAGAACGGAGCTTGCCCGGAAAGAGTTTCAGGCGTGCATTAAAGAGCAGAACACGATCACCTACCTGAAACTCCTTCGGGCCCCTCAACCTAGCGTCGTGGAGACGCTTGGTGCGCTCTTTGTAGAGCAGGGTGTTCTCGTAGGCGTGGTAACGCCACTCCTCCAACTCCAGCAGCTGCAACTTACGTTCTGTACCTGCAACACTCAAATCCATGTTTAGCAGCTTAATGGCCCAGAAGGCCTTGTGATCTAGCTCTACCGGCAAATGGCACGCCTTCCCATAGACAATCCTATAGGGAGAAGTGCCAATCGGGTTCTTATAGGCAGTCCTATACGCCCAGAGAGCATCATCGAGCTTGGTGGACCAATCCTTGCGGGACTGATCCACCGTCTTTTCAATTATACGTTTTAACTCCCGGTTCGTCAGCTCGGCCTGCCCATTTGACTAGGGATGATAGGCCACCGACACCTGATGCCTAACGCCATAGCGAGAGAGGAGTTTAGTGAATTGCCCCTGAAAATGGGTTCCTCTATCACTAATAATGGCGCGAGGTGTCCCGAACCGGGAGAACAGCTGCTTCAGAAATGAGCAGACCCGTCTTGCATCATTGGTGGGCATGGCTTGAGCTTCTGCCCACCTCGAGACGTAGTCCACTGCAACCAAAATGTACAGATTGCCAAAAGATGGAGGGAATGGGCCCATGAAATCGATACCCCAAACATCAAAAATTTCACAAATAACAGATATATGTTGGGGCATCTCATCTCGGGCAGAAATGTTACCTGACCTTTGGCAGCGGTCGCACTGGCGTGCGAACGTGTCTGCATCCTTGAAGAGCGAGGGCCAATAGAAGCCCGACTGTAGCACCTTCCGCGCCGTGCGGGTTCCTCCATGATGACCGCCAGTAGGTCCTTCGTGACAGTGAGACAGGATGTCTCCCATCTCATGCTCCATGACACAGCGCCGGATCACGCCATCTGCTCCGATTCTGAAGAGGTAAGGATCCTCCCAGAAATAGTGCTTCAGATCGGAGAAGAACTTGCGCTTCACATGAGTAGCCATCCCCTTGGGTAACTGCTTGCCCACCAGATAATTGGCAAAGTCAGAATACCAAGGGGTCACGCTGTCCACCAGGGTCATCGCCAGCAATCGCTCACCCGGGAAGGAGTCGTCGATCTCTTCCTCGAAGTTGTCCACCGGAGGGGCTTCCAACCGCGAAAGATGATCTGCAGCAACATTCTCGGCTCCCTTCTTGTCCCGGATCTCGATATCAAACTCCTGCAGCAGCAGGATCCAGCGGATGAGCCGAGGCTTGGCATCAGCCTTGCTCATCAGATAACGAATCGCCGAGTGGTCAGTGTAAACCACCACATGAGAGAGCACCAGATAGGGTCGGAACTTGTCAAATGCATACACCACAGCGAGGAGCTCCTTCTCTGTGGTGGTGTAGTTCTCCTGTGCATCGTTCAAGGTCTTCGACGCGTAGTAGATGGGCTGGAAGTGTTTCTCGCGTCTCTGACCCAGAACTGCTGCGACTGCATAATCACTCGCATCGCACATCAGCTCAAAAGGAAGAGACCAGTCAGGAGTCACCATGATAGGGGCATGGGTAAGCTTCTCCTTCAGAGTCTCAAATGCAGCTGTGCACTCTGGAGTGAACTGGAATGGCGCATCCTTCTCCAACAGCTTGGTCAACGGCAGGGCAATCTTCGAGAAGTCTTTGATGAAGCGCCGGTAAAAGCCTGCATGACCCAGAAAGCTGCGAATCCCCTTCACAGAAACGGGAGGAGGTAGCTGACTGATCGTCTCAATCTTCGCGCGATCTACCTCAATCCCCTTCTTGGAGATCTTGTGCCCAAGCACGATACCCTCACGAACCATGAAATGGCACTTCTCCCAGCTGAGTGCCAGATTCGTCTCCTCGCACCTCTTCAGAACGAGTTCCAGGTTATGGAGACAGTGAGTGAAGGAGTCTCCATATACCGAGAAATCATCCATGAAGACTTCCATGATCTCTCCAACCAGTCGGTCAAAGATAGCCAGCATGCATCTCTGGAAGGTCGCCGGTGCGTTACACAGCCCAAATGGAATCCTCCGGTAAGCAAAAGTGCCGAAGGGGCAAGTGAATGTGGTCTTCTCCTGATCCTCCGGTGCAATAGGAATCTGGAAGTACCCAGACATGCCATCCAGGAAGCAATAGAACTCATGGCCCGCCAACCTCTCCAGCATCTGGTCAATGAAAGGTAGGGGAAAATGATCTTTCCTGGTGGCGTCGTTCAGGCACCGGTAATCGATGCAGACTCTCCAGCCGGTCACGGTCCGCATCGGGATCAACTCCTTCTTCTCATTCGGGACCACAGTCATCCCACCTTTCTTCGGGACCACCTGAGTGGGGCTGACCCACTTGCTATCAGATATAGCAAAGATGATCCCTGCATCCATGAGCTTCACGATCTCTGCCCGGACCACTGCCTCCAAGTTAGGAGACAATCTCCTCTGCGGCTGCCTGACTGGCTTAACCTCATCCTCCATCAAGATTCTGTGAGAGCAGAAGGATGGGCTAATGCCTCTGATGTCAGTGATCTTCCATGCCATGGCCCGGGCATACTTCTGCAACAGAGCCACCAGCCTGCTCTTCTGCTCGGGGGTCAGATCCGAGCTAATAATAACCGGGAGCTTATTCCCCTCCCGGAGAAATGCATACTCCAGATGAAATGGGAGGGGTTTAAGCTCCAACTCTGGTGGCTCCTCCAATGATGTAGCGAGCCGGGGCGAGATGGGAATCGGCTTGAATGGCATCTCTCGCCCCTCGCTCGCAGCCTCGTCCAGCTCCGCCAGCTGCTCCGCCAGCTGTACATCCTGTGATGCCTGTTCCCCTAGCAAAAGACAACGCTCAAGGAAATCATCAGTACCCGCACTCGTGATGGCGAGTGCGGTTTCAAAATCAGCAACAACATCACAGTAATCAAGATCATCATGGAGCTGGGGGTGTTTCATATTATCAGAAACAGAGAAGGTGATTTGTTCACCCCCAGCTCTCAAAATCAGCTTTCCATCATTAACATCAATGGCACATCAACATCCTCATTTATGTCCAAAATCACAAAATCAACAGGATATGAAAATGGCCCTACTGCGACTATCAAGTCCTCTGCTATACCCCTAGGATGCACAATAGATCTATCAGCAAGCTGGATGCTCATCCTAGTATTACTGGGTTCACCTAGGCCTAGCTTCTTAAACAATGAATATGGCATGACATTAATGCTAGCGCCTAAATCCGCCAAGGACTTCCCTACATGCAAACTACCAATCATGCAAGGGATAGTGAAACTCCCTGGATCTTTTCGCTTCTCTGGTAGTTTGTTCTGCAGGATGGCAGAACACTCCTCGTTGAGCATCACCGTAGACAGCTCCCCAAGCTTCCTCTTGTTGGTGAGGAGATCCTTCATGAACTTGGCATACTTGGGCATCTTCGATAATGCCTCCACGAAGGGCATGCTAATATTCACCTGCTTCAGCATTGCCATGAATTTGGCAAACTCAGTCTCCAGTCGGTCTTTGTGCAACCGAGTAGGAAAGGGAAGCTGTGGTACATACTCCTTCACCACTGGTTGCGGTTTAGGAGCAGGCACCTCAACCTCCTTCTCCATTTCTTCCTGATTAGCTGGAAGTGCTGAAGCAGGGGTCTCTCTCTCCTCTGCCCGAACAGGTGGATCGGCAGTCACCTTGCCACTCCTGGTCGTGATGGCACTCAAGTTTTCATCCTGGTTCTGCGGGTGAGGGATAGTCTGACCAGGCAAGGTACCTGGAGTCCTCCGAGCAACAGCCTGGGCAACACCACCAAGCTGGGTCTGTATATCTCGCAGCACAGCCTGTGTGTTTCTCTGACCAGCTTCTAGCTCCAAGAACTTGTCAGAAGCTTTATCCATGAACTGCTCAATGTTAGTGAACTTACTCGCACTAGAGGAGGCCAGAGAACCCACCAGATCTCTCAGTTCCGCCATCGGGTCAACCTGTGCTGGGGCTGCCCCTGCCTGTGGAAATGGTCGTGCCTGCGACTGAGGTGGAACTGGCCCCTGTCTGGGCTGGTAGAGTGGCTGCTGTTGCTGCTGAAATTGCCCCTGTCTGGGCTGGTATGGAGGCCTCTGGAAACCGGGAGGTCCCTGGGGAGCTGGTGGTCTGGGATTTGGCCCAGCCCAAGAAAAGTTAGGATGCTGGCGCCACCCCTCATTATAGGTGTTGCTGTAGGGGTCAAAGCGCCTGGCATTCCCGATGAAATCCACCTGCTCCTGGGGAGTGGACGACTCCCTCATAGCCTGACAGTCCTCCACAGTGTGATGAGAGCTCTCACACCACTGGCAGTGCATCGCCTGCGGCTGTCCTGCACCTGCAATCAAACCAGAACGATTGATAGCTGAAACCAGCTTCGATACCACCTGCACCAAATCAGAGGACTGGGTGCCCACAGCATGCACACCCCTTCCAGGTGCTCGTCGTGACCTCCTGGCAGTGCCCCAGTCATAACCGTTCTCCGCCATCTCCTCAAAGAGTTGATTCAGCTGTGGCGGGGTTTTGGTCAGCATGTTCCCGCCACAAACCGAATCGATCAGCTGCTTGTCCTCCGGGAAGAGGGCGTGATAGAAGGTGCCCACCTTGAACGCATCATTGAAACCATGGTTGGGACACCTGAGAAAAAGGCTGGTGTACCTCTCCCAAGCATCCCTAATGGTCTCATCCTCATCCTGAGAAAAGTGTGTAATCTGCTTCTGGAGATCAGTTGTCTTGGATGGAGGATGGTAGCGGGTGAGGAACTTGTCCGCCAGGTTGGCGAACGTGGTGATGGAGCCCGGAGGTCGAGTGTCTAGCCACTCCTTGGCCTGCCCCTCCAGAGTGAATGGGAAGTACCTCAGCTGGATGGCATCTGCTGGGACCCCATTGATCTTGATTCCATCGATGAGCTCGTGGAATCGCCTGAGATGCGATCGAGGGCACTCTCCCTCCTTACCACGGAACACTACTGAACCGCGCAGCATGGTGATCACGGAGGTGCTCACCTCAAAGTGGTTGGCTGGGACCTGAGGGTGTTGAATAGGTGGCCTCATGTCCGCAGCCCTAGCGGTCCAGTAGGATCCCATGGTCTGCTCCCCGGGGATCAAATCGTTGTTCTGCGGATCACCCATCCCTCCTTCTTCTTCTTCTTCTTCTTCTTCTCCTAACTGCAGCTGTGTTAGTGCTTCCTCCGCAGCCAGTCGCGCCTTGGCTACGGGTCATGCACTACCTGCACACAATCAGCAGAAGCAACCCGTGAAGGCACACAGGTGGAAGAGATAAAATGCAGTAAATAAAAGCTAGAGTAACAAATTCTCACGTTTCCCCAATAACCTAGAGGGTCCCCGGCAACGGCGCCAAAAACTTGACACGCTAAAACACAACACCTAACAATGGCCAAGTGTAACCAATGAAAGGGACTGCAGTATCAGGCAAGTTTAATTATCAACCCGGGGTCTAGATCTACTGCTTACTCCGTGATTCTCTATTATCTAGCAAACTAGTTCGAGTGATTGTTGTGAAAAGTAAAAGCAATAAGAAAGCAGTAAATTGTTCGGGTTTCTAAAGCAAGCAAGAGTCACTCGGGATTGAGTCCCCCTAGCCCCTTAGTTAGGTTCAATTGCAATTCCCTGGGTTGATTTCCTGTTGATTAGACTGCGGAAGATCCGACAGTAGCTTGGAATCTCTTAAGCTGACCAAGCCCTCTCAGTCCAACTACCCGGCAGACGACTAGTCTTCACCGGGATAGAAAGCTGAGGCTATGAACACAGAACTCCACTACTGGCGTCAAGAACACCAGTACAAAGCAGTAAACTGGCTAACTCTCGTATAGCCAATCTCCTACTATCGAATGAAGAGGCTCTAACAACCTAATCAGATTCTATCTATCTCAGGTTGCAGCAGAAATTGAGACAAGCTGATCAGACTCAAATCAATTCAATAAACATGCATCATTCGATTAAAATCAAACAGTAGTATCATCCCAAGTCATTACAATCAAATCCCTAACACAAGGAACTAGGGTTCTTCATACCCAAGTGAGAGAAGGGTTCTACTCCATAGAGAGAGAAGAGAAAACAAGAATCGGATTAGTCATACTCATAACGATGAGGATAATCTGCTCCGGGACGATGATTTCCACTCCTATGACGATCTCCAAGCTCGATTCGATGAAATCCAGCTCTAAGACAGCTTCTAGGATGTGTTCTTCGCACTTTCTCTCTCTAGGGCTCTGTTTTTGCTCTGAAAACACGATTCTCTCACTTTTGGCTCGAATTAGGCTTTAAAACCGGTTTTCCCCGAGTTGCACGGCCAGGTGCACGGCCGTGCACAACACCATTCTGGCCGTGCACCCTGAAACGCAGCCGTTTCATTTAGTTCGAACTCAGACATCTTGCACGGCCAGGCGCACGGCCGTGCAAGCTTCAGGGCCTGCCCGTGCATGGCCTCGGCGTGAGGCGCAGGGCCATATGGCTCAAGTGCACGGCCGTGCAGCTCCCTGGTATGCCCGTGCACTCCCCAAACAGCTCGCCATTCGTCCGGTCTTCGTCCAATCGACCCCAGACTCGCTCCTAAGCCTTCATTCACGTACTAGGACCTGAAATATCACAAACAAGCACAACCTAGCGTGAAATCGGCCTAAAACACGAGAATCAACATCTCAAACGGTGTAAGTATGAGGGTAAAAACATGTGTAAATGACGGTCTATCACCAACCAACCTAGACTTGACTCAACCACTTACTCAAAACAGTCACCTCATGCATCCAACTCAAGACATCAGAATAGAGACCGAGAAATCTAGGTCCTCACCGGGGTACAAGAGTATATAGAATATGAAAATGAATCACTCACTCTCGACCAGTGGGGTCAGGACAATTCGATGCAAAAAATGCGCATGCTATTTCTCTCAATCCCTAACATCTCTTCACCATGATGGCAGCCTCTAAATGCTAGAGTTCACATATGGAGTGTCACCACTAACTAATCCGGAGGTCTTAGACACAGGTTCAAATGACTGGCTAGGGTCTTGGACATGGGAAAAAGGCCTTTTAGGTGGTGGAAGTATTCATAGCACAAGGTTCCACATTTCCAAACCCACACAATCACAGTCAAACAAACCGGTATTTCCTTTCTGCTATTCTGCATTACTCAATATCTCAAGAGCACAAAAGCGAAGGAGGTATAAATGTTAGCATTTCCAAGCCTGACTGCTAAGAAACACTACTTACTGGGCATTATTCCGATTTTTGGTAGTGGCTCTCTTTTGCTTTCAAATTTTCTTTGTTTTTCTTTCATTTTCTTTTCATTTCTTAAGAGAGCCACCACTTCTGCACATATTTCAAACACATTCCCAAAAGGGTGATTTTTCATTATAGACCAAAAGAAGGGATAACACACAGCTCAAAGGGGCTGACTAGGGGATATGACACATCAGGACAATCAATTTGGTCGTGGGCTAATCCTATGCCCCCATCATCTTAGCTAGTGACAACGTGAATGCTACACATCATGGAAGAGGGATCTATCGTACAAGAAAGAAACGAGCAGGCTCAAATCTCACATGGCTACCTATATGCTCTATCTCACATTCTGATACCCTGAACTAGATGCATAAACGACTGTCAAGAACAAGTGATCAATCCAAGTCACAGTTGGTAAGCAAACAGTTGAAAAACTGAACCCCTACATCATTCTACTGCACGTCTCAGTCCTCATCATAGGTTGTCCTAGTCACAATCAAGCTGTCATGCATCAACCCGAAAACCATTCAATTCATCAATCAAAACACAGTGCCAATATGATCAAACAGCAGTACTTGGAGCCCTCAGATCGTAAGATTCAGACAGCGGACTAGGCTCCAAGCACACAAATAAGGATTCCAACCGGTACAAAGCACCCCCCCCCCCACACTTAAGCACGACATTGCCCTCAATGGAGTAGAGGGAGAGATAAGGGGAACGATGTTACCGGATTGAAATACTGCTGGGGGACTGGAAGTGGACCAGTCAGCGAGAAACAAACGGGAAGATGGACAGTTCTGCACGAATCGAACACCAAGAACACACTAGCACACTGTGCGTTAGGGATAAGTGTTAGCCCAGACGGCCACAACATAAACAATCCACAAAAACAAAAACAAACGACACCAAGTTCAAGCTCCTCACACATGGAGCAAACAAACAAAAGTCTAAAACGAAAAACACACACTGAGATGGGCAACGAGTACAGCCTACTCGTCGCCAAGGTTATCCAGGTCGATGTCGTCCATGAAGGCGTCATCACCATCAGCACCATCATCACCATCAGCTGAGGGAGGTGGAAGTGGAGAGTCCTCCTAGGGAGTCCTCCAGACGGGCTGCTCGCCTGGCAGCAGCTGTAGCAGGTGCTGCTGGACCTCCTGCATGCGCCTAGATCGAGCCTTCTCTCGCTCGATATGAGCCAGAGTCACCCCCTTCTAGGTCGCCATCATGTCCACGGCTCTGGCGGTCCAGTAGGATCCCATGGTCTGCTCCTCTGGATTGATCATATCCTGGTTCTCTGGATCAGCCATCTCCTCTTTGTCAGTGATCTGCAGCTGTGCTAGCGCCTCCTCCGCAGCCAGTCGCGCCTTTAGAGCCCGCTTGAAGTTCCTGCAGGTCTGTTCAAGCTCCTGGTCTAATGGTAGTAGATCTCCCGACTGGCTACGGGTCATGCACTACCTGCACACAATCAGCAGAAGCAACCCGTGAAGGCACACAGATGGAAGAGAAAACAATGCAGTAAAGAAAAGCTAGAGTAACAAATTGTCACGTTTCCCCAATAACCTAGAGGTTCCCCAGCAACGGCGCCAAAAACTTGACACGCCAAAACACAACACCAAACTGCGACCAAGTGTAATCGCAGTCCGGGAATGCAGTAACAGGCAAGTTCTATTATCAACCCGGGGTCTAGATCTACTACTTACTCCGTGATTATCTATTATCTAGCCAACTAAGTCGAGTGATTGTTGTTTAAACTAAAAGCAGTAAAAAGCAGGAAATGATTTGGTTTTCTAAAGCAGGAAAGAGTCACTCGGGAAATGAGTCCCCCTAGCTCCTTAGTTAGGTTCAATTGTAATTACCCTGGGTTGATTCACTGTTGATTAGACTGCGGAAGATCCGACAGTAGCTTGGAATCTCTTAAGCTGACCAAGCCCTCTCAGTCTAACTACCCGACAGACGACTAGTCTTCACCGGGATAGAAAGCTGAAGCAATGAGCACATAACTCCACTACTGGAATTAGATTCTAGTACAAAGCAGTAAACTGGCTAACTCTCGTATAACCAATCTCCTACTATCGAATGAAGAGGCTCTAACAACCTAATCAGATTCTATCTATCTCAAGTTGCAGCAGAAATCAAGAAAAGCTGATCAAACTTCAATCGATTCAATAAAACATGCATCATTCGATTAAAACCAAACAGTATAATCATCCCAAGTCATTACAATCAAATCCCTAACACAAGGAACTAGGGTTCTTCATACCCAAGTGAGAGAAGGGTTCTACTCCATAGAGTGAGAGAGGAAAACAAGATACAAAGCAGTCATACTCATAACAATGGGAAGAATCTGCTCTGGGATGATGATTTCCACTCCTATGACGATCTCCAAGCTCGATTTGATGAAACCCAACTCCAAGATAGCTTCTAGGATGTGTTCTTCGAACTTTCTCTCTCTAGGGCTCTATTTTTGCTCTGAAAATCCGATTCCCTCACTTGTGGCTCGGAATTGGGTGAAAACCAAGATTTCCCGACTCACACGGGCAGGCCACACGGCCGTGTGGCCCACCCAGTTGCCCGTGTGGCTCAAAAACGCGGCGTATCGATTAATTGGATTTTAGGCTTCCCACACGGCCAGAGTCACACGGCCGTGTGGAATTTCCATCCTGCCCGTGTTTGCTCTCGGCACAAATCACACGGCCACATTGCTCCTTCACACGGCCGTGTAGAGTTTATTTGTGCCCGTGTGAAGGCTCGCACAATCCCACACGGCCACATTGGTCACTTGCACGGCCGTGTGGGGTTTGTGTGTGCCCGTGTGGCTTCCTCATCGGCTTGCCTCGCGCCCGATCTTCGTCCAATCGACCCCGAACTCGCTCCTAAACCTTCATTCGCTTACTAGGACCTGAAATATCGCAAACAAGCACAACCTAGCGTGAAATCGGCTAAAACACGAGAATCAACACCTCAAACGGCTCAAGAATAGGGGTGAAAACATGTGTAATTAACGGTCTATCAGGCACTTTAATGGAATAAAGATCGACGCCAACTCATCACGGCATTGGTAGAGAGATGGCGAAAGGAGACACGTTGCTTCAATTTTCGTGAAGGCGAATGCACCATCACACTTAAGGACATCGCCATCCTAACTGATTTTCCATCGATGGCGATGTTATTTGTGTGGACTCTACGCCACTACCTAAAGTTGTTACCAATATGAGTGGTTGGCAGCATTTTATTTGGACCGTCACCGGGTTGTGTCCGCCAGAAAAGGGAGATCACGATGTGGATGGTAATCCACCATTGTCCAAAGGCCAAGTATCCATCACTTGTTGACAGCGGAGATCAGGCGTAAGCACAACCCTGAGGTCGGAGGCATTCCCCTCACGGAGGAAAGTTTGGAGCCCGATAAAGACATTTATGCACGTATCTACATCCTCGGTATGATCGGAGGAGTTTCCTTCCACAAGAAATCCAACAATTTAATCAGCAATTCATGGTTGAAGATCATACTTGGAGATTGGGATGATATGGGAAACCTAAGCTGGGCATCTGCTTGCCCAGCTCATCTCTATCGCTCCCTCTGTAATGCTAGTGCGAGAGCGGTGAAGGAGATTGATGGGGTCATGTTCATCATCCAATTTTGGGCTTGGAAGCATTCGCCATGGATTGCGCGAAAGTAGACCCCAACAAGGAATGGGGACTCGACCATCCCCTACGACATGAAGCTTATGGTTGTAGTAATATTTTCTATCCCACTCATAGTTCTCACCTTTTTTTACTATTCACTATTTATAAAGAAATTTTTAGTATTATTAACATGATGTACTTTTTTGGAATTCATAGGTGGCTTGGTGAAAAAACATGCGACAACCTAGGAGCATAAGTTAGGAGTATCGTAGGAGGTTGGATCGCCTTTGGAAGCAGAGGTAACTATCATAATACACTATTACTTCCTGCTTTATTTTCAACTTATATTATTATGTTTCTTAATGGTCCATTTTTCTGCACAAGTTGTTGCGCTCACGTCCACAAGTTCCCGTTGCATCCCGCTAATGGTGCACCCGAGTGCCACTAATATGCCTCCATATAGTGGAGTGACACTTGCCGGATCGATGTCTACGACAATTCGAACGTGCACAATGCCTACCATTGGAAGTCCCGGCGAGTCAGAGGGTGTACCACGGGAAAGATGGTCGACAAGGATCTACTAATTGGCCCCAGGAGTTTGAAGAATTGATCGTTCTGTGGAACGTTAGGCAAGATCAGGATATTGTGACGGCATCAGATGTGGGGCGGATGGGCTACCATGACCCATACATGGAAACATACCGAATACAATCAGTTCGTTACATGACCCCCGAAGGTGCGGCGGACGGAGCTTTGATAAGTATTCAATCATATTAATTTATTTATTTACTCCTGAGCATCATATATTTAGGCATGCGATGCATTACTACTTAAATGGCTAACGTTGTTATTTTCTGCTATTTAGGTTGATGGCATCGAGCATATACACGACCTCGCTCGTATTGCAGATCCTTCGGCTGCAGGTCGAGAGGTGGGCTCATTCTAAGGATAGCGAACAGTCTGCTTGGCTATATGAGAGTGCACTCCAGTAACCATCACAGATACCCGCCAGTTCCCCCAGTTACACCGCGACCTGTGACGGAAGATTTCCCCCACGTGCCTCCGCCGGTCCATAGAAGGCCAAACAAGGCTACAAGGGATCAAACTCACATGCCCGAGATCGAGCCGATTGAGGTGCGGAAGCTGGCTACTCCATTGGAGGTGTGCAGCGGTGCAAGGTCGAGTACTTAGTAGAACCCCGGTCAAGTTTTCACTACGATCCGCGACCGAGTGCTTTCTACGACCCTAGTACTCAACATGAGCCTCGCCCCAATTTCCACTACGATCCCACGCTTGGTTACCACTATGATCCCCGACCGAGTTTCCAATACAATCCGGCCCAGTTTTCACTATGATCCCCGGCCAAGTACATTTCAGGACGCCACATCCTCGGCTACTTGGGCCGATGGTTCATACTCAAGTCTCCACAAGACTTCTCACCTTTGCATCGACCGCACAACAATGGCAGTCCACTCCCCAGCTTATGAGCGTGGATAGTCCCCGACCGCACACGGAGGGGCCACCTAGCACGGCACCGGGCGGCATAGCACGAACCAGCGTCCTTCTACGGCGAATAGGAATATTCCACCACTTCCAACCCCTATTACACCCGGTGGACCAGTCGCCTATCGCACAAGAAAACAGAGGCAAATCGTTGAAATATGCATGAGTGTGACAAGTTGTGTTTATTTCAAGTTATGTTTTGTTTTAAGTTAACAAGTTGTTTTTATTTGAAGTTATTTTTTACTTCATGTAGAAGTGTGTTTGTGTGAGTGATGTGTTTATTCAAAAAGATGGAACATTGCATCGAAGTGTGTTAATTTTGAAAATCTCCAATGCCATTTAAGCACACAATACAAGTACGTAACCATTGAAATCAATACACTTGGTGAAAATGCATGAAATCAATCTATGCGCCATTATCCGGGTTCACCACATCGGGCCCTGGATTTTGAGGACCAATTGGTCCGGACATTTTTGTTTATATCATGCCCTGGTACTTTGCATATGGAACATCGCCTTGGCCCTCGCGTGGTCTTCCACTTTGATCCATCTCATTTGGAATCCTTTTTACCCGCGGGCGACCTGTTTCCCGCCTAAGACCGATTGGTGGGATGATGACCTTACCCTCATAAACTGGCCAGTAAGCTTCATCCGGCAATGCACGGAAACTCTTACGATAACTGCTCTTTTGTGAGTCGATGTTGAAGAACGGACTGACGAAATGACGAGGGTCTTTGCTCCTGTGATTTATTACAGCCATTGCATGGAACAAGGTATACCTCTACCCTGATACTTCTGACAATAGCACTCCCCTTTCTTAGTCCTAAAGTTGACGGTGACTTCATGGCGGTGACCCCCACATTTCCCATCCTCCCAGTGCTCAGTCTCGACCTAAACTCGCCAGCATTTCGGTTCATAACAATGACCTTGTGCCGAGAGCTCTTCCGATTATCTTTTCCCATTATTTTTGTGGCCTTATCGAGTGTACCTTACCCTGTGCCTCCCTCTTCTCACACCAGTGGAGACGGTTGATGAACCATGCATTTGTTTTCCACAATGTCATCTCAACAATTGCAGAGATGGGGATGCACGACATTCCCTGTAGACGTTGATACTCTCGCTTGAGTTCTTTGTGAAATACCCCATCTAGTACCTCCGTCCTTATGAAACGTCCACATTGCAAGGTCATGTTGATCAAGCCACTGCGCACCTTCAGGGCATAGCTGACGGATATTCTGCATCTTCTCTTTAAATTTCTTCTCTTGGTAAGCGACAGCTAATGAATATACGAACAAAAACGTAAGTAAGCAAGGCTTCCGTTATGAGCAATACAAGTACACTCGTAAGACTCTGAGGAGAGGTATACATCTCCTTAGAAACACAGCCTGTTTGACAAAAGGGGGAATCTGAGGATCGCTTAGGACTCGATTTTCTCAGGAAATGGGAGGATCATGATATCGCTTAAAACCCCATTTCCTTAGGCATGCATTACTTTATAAAGAGTCTAAATAAGTGTTGTATTGTATTGATTTAGTCCTCGTTTTTCCAGTTTAACAAAAGATATAGAACAATTAAATAGAACGCTTACCAATCCACCATAGACTATCAGCAAGCTTCTTTCGCTTGAAATGATGGTTCCAGATGCTCTTGAAATGCCGTATGCACCATCTTTGTGACCAGTTCCAGGTTGGATCCAAGCCTAAGATAGTAGCCCTTATACCGGCGTGGGGATCAGAGATGATGGTTAGGTTCGTCCGCCTGGTGACATTGATTTGAATTTTTCTGAATAACCATCCATAGCTATCGGTATTCTCTCCCTCCACAATGGCAAAGGCTAATGGATATACTGCTCTATTTGCATCTGCTCCGCTGGCGATCAGTAAAGTACCCTTGTACTTGCCGGTAAGGAATGTTCCATCAACTTGAATCACAGGAACACAGAATGGAAAACCATCAATACATGGCTTGAATGACCAGAAAAGACGCTTGAAATGGAGCTTGTTACCAGGCACCGACGGCTGAATTTCTTCATCTTGGTAGCGAGGAGAGAAAATGGTGCTAGGGTTAGACACCTCCAACGCCAAAATCAATCTGGGAAGGAATGCATATGATTCTTTCCAGTCACCAAACACGGCAGCCAGTGCTTTCTATTTTCCATGCCACGCCTTCTGTAGTTAATGATATAACCATAATGACTAGAAATATCGGCGATGATGGTTTTCACCTTCAGGCCGGGCTGCTCCACAATTAGATGTTTGATAGCTGCGACAACCACCCTTGATTTCAACTATTGATGGCCTTGGGATGTTATTGACGACTCTCTTGCTCTTGATAGCCCGGACCCTAGCTTTGCACCCTCATTTTGATTTTTGCATCTAACCATCAGCCTCTTCGTGTTGGATGGGTTGTGTGCCATTCAAAACTCCGAGTCATTGCTTCAGTGGCAATAGCGTGTCGTACCTCATTCTTCGTTTCAAATTGTTGGCCCTTCGTAAAGCCAGTGAGTGGACCTCATACTAGCACCTCTGGTGGATCCATGTAGGCATCAACATACCAATCTTCATTTGGAATGTGATTGTAGTACGGGATAGGTACACGGTCGCGAGTACCTCATCAGCGTCTGCGTCGGAATCTGGACCGGAATCATCAGCACCTTCAAGAGGATCGAAGCTGTATGCACTAAGATCGCCTTCCTCTTCTTCAACCTCAGGGTCACTAACTGGACTTGGATTGACCTCTTCTTCCATCTAATGATCATCATGAAAGGCACCTTCACCTTGACCAGCTCTGTAATGGTAGTTGTGGTAACTAACGCCGCTTTGGTAGAAGTTGTACTCGGTGGGTACTGGTAGCCTGCTTGTTGGTTCTCAATTTCCTATTGAGCTTCTTCTTCTTCTTATGATGGGAAGGATTGATGATGACCTCCAGTTCCATCAAGATACTCCTGCCTCAGCTTGAGTCTTGGTCCTCCTGGTGGGATGATCTTCGTATAATACACTCCCACCGTGGATACCTGATGTTTGGCCATCTCTAGAATGACTTACACACGCCTTCGACGGCCTCGGTGTAAACGAACATCTCCGCTTGTTTAATTTTATTGGTGGTCAAAAATTGGACCATGGCATCAACGTCCTCCTGCGTGGTAAGGAGGAATTCCTCATTCCACAGCGACCCTCCATGTCTGTTTGGATATCGATACACCATACGATCAACTCTTCTAGTGCCATCCATGTAGGTAATCTGAGTGCACATTTGATGGAGCTCTTCAATCATCGGTCTCGTACGGACCTTCATTTTATAAAAATTGCCACCCACGTAACTTACACCCTTTTCGGTCTTTTCCGTGTAACCATTCCACCGCAACCCAAGCGTGAACCTTTGGAATGCCATCTGCAATAAAACTGTAAATAAGTTACTAACCTAAAAATCACAAAGGACAATGAAAAGTAATACAAAACAAACTTACAAATTAACGTTAATTGCAAAAACTAAATAATTTAAAGGTGCACAACTGAAATTTGAAGAAGAAGGAGGAGTGGAGTGAAGATTTTGAGTTTTCTAGACCAGTCTTTTATAGGCGAATTTACACTACAACTGCAAGGGGGGAGCGGTTTTAGTCTGGCATGCAGCCCCCACCCCTGCAACCTCCTGCATGCCGACATGTTGGATGTCAAGTGACCAGGCACAAACCGCTGGTGGGGGCAACAGTTTATGTGTCGACATGGTAAACCGCTTCTCTGTTGAGCGTTTTTACCATGCAGACATAGAAGCGCTCCCTAAGGAAGCGTTTTGTCGTAGGGCAACCATAAAAATCGCCTTTTCGAAGAGCGGTTTACCTGAAAAGGTAAACCGCGTGTTGACCAGGCGATTCTAAGGTAAACCGCGGCCTGGTTGTGCGGTTTCTATATTAACCGCCCCTTAGTGGAGCGGTTTTTAATAAACGGTGGTATTTTTGGAAATTCTTGGGAATGGTGGTATTTCTGTAATTTTTTTTAAAACAGTGTAGTTTTGGATTTTTTCCCGGTTATCGCTGATATCCGACCGAATAATCTTCTCAATAATCACTTTGGCATCACCTTCAAACCTTACTTCCATGAGCCCGTGGCCCAGACACCATAAGATATCCTCCCGGAGCACTAGTAATTCCACCACCATAGGGTCATCAATCCACGGAATTTGAATCCCATTAGCCATTAGGACATCCCTGGCCGGGTTCATAAGAACCATCCCGCCTACTGAATGCGACTCACACCTCGTAGGCTCATCCCATATACAAACCAACATATTGGTCAACCCAAGGGCCAAATGTTGCAGTAAAGGGATGGAAGGCTGAGGCATTCGGTCCATCGGCAAACTTAACCACTCATCATATTGCTGATGAATTGACGCATCAAGGATGGTATCCCAAACTGTTTACCTTCAAAGACAACCCAGTTACGAGACCGCCAGATCCTCCATAGGATGGCAACCACCGCCATGAACAGAGAAGGTTGATGAATCAACGACATCATCCTCTTTAAAAGAGTGGGAAAGCGTGACGAGGCAACCCTTACCCAATATACTCCAGTCCTGAATAGTCCCAAAGGGCGCGCGCCACCGGCAGTATAGAAACAAGTGTTCCAGTGTTTTGAGTTCAGCCCAACAAACCAGGCATCTAGGGAGCACAGGGACATCCTTCTTGATTAGGGCTTCAATAGTTGGGAGGATACGGTGAAAGATTTGCCAGATAAACACCTTCAATTTTGGCGGAATATTGACCTCCCATAAACGAATCCAACTAGTCCTATCCATCCAACTAGCCATGGACCGCCATCGAACCTTGTGCTTTTCAAGTAGAACAACAAGGTGATAAGCCGATTTAACCGTAAATGTCCCATCAACCGTATCATGCCAGATTGGTCTATCCTCCACATTCTGACGCGGAAGAGGAATAGTTTTGATGGCGTGGCAAGTTGGCGGGTCAAACCACTGACTTAGCTTCCAATCACACTAACGCCCTTCCCCTTGACAAATAACCTCAGCTACTGGTGGGCCTACCCCTACGATAACACTAGAGGATTATACACCGGTGGGGGATAGGGATGTAATCGAGGGATCAATTTCGAATGAAGTAGCAAAGCAGAATTCCCATTACCAATTTTCCAGCGAAGCCCCATCTCCAACAACTGCCTACCATAGAGGATACTTTGCCAACCCCAAGATGGGCGCGACCGAGCCGTGGCACTGAGGAAAGTCCTTGTCGGAAAATATTTTCCTTTGTAAACCTAGGCTAGAAGTGATTGGGGTTCATTAAGGATACGCCAACCAATTTTGGCTAGCAAGGCCTGATTAAAATGTTCAAACGACGAAAACCCATACCCATCATGCTTACTTTTGCACATGTTGCGCCAGGATATCCACCGAATCCTTGAATGACCCACCTCGACTCCCCACCAGAACGGGCCACATGTTTGTCCAAAAGCCAACACAGAGATAACGGTAGCTTGAAACATGCCATAACATGTAATAGTAACTCTAATGCAATTGATTTAATTAAAGTATCCTTAGTTGCCCAAGATAGTGTCCGCTGTTTCCAACCCTGCAGTCGCTCAAGCAACTTCTCCTCCAAATATCGGAAAGTGGCCATTTTTGATCGGGCAATCAGCGTCGGCAATCCGAGATACTTGTCATGGACTCCAACTGCCCCGATCCCAGTAGTTGGGCCAAGAATTCCTGGTCCGGCAGAGCAATGCTTTGCTAAAGCAAACTACTGATTTATCCAAGTTTACACTCTGACCACTCAAATCCTCATATTCATTCAAGACCTCGATCAAATTCTCACACTCCTGGAGGAATCTTCGCATAAACAAATACGAATCATCTGCAAAAACCATATGCGAGATTTGTGGAGCTCGAGAGCCACCTTAACACCTTTTAATTTATTGGGCGAAATATCTCTTTGGAGAAGTGCCGCAACCCTTCTGTTCAGAGCACAAACAAAAGAGATGAAAGAGGATCCCCTTGACAGAGCCCCCTAGACGGCGAGAAGAAACCTGTGGGAGTACCATTCATTACACCAAACACGCAACTAGGGTAGTTGTCTTCGAGGTGATGATGAATTTGTGGTAAAAACAGAGGGGATGGATGGATGAATGGGGAAAACCGAACACAACTTCAACACGAGAGGAAGAGACTATTAGGGTAGAGATTACCACAAGATCGAGGATGATTGACTCCATCTCTAGGACTGCAATTCTCGGCCAAAACCAAGAACAACTTAGCTCGCAAGCTTGAGAAACTCCTCGGAGTAAACTTTCGATTAAACTTAAAACGACCCTTACAACGAATGAAACGGGCTATTTATAGCCAACTTAACCTCTGTTTTTCTGCCTTAGTAAAAAACATGCAAATTTCCAGTTGCAGGATACGGTTTTGCATGACTTGCAATCCAACCCTTTTGGCTTTCTTTCCACGATCCAAGTTCACCAAGTTATAGAGGAACACCCAAGTTTCAAAACAAGCTCTTGACCTTACATTTCAGTAGACCAATTGGGAGAACCAAGCCTCCAAAATAGGGTTCCCAGAATTGTTCCAACACTTAGAAAATTTCCAGCTTTGTGAATTCGAGCTCAAAGTTGCTATTTCAAACTGTCTTTCTGCCTTAGTAAAAAACAGGCAGATTTCCAGTTGCAGGATAGGGTTTTTTGCATGACTTGCAATCCAAACCTTTTGGCTTCCTTTCCACGATCCAAGTGCACCAAGTTATAGAGGAACACCCAAGTTTCAAACAGGGAGAAGCAGCTGGGTTGATGGAGATGGGTCAATCCTTCACACAGGCCAGCCCAACCCTAGCCCAACAAGAAATGGATCAGGCCCAAGTAGTTTTGAATAGTCACCAGTTATGGGAGCCCAGCAAGCCCACAATCCTCACCAGATGACCGAAACTAAAAGCCCAATGGTGGCGGAGGAGCCTAGCCCCAGACCGGAAAGAAGAGAAAACCAGAACACCGGAACATTCAGTCAAACTCCTCCCCGCAGCAAACTTTTCTACTAACCTAGCTGTTGAGTCTCTGTCTTTCACAGTAGGTGGTAACCAAAGGAATTTCGCAAGGAAGAAACACACAATAAAAAGGAGAAGCATCAAGGATATCAATGCGGATGGGAACCAATATGGTGAAGGTGAATCCAGCTCCCCAAAAGGATACGGCGGCAGGCCATAAGCCGCCTACTAAACCATGAGGATCATCAGCTGGAAATGTAGGGGGTATGGCCCCCATTACAAGAAGCTACTGTGGCAGACTTTGCTGAAAATTTGGCCCTCAGTGGTGTTCCTCATGGAAACCAAGAAAGACGACATTTTCATGGACGAAAAAAAGAGGGCACTGAGGTTTGACCACTCAAAGTACGTTAGCCCTACAGTAGAAGTAGTGGACTAGCGCTCTGGTGGAAGAATGAAGTCGATATGTGTGTTCTTGATTCCTGTAAGTCCTATATGGACGTTAGTATTAGTAGGGATGGTGTTACCTTCTTTTGTACTTTCATCCATGCTCCGACCACGGCGGTGGAGAGAAGGGCCCTTTGGGATCGACTTACGACCTTGAGGGATGCCATGATGAGAAGTGGCTTGTACTGGGAGACTTGAATGTTGTTCTGTACCCTTTTGAGAAGCAGGGATGTTGTCCTCTTAGGAATGAAAATGTAGCTCCGTTTAAGTACTTTATCGATCAGAATGCTCTCCTCGACCTGGGCTTTTCTGACCAACTTTTCACCTAGACACACAAGTAACAAGGTAACAATCTTATCAGGGAGACTTGATCGGGCTCTCTGCTCTTCTTCCTGGAGACTGAGTTTTGAGTCGGCTATGGTGTTCTATGAGGATTTTGTCGAATTTGATCACTGCTCGATCATAATTGATTTGCATCCCAAGCATCAGTCTAGCATACCCCCTTCCGGTTTGACAAGATGCGGGACAACGACGAATGTTGTCATATTATAAGTAGATGGAATAGAGGCGGGTAGATTTGTGACATCCTGAAAGGGTGCCAGAAGGAGCTTCAGAACTGGGCATGGATCGATCACAGCAACAAAATCAGGAGGGAATCTGAGATTAAATCTAGGATCCAAGATATTCAAGGCCCAGCGAGGACCCTAGAGATGATTAATGAAGAGAAAAGTCTCCACTAGGAGCTAACCACGATTTGGAACTCTGAGGAGGAATTCTGGTGCAAAGATCACGAAATTGTTGGCTTCAAGAAGGCGACCAAAACACATGCTTCTTCCACGCCAATACCATCAGGAGGAGGAACAAGAACAGAATTCTAAAGCTGAAGAACTCTGATGGGATTTGGTTGGAGGATGCTCAGGACCTGGATAACCACGTTAATGGTTTCTACCGTGAGCTGTTCACAAGCAAGGGAGGTATGTTTGATCATTCTATTGGGTTCGATAGCTCGAACGCACACTCAAATATCTTGGTGTGCCGACTGCATAGGGAAGGTCTAAGAAGGAAATCTTCCATTTTCTCATCCAATGGCTGGAGAAGCAAGGAGAAGCGTGGAAAAGCTTGATGTTGTCGCCAGGGTAAGGATACGCTGCTCAAAGCAGTTTTCTGGGCTGTCCCCTCCTTCATCATGTGCTTATTCCTCCTCCCGCACTCAATCACGAAAGAATGGACGCAATGCTCAAGAGATTCTTTGGAATGGATCAACTTCAAAGAAATCCATTTACTGGAGGGCAGGAAGGGTTCTGTAAGCCCACAAGTCGGAAGGAGGTCTCGACTTTCGACCGTTCCATATTTTTAACCTTGCGTTACTTGCCAAGCAAGCATGGCGTATCCTCACGAATCCGGATGCTCTCTGGGTCAAGATCCTGAAGGCTTTTTATTTCCCTCGGATGGACTTCACTAAAGCTAGGAAAGGGGGTAAGGCCTCGTGGATCTGGTCTGGTATCTGGGAAGCTAGGAAGTGGATGGAAAAAGGCATTTTCAAGGTAATGGCATTGGGAGAGACACTACCATGTTCCAGGACCTTGGATGTTTGTTCGGCCAGGTCCCCTTCGACAGCAGTCCATGGGGACTCCTCTGTTGTTGCCGACTGGATCGATCATGTGTCCTGTGAATGGAGGTTTGGCATTCTTGAAGAATTGCTGAGTCCAGCGAAACTACAAAAAGTGGCAGGTTCGCCGATTGGTCTGAGTTCCATGGAAGAATAATGGCCTGGCAGTTCACCGATCAAGGAAAATTCAGTGTTAAATCGGCATTTCACCACATCCACCACCACTTTCGGATGACCCAAGGGAGATTTTGTCGATCCCAGAAACAAGCAAGGACAGATGGAAATGGCTGTGGAGCCTCTCTCACCCTCCAAAATTGAAGTTCTTCATATGGCGATGCTCCAGAGGCGCCCTCGCCACAAGACACATCTCCATGCTCGCCGCTGCTCCCCCTCCACTGTTTGCCCAGTGTGTGACGCGCCCTCGGAGACTATCCACCACTGCCTCTTTTCTTGTCCTCATGCTGCTAATGGTTGGGCTCAGTTGTGGCCGGAGCTGGCAATCCCTCCCCCTCTTACGAATTTCTGGAGTCGATGTCCTCCCTCTCGAGAACCTTGTCCACCGATATTGTCCAGAGTATCATCTATTTGTTGTGGCAGACATGGAAGACGAGGAACGAAAAGGTTTTTAAGGACAAGGTCTGTTGGTTTTTAGACCCAAATGTTTGGCTAGAACACAATGAACAAACTGATCTTATTGATCGAAAAAGGAATTACACGAAGAAATTTCAAAATCACTCTGTGTCAAGCTGATGACTCGGTATTTGCACATGTTTTCCCCTTTGTTTCTTGATTGTTTGAGCTTGAATTATCGTGTCTTTGGCCTATTTTACGCTAGGTTGTGTTCCTTTGTCACATTTCAGGTCCTAGCACATAAGTGAAGCATAGGCGCAAGTTTCAAGTCAATCAGAGATCAATTGACGATTCGGAGAAGAAACTCGGTATGACCTGAAGAAGAATGGATTTCTACCTCACTTTATGGACAAAAATCATGGAAGCTTGTCATGAAAAAGAGGACGAGACTACGAGCGTCTGGGTTCAAACGGCGACTGATTTGGAGTCCGGACGAGGGAGAAACGAAGCTTTGAACAAGAGCGGAGGAAGAATTACGGGCAGGAGAATTACGACCGTAATTTGGCCTCCCATGCCCGTAATGTCACTGCCGAGAGGAGCTTTGGGTGCGCTAAAACTTAACCAAAACGCGTGTTTTGGGCAAAATACGGGCATGGAATAATTACAACCGTAATTCAGCCCGTAATTCGCCCAGAATCGGGTTTTTGAGGCAGATTCGAGCCAAAGGAAAGGGAGAGCTGGGTTTTGGTTCCCAACACCCAAGGGACGAACCCTAGAGAGAGAGAGAGCGACTTGGGAACATTCTTGGAGCCATTTTGGAGGATTTCTTCGCCATTGGAGCTCGGGAATCAAGCTTGGAGATGGAGATTGAAGATCTAGATCAGATTTCTGCAGTCTCTCTCTTCTCTATGGAGTAACTTCCCTTCACTTAGGTTTTGAGGAACCCTAGTTCCATGTGTTAGGATCTTTCTTGTATGAAGTTTTGGATGCTATATTGTTTGATTATAATCGATTGAGGCATGATTTTATTGAGTCAATTGAATCTTGATCAAATTCTCTTGATTTCTGCTTTAACCTATGATAGATAGAATCTGATTAGGTTAAGAGAGCTTCCTTGATTGATAGTGTGATTGGTTGTGCGAGAGTCAATCATTCACTGCTTCGTACTGGAATTCATTCCAGTAGTGGAGATCTGTGTGAATCACAGTCTATCCCGGTGAAGGCTAGTCGCCTGCCGGGTATTCTGTCTGAGAGGGCTTGGTCAGCTTAAGAGATTCCAAGCTAATTTAGGATCTTCCGCAGTTTAATCAATAATAGATCAACCAAGGTAATTGCAACTTGGACCTAATTGAGGAGCTAGGGTGAATCATACCTAAGTGAGTTCCCAACTTGTAATTAGTAGAGTAGTCAGTAGAGTAGTTTATAAATCAATCCTTAATCTAGTTTGCTAGATAATGAACTGAAGCTGAGTAATAGTAACTCTAGAGACCCGTGGATTCGATATTTATTATTTGTGCCACTATACTGCAGTCCCTTTCATTGGTTACACTTGGCCATTGTTAGATGTTGTGTTTTAGCGTGTCAAGTTTTTGGCGCCGTTGCCGGGGACTTTCTAGATTATTAGGAAAGGCAGATGTTTGTTACTTTAGCGTTTTCTTTTTCTTTTCCACCCTTGCTTTTCACTTGGGTGTTTTTGTTTTTGTGGTGCAGATCTGAATCATGGACCCTCATGGCTTCTCCAATCATTGGGGTATCCACCACCATCCGAGTGGTATTACCCCGAGACCCCCTGGAGCAATCAAGGAGGAGAAGACTATGGATTCGGGTTCCAGTACCAACCCCCTTACTACGGAGAACACCAACCCTGGGCATATCAAGAACAACCTCATTACCAAGAAGACTTTCTCCCACAACCAGAAGGGCCATCGGAGCTGGAGTTACCATGGCGGCCATTACGTGGCGACTCCGCTGGGGACTAAAGAGAGTCAACTACTTAACAATCGATAAGCATTTTCTTACTTTCTTAAATGGGTGTTATGTGTTTACTATATCAATTTGCGCCTTTAATTTATGATGTATTCTATTTCTTGCATCCATGCATAAAGCTCTATTCCCGAGCTATCCTTGTAGAAAAAAGGAAGAAAGTAGTGTGACTCCTACAATAGTAGGGGAAATACGAAACTTCCCAACCAGGTTGAACTCAAATCCGAGGATGATTTGAGGTATCATGCTAAACTCGAAAGGGTTATAGTGTGGTACAACTTGGGAGCCTGGTTCCTTAAGATCCCTATCCAGCATATAGTTTACCTAGAAACGACCTAAACCACAACTTATCCCAGAGCCTACCCAAAAACACAACTTTATGCTGCCGAAATACCCTAGGTTTACCTCAATAAGGCAAAGTTCGTGAAAGAGTTTATCTTATGATCAGTTCTTGTCTTGCTTATACGTGTAATGTATGTTCTGCAAATCATTCGTAAATGACAGAGATTTATTTGTATGTGTGAAAATATTTTAAACTCATTACACCATCATTTCTTCATTTATCATTTTAAAATTTGTACAAGGTGCATATGCATCCACTGAAAAGTACTTTGTATTTACAATCATATCATTGAGCATAACCCACCATGAATTCATCTCATTTACCACCATGAAACGAGTTAACAAAATTGGGATTCTCTAAGGTTGCTCATCCACGAGGATAATGTCAACCCCGTAAGTACTCGACCGAATCCAAGGCTAAGCCTAGTATGGAGTCAATCCATAAGGAATTGGAAGACATCAAAAGAAGGGTGATGGGACTCGAAGACATGAAAGAAGAGGTTAGCATGATCTTGAACATATTGACCAACAAGAGGAAGGCGCTAGAAGTCAAAGATGATGATGCGTCGTCTAATCACAAATACTTATACCAGCAACATGACAAAGTGGCAACTTTAGAAGCCTCCAAAAAACATGGCAAACTTGGAGAAGAGAAAGAGATCTTCATTCAAGGGGAACCATCAAAAGAAAGAAAATGGAGTCACTCACCTAAAAACAATCAAGCTCACTCACATGTCACAAACAATATACCAACAATTCAACAACCAAACTTCATCCCACAACTAGGAATCCAAATTCCGTTGTTCGAGACCCCACAACCAAATATACAAAACCAAAACAGTGGTGGGAGATGCAGAAAAATCATTCAAATCAATCCCATTCCCATTACATATACCGAGCTTTTTCCACAACTAGTCCAAAGTCATTTGATTGCTCCTATACCATGCCAACAGATACAACCTCCCTACCCAATTTGGTATAAGCCAGAGCAACATTGTGACTACCACTCTGGAGTAGCAGGACACTCAACGGAGGATTGTAGGAGATTAAAGATAAAAGTGCAACAAATGGTGAATGCCGGTTGGTTGAAATTTGGAGAAGATCAAGATCATACCGACAACAACAAATCGCCTCATGGGGGTCAGTAGACATACCACAAGACAAAGCTCGATTCCAAGAGTGATAGCAAATAAATCTCGAGATACTTTACTATGTTGACTCGATGTATCAACCTTTATTTTTATAATGAGGAATAAAAGATCGCCCGCATTTTCACATATTTGGAACATTTTGTGGATATTATCAATCTTGATTTTAGGTTTTGCATCAATGATTCTCTTTTCAAAATGATTGCATCTCTTCCAAATATTTTTTTTTTAATTAACTTTGCTCCTCTAAAAATGGGAACCTTAAAATTGCATTTCATGTTTCCAAGTTAAGCCATGAGATTTTCATATTAAGAAAATATATACACCCCACTGGTGTCGAGTGATTATAAACACTTCATGAGTGTCAAAACTTTTGCACCCCACTAATAAACAGACTGTGCACACCTTACTGATATCGAGAGTTTGAGCATCCCAATGGTGTTGAGAGTGTAAACACCCCACTGGTGTCCATAAATAATGCGAGCTAAATAGTCAAAGGGTGTAACGGGGATACGAAACTAGACTGCTTATAGAAGCTTGTCACTACCATAACCGATATCATCTATAAAATTAAGGCTCGACTAGAAAGGAGGTTGATTATCCAAATCATGGTCCATAACCACCGATATGCCGACATCATAATAGCCAAATTCCCACAAAGCCCTAACGGCCAGAAGATTGAAGAGGTTGAATGATCCAATTTGACAAACTCACATCATCAGTTGAGGTTTTAATGAGACAAAAAGCTCCATTGTCCAAATGCCTACATCCCTAAGTCCGAATTGTGGGCTATCCAAGCAGAAAAAGCATTCGAACAATACGTGCCAGCACCAAATATCTCGCTTCTTCAAGAAAGGAATGACCAAGTGGCCTAGCCAACAAGGAGGACCACTCCAAAGATTGATGTATTGACAACTCTCCTAACAACTTCATGCTCGTATACAAAAATCAAAAGCGCCAAAATAGCAATATGTATGGGGGGCATAGCAAAGCCAAGTAAATCCCACAAAAAAAAAAAAGAAGAAGCCAAAAAGGCATGAAAAAAAATCAAAATAGAAAAAGCTCGTGGGACTTACACTTTGGATACCCATGCATGAGCACTTGAAGTCATAATTCTCAAGCAAGTCACGAATAAAGGTTATTGACTACCTTTCTAAAAGGCCAAAAGGATGATTTCGAGTCTGTCGTCAAAGTGGTCACAAGAGCAATGTAGAGTCATTCTCACAACCAACCTATCTACACACCCCTGCGGGGCTAGTCATCAAATTAAACACCTATCCAAATGAAGAGTATTCGTCTGCCAAGCCTGAAGAAATGACACAAGTAAACTCGAATAGGATGGGGCACCAAAGAGAAGAATTTCTGCCTGATCTAAAATCCACTCCATGATCATCCTCATTTTCCATCACTTGAACTCTCCCTTTCAAGAAAAACAAAAACCACCATTATAATAATACTTCAGCAGCCATGCCTGCACCACAGAAGGGTTTTCCCACATTCATTATTTTGATAACCAATGAGAAGTCAAAGCTTGTATCATACCAAGACCTTCATCATCCATCCTTTCAAGGTAAAAAAAAAAGGACCCGACAAGTGACAAGATTTCCAGGATCAAATTTCTACTCAAATTACCTAGTCGTGCTTATCCCTCTAAATCAAATTTTCAAGACAAGGGGCAACCTAAGCCAAAATATACCCGCAAAGATACCCAAGGCGAGCCACCATTCTCGAAAAAATGAGAGCTCCACAACAAAGATTTCATTTACCCATCAATCAGTCTCATACTTTGGGGGCAAGCCAAAAATTCCTCAACAATGGACTTTTCGCGAAGAAATTATCTCGCTTATCCATCAATCAGTCTAATACTTTGGGGAAAGCCAAACGTCCCTCCACAAGGAACTTCACGCGACAAGAAAAGACGATCCCCATTATCTATCAATCAGATTCATACCTTGGGGGCAAGCCGAAAACCCTCAAAATGAAGCTGCCTATGACTAAGGCCATATCATAGGATCTTCCTTTACCAACCTCTCATTTGCGACAAGCATAATTTCCATACCATGAGAACTCTTACAGTTGGAGTCATACCAAACCAAGCTTTTTCAGGAAAGTTCAGGAACTTTTACCACGAGAACGTACAAAGATTGCTCGAACTCTACATGATCAACAAACCTATACCTCGAGCACATTTTTTGCATCAACGTGGTGACTAGAATCTAATAGTAGCCGAAGTATCGTAAACTCGAAGCACCCATAGAAATAAATGAGAGTGAATCTGAGCATGAGAGTGAGAGTAAAAGTGAGGGCTTAAAGATATTCTCATGGCTTGACTTCTAATAAAAACAAATTTTTAAACAAAGGAAATAACAACACAAGAAATCATTTTTCTCATATTGCACACACTTCAGCGAGGTTTTGATTTCTAAAATCAGGGTCCCATTATTGCTTTTTCAAAATGAGATTTTTCAAACATTGATGCATTCATCTTAAGTCAAGATTGGTAAAGGTCACATTTTGTTCCAAAAAGAGGAAAACAAGTAACATATCTACGCAGGCAAATTGGTGCCACCCAAAAAAATGGTTCTCCAAACCCCTCAAATCTTTGAGTAAACAGGAAATCTCAGAGATCTTGAAACATTTATGTTCAAGCTATCCAACCTGTCAATCAAACTATCCTCCAACTAAATATTTTTTACCTCACACCTTCCGGCAAAGTCAATCAAACATGTCTAGAAACCGCCATCAACAAGACAATATCCAGAGATGACAAATTCCTCTTAGCCAAGCATGACATACTCGCATAACAAGAATATCAAACAAACTAAAACCATCCAAATCTTCCATTAAAGCAAATGCCATTCTACACCTAACCTCTCATTCTATAACTTATTGTTTTCATTCTGCTTTCTCACTTCGTACAAATCTAATACAGCTAAACTGATTTGGACTAATTAATCATGCTTTGTTGTATTTGCTTGCTCACCTCTGAATAAGATCAATAAAGACGCACCTGAAATCACCGTTTTGCAGGTGTGTTGAGGTAATGAACTGTGGAGCCTTTTCTTGCTTAAAAGGATTGGTGTGGGTGTTTATACAACGATGTTATAGTTCTACTTAAACTGCTTCTCTTAGACTATTTTCTATTTTCTACTGAAGTTGTGCAGAGAAAATTGTTTGAAACAACAGCAGTATCTGCACCAGCACAAACAGCAGCAAGAGCAAAATCACCAACAACAGCAGTGTTTCTGTAAACTTCAGAGGGGGTTCATGTATTTCAGTCTGTGCTAGGTACCAGTCCATCCGCTTTCATTTGTTTCTAAATTTCATGTTTTCTGTAGGTGGCACCATATATCACTAGATTGTCTTTGGTGCTTCTCTAAATAGTCTGTTAATTCATTAGTTTCAGTTCGCGATTTACAAAGAACATGTGCTTCATTCATCGTGATATTAATTATTATGGCAAACAACAAACTCTTGGATTTCAAGTTCGAGATCAGGGTACTTACATGGTGATGGTAACTTTCGAGTTATGTTTCGGTTTTTCAATTTTTGAGTGAAGATTATTACAGTGAACTCTTCTAGACTGAATTTGCTCATGCATTTGCTTTGTTTTATGTGGATACTTGACTCCCAAGTTTGCTTATAGACTGGGTGAATTGGTTCAACTAGTGTAAGCTGTTAATGGATTCCTTTCTATATTGTTTTTACAGTCACCATTTTCTTTACGTGCTTGATAACGATATAATTACATGATTTTATACCCCTATTTCTTATCCATTTGCGGAGCATTGTTATGTGTTTTGGCCTATTTTACGCCGGGTTGTGCTATTTTGTCCTATTTCAGGTCCCAGGCGTCAAAGGGAAGGCCAAGCACGAGTTTCGGATCGTTTGGAAGTCGTTTGGACGAGCCAGAGCCAAAACACGGGCAGGAGGCCCTCAGAACACGGCCGTGTTCCTGTGACCGTGCTTTTTAGGCCGAGGCTTCCAAGGGTGGCGTGCACAACCTAAAAAACACGGGCAAGCCTGAGGAAAACACGGCCGTGTTTTAGCCTGAACACGACCGTGTTTTCAAGCTGCCCGTGGCCGTGCTTTTAAGGCTAAGGCAAAACACGGGCGGGCTGAGGCAAAACACGGCCGTGCCCTCGACCGTGTTTTGGCCAATGATGCCCTTTTAGGCAGATTTCAGCCAAATTGAGAGGGGATTCGAGTTTTAGAGAGATAGAACGATTCCTAGAGAGAGAAAGCGACGAACAAGAGTCTCCAAGTGCCCTAGATCGATCTTCAACACCATTGGAGCTTGGTTTGAGCTTGGAGAAGTGCCGATTCAACGTCCAGGAGCAGAAATCCATCTTCACAGTATGATTTCCGCATCTGATTCTGCTTTTGCTTCTCTCTCCATGGAGTAGTTCTCCCATTCATCTGGGTGTGGGAAACCCTAGTTCTGTATGTTGAGATTGATTGTACGAACCCAAATACTGATTCTGTGATTGATTATATTCGATTGAGGTTTTATGATTGAATGACTTGAATCCTGATCAAATTCCTGTTGTTTCTGCTTTAACCTAGAATGAGAATATCTGACTAGGTTGATAGAGCATCCTTGATTGAAGGTAGGGAGTTGGTGACTTTAGTCGAGGAGCCAACTCACTATTCTGTACCGGATTTACTCCGGTAGTGGAGGTTTTGTTCTTAGGGCCTCAATCTGTCGACTCCGGTGGAGGTTAGTCGCCCGCTAGAGAGTCAGATTGAGAGGGTCTGAAGACCTTTAGTCGAGACTTCAGGCTGTTTAAGAACCTTCCGCAGTATAATCTTCATAGAAACTGAACTTGGTAATTACAATCCGGCTTAACTGCAGACTAGGGGGAACCATATCCGGGTGACCTCTTTAACCTGAATACAACCAGTTTACTTGCTTTGTTTGTTTGGTAGTTTAGACTTGCACTCCAGTTTTATTGCTAGATAACAAGAACTCATTGAGTAGTCAGCAAATCTAGGACCCGGGTTGACATATAAACCTAACCCGCTATACTACGCTTTAGGAAGTGGTTTCACTTGGCCAATTCCTAGGGTGACAGTAGAGTCGAGTCAAGTTTTTGGCGCCGTTGCCGGGGACGGCTAGGTTGTTGAAGAAAAGTGATTTCTGTTACTCTAGCTTTTCTTTTCGCTTTGTTTGCTTTGTCCCACTTGTGCCTTCACGGGTTTGCTTGCTTGAGTGTGTGCAGGTAGTGCATGACCCGTAGCCAGTCAGGAGGGTTACTGCCGTTGGATCCAGAGCTTGAACGCACTTGCCGCCAACTTAGGAGACAGCAGCGAGCTAGACTGGTTACGGGAGAGCGCATAGACGGCCACTTAACCAGCGATTCTGAGGAAGAGTACGAGATGGAGGGCGATGACATCCCACAACCGGGGAATGCTCGACAGGTTCCCCCGGTGAATCAGCATCCACCACCACCGCCGGGTCCCACCTTGGAGTACTACTACACTCCACGGATTGCTGACATCCACCCGGTCATCCTCTATCCACCCGTCCCAGCAAATAACTTCGAGATCAAGCCAGGCTGGATTCAGCTCATCACATCCTCTATCCAGTTCCATGGCTTGAAGGATGAGGAAGCCCGGGCACACCTTTCCCGTTTTCTGCAGCTGACGAACGGGTTCAAGCTAAATGGTGTTCCGGATGAGGCAATCCGCCTTCACCTCTTCCCCCATTCTCTGGCGGGGAATGCTAAGAGGTGGTTGGAGACCCAGCCCCCACTGTCCATCACTTCTTGGGACGATCTGGCGGATAAGTTCGTGCACAGATATTATCCGGCATCGAAGACTACTGAGATTCAGCGAGAGATCACCCACTTCCGCCAAGAGCCAGATGAGTCCCTTCGTGATGCATGGGAGCGGTACATGGGATACTTCTGGCAGTGTCCCCATCATGGCTTCAGCGATGCTTTCACAGTGGGGAACTTCTACAGTGCCATCACCCCAGACAGCCAGAGGGTGATCGAGTCTCTATGCCCAGGAGGGGATATCCTTACTAAGACTCCACCCGAGCTGAACCAGATGATCAGTACTTTAGCTGCCCGCGATCATTCCTGGGGGCAGAGCAGCAGAGGCAGGCACTCCCGGGACCGTGGTGTGCACGCCATGGAGACCAGATCCGGGCTCGAGCAGCAGGTAGCTGAGCTAGTGCAGGCATTGAAGCAGCCCAACAGTCTTATTCCGGGCAGAAGTTTGGCTACACCTCCAGTTGCTCAGTGTCAGTGGTGTGAGAGCCCGAATCACCTCGTGGAGGATTGTCAGTCTATGAGGGAGTCTTCTACTCCCCAAGAGCAGGTGGACTTCATAGCAAATGCTCGGCGCCTGGACCCATACAGCAACACCTACAATGAGGGATGGCGCCAGCATCCCAACTTTGCCTGGAGCAATAACACCGCCAAGCCACCTGGTTTCCCAGCACCAGCTGGTGGCTTTCAGCAGAGGCAGCCCTACCAGGCTCGACAGGGGCCAGCTCCACAGCAGCAGCCCTACCAGCCTCGACAAGGGCAACCCTTCCAACAGCCCCAGCGCCAGTTTGCTGAGCCAACAGCAGCTCCAGCTCCAGATACTCAGATGACGAAGCTGGAAAATATTCTAGCTTCATTCATGACGAGCACTCAGGCGACTATCACGAGGTTGGACCAGAGTGTAGCCTCACTGGAGGCAGGACAGAGGAATCAGGGTGCCATTTTGCAGGATCTCCAGCACCAGATAGGGAGCTTAGCTCGCCAGAACACTACCAGGGAACCGGGGACTCTGCCTGCCACCACTGTCCCCAATCCTCGCGACCCTCGCGAGACTGCCCATGCCATCACCACCAGGAGTGGTAAGACCATATCTGCTGCTCCTGCCCAGCCTAGGCAAGACGAACCACTACCTGCTTCAACACCTCCAGCCGATACTGCAGAAGGGGAGGAAGGCAGCGCACCACCTGCTCCCAAGCCACACCCTGTGGTTAAGGAGCATACACCCCAGCTGCCCTTCCCCACTAGACTTCATAAAGACAGGCTGGAGACAGAGTTTGCCAAGTTCATGGCAATGTTGAAGCAGGTAAACATCAGCATGCCGTTCGTGGAGGCACTGTCGAAGATGCCCAAGTATGCCAAGTTTATGAAGGACCTCCTCACCAACAAGAAGAAACTTGGGGATCTCTCGACAGTGATGCTCAGCGAGGAGTGTTCTGCCATCCTGCAGAACAAGCTGCCTGAGAAGCGCAAAGACCCAGGGAGTTTCACTATCCCTCTTGTTATTGGCAGCATGCATGTAGGAAAGTCCTTGGCGGACCTAGGCGCTAGTATAAATGTCATGCCCTATAAACTGTTTAAGAAGCTAGACCTAGGTGAACCTAGAGCTACTAGGATGAGCATTCAGTTAGCTGATCGTTCTATCGTGCATCCTAGGGGTATCATTGAGGACTTGCTTGTTAATGTTGGCGCATTCACATATCCTGTTGATTTTGTTATTTTGGATATAAATGAGGATGTGGATGTGCCTTTGATTTTGGGTAGACCATTTCTCGCCACCGCCAAGGCGCTTATTGATGTGCATAGTGGTAAATTGATTCTGCGTTCTGGTGATGAACAGGCTACTTTTTCTGTGTCTGACAATGGGAAACATTCTCATTTGCATGATGACATAGACTACTGTGATGTGCTTGCCGATTTTGAGACCGCACTCGCCATCACGAGTGCGGGTACTGACGATGCTATTGAGCGTTGTATTTTGCTAGGTGAGCAGGCATTGCAGGAGCCGCAGCTGGCGGAGCAGTTGGCCGCATTGGAGAGTGGCCCCTTCTTGGAGGGCGACAGGCTGTTTAAACCGATCTCATCCTCCACCCGCATCACCACTTCTCTGGAGGAACCACCAGAGCTGGAGCTTAAGCCCCTCCCTCCTCATTTGGAGTATGCATTTCTCTGGGAGGGGAATAAGCTGCCCGTTATCATCAGCTCGACCCTCACACCCGAGCAGAAGACCAGACTGGTGGCCTTGCTGAAGCAGTACGAGCGAGCTTTGGCATGGAAGATCACAGATATCCGGGGGATCAGCCCCTCTTTTTGCTCGCACCGGATACTGCTGGAGGATGAGATACGGCCAGTGAGGCAGTCGCAGAGGAGATTGACGCCGAACCTGGAGGCTGTGGTTCGGGCAGAGATCGTGAAGTTGATGGACGCCGGGATCATTTTTGCCATTTCTGACAGCGAATGGGTCAGTCCCACCCAGGTGGTGCCCAAAAAGGGTGGGATGACCGTGGTGCCTAACGAGAAGAACGAGCTCATTCCGATGCGCACGGTGACTGGGTACCGTGTTTGCATCGACTATCGGCGTCTCAACGACGCTACTCGGAAGGACCATTTCCCGCTGCCGTTCATTGATCAGATGCTGGAGAGATTGGCGGGGCACGAGTTCTACTGCTTCCTGGATGGGATGTCCGGGTACTTTCAGATCCCTATAGCACCGGAGGACCAGGCGAAGACCACTTTCACCTGCCCCTTCGGCACATTTGCTTACCGGAGGATTCCATTCGGGCTATGCAACGCCCCAGCCACTTTTCAGCGATGCATGCTCGCCATCTTTGACCGTCTGGTCGGCGAGATCATGGAGGTGTTTATGGACGACTTCTCGGTTTATGGAGACTCCTTCTCTCACTGTCTCCAGAACCTGGAATTGGTCCTTAAACGGTGTGAAGAAACGAACCTGGCACTAAGTTGGGAGAAGTGTCACTTCATGGTTCGGGAAGGCATAGTTCTTGGGCATAAGATCTCCAAGATGGGGATTGAGGTGGACAGAGCAAAGATTGAGACTATCAGTAAGCTGCCTCCTCCCACATCTGTAAAGGGGATCCGGAGTTTTCTTGGCCATGCAGGTTTCTACAGGCGGTTCATCAAGGATTTCTCGAAGATCGCCCTGCCCCTGACCAAGCTTCTCGAGAAGGATGCCCCCTTCCTGTTCACTGATGCTTGCACAGCAGCGTTCACCACCTTGAAGGAGAAACTCACCCAGGCTCCTATCATGGTGGTTCCTGACTGGTCACTACCATTTGAGCTGATGTGTGACGCCAGTGACTTTGCTGTTGGAGCTGTTTTGGGGCAGAGGCGAGATCAACACTTCCGACCTATCTACTACGCCTCGAAGACTCTGAATGATGCCCAAGAGAATTACACCACCACAGAGAAGGAGCTGCTTGCAGTGGTGTTTGCCTTCGATAAGTTTCGCCCCTATCTGGTCTTGTCCCATGTGACCGTGTACACATATCACTCCGCGATTAGGTACCTGATGAGCAAGGCCGATGCCAAGCCTCGGCTCATACGATGGATCTTACTGCTGCAGGAGTTCGATATTGAGATCCGGGACAAGAAGGGAGCAGAAAATGTTGCAGCTGATCACCTCTCTCGGTTGGACGCACCCCCTGCGGACAACCTCGTGGAGGAGATTGATGACTCTTTCCCAGACGAGAGGTTGATGATGTTGTGCTTGGTGGAGAGTGTCACCCCCTGGTACTCCGATTTTGCGAACTATTTGGTGGGCCAGCAGCTGCCCAAGGGGATGGCGACTCACGCCAAGAGGAAGTTTTTCTCCGATCTGAAGTACTACTTCTGGGATGACCCGCATCTTTTTCGGATCGGAGCCGACGGGATCATCCGTCGTTGTGTCATGGAGAGTGAGATGGAGGGCATTCTATCTCACTGTCATGAGGGACCTGCTGGCGGTCATCACGGAGGAAACCGCACGGCGAGGAAGGTACTCCAGTCGGGCTTCTACTGGCCCACGCTCTTCAAGGATGCAGACGCCTTCGCACGCAGGTGCGACCGATGCCAGAGGTCAGGTAACATCTCTGCCCGTGATGAGATGCCCCAGAATGTGTTTATAACTTGTGAGATTTTTGATGTCTGGGGTATCGACTTCATGGGCCCCTTCCCTCCATCTTTTGGTAACACCTATATTCTGGTTGCTGTTGACTACGTCTCTAGGTGGGCTGAGGCGCAAGCTTTGCCCACCAATGATGCTAGACGTGTTTGTGGTTTTTTGAAGCAGCTCTTCTCCCGGTTCGGGACACCTAGAGCCATCATAAGCGATAGAGGCACCCATTTCCAGGGCCAATTTGATAAACTATTGTCTCGCTATGGTGTGACTCACAAGGTGTCCGTGGCCTATCATCCCCAGACCAGTGGCCAGGCCGAGCTGACGAACCGGGAGCTCAAGCGGATCCTGGAGAAGACGGTGGATCAGTCCCGCAAAGATTGGTCCACCAAGCTCGATGATGCTCTATGGGCGTATCGCACTGCCTACAAGACGCCCATTGGTACTTCACCGTACCGGCTTGTCTATGGAAAGGCTTGCCATTTGCCCGTGGAGCTAGAGCACAAGGCCTTCTGGGCCCTTAAGCTGCTCAACTTGGATGTTCGTGTTGCAGGTACTGAGCGTAAAATGCAGATGTTGGAGCTGGAAGAGTGGCGTTACCACGCCTACGAGAACACCAAGCTGTACAAGGAGCGCACTAAGCGCCTCCACGATGCACGGTTGCGGGGTCCGAAAGAGTTCCAGGTTGGTGATCGAGTTCTCCTTTATAACTCTCGCCTGAAGCTCTTTCCCGGAAAACTCCGCTCCCGGTGGTCTGGACCGTTCTCGGTCACACAGGTGTTCCCGTATGGCACAATCGAGATAGCCAACCCGCAAACTGAGCCGTTTAAAGTGAATGGCCATCGTCTCAAGCTCTACCTGGGAGACGAGGTCGAACGTACGGAGTTGGCAGTGGAACTCGCGGACCCTTAGTTCCGCCATGGGCGTCCAGCTAAAAGACGGTAAAGAAGCGCTTGTGGGGAGGCAACCCCACCACGGTTTGCATTTCTACCCTTTATTATTTTATTTTCTTTTATTTTTTTCGGTTTTAGCGTCATCGAGTCTGTCTGGAGTCTGTCTGGAATGTATTTCGTGCCTCTGGCGGTGCCTTTTAGTGTGCCATTGGGTAAATTTTCGAGCTGGGGCACGAATGAGTTTGGGTGGTTTGAAATCGGAAGTTGGAAAATCACCACTCTGGGCTCGGCCATAAAAACACGGGCAGCAGGGGGTCAAAACACGGCCGTGTTTTGCCCCTTGCCCGCCCGTGTTTTGCATTTTAACCCAGACGGCCTCGGCCATAAAAACACGGGCGGGCCAAGGCCAAAACACGGCCGTGTTTTGGGCGCCCGTGTTTTAATTCCCCCCCTATAAATACGAATTTTCCCCTTCCCCCCCTCATTTCCCCCACATTTCAGAACCCTAGCCGCCTCCCCCCTTCTCCCCTCGCCGGAAATCGCCTCCCCCCTTCTCCCCTCGCCGGAAATCGCCTCTCCCCTCCTCCTCTTTGGTTTTTCGGCCATTTCTTGCTCCCCCGACCTCCAAATCAAAAACCGCGACCTTCCCCACGCTCCTGGCGTCGAGGAGCACATTCCCCAGAGGTTTGGGTGAGTTTGGCCGAGGTTGGGTCGCCGGCGGTGAGTTCTCCGGCGAGCCTCCGGTGAGTTTTCCGGCGACTTAGGGGGATTTTTGCTCTTTTCTTCACCTTTCTCCGGGTAACTACTTGCGTCTCTAGGTGTGTTCATCCTCCTTTTTCTTGTATTTTTGGAGAATCGTTACCTAGAGTTAGGTGAAGAACTTGGATTGTGCTTGAATGTGCGATTGATTGGGTAGGCCGATGGTTTTCTTTGCATGCTCTGTTCTATCTAGGGATTTCAGTCCCTCGGCCTACCTGTTGCATGTGGGAGTTAATTCCGGGTTTGGGGTATTTTGGATGTGGTTGGTTGCTTGGTAATTATTTTATTGGGTCGTTGATTGTTTCCCGGGGGCCTAGTCCGCTGTCCCAATCGATTGATTTGAGGGCCCCCGGTGCATTGGGCTGTGTGCATTTTTGGTGATGGGGATGTTTGGTTTTCTCCGGGAGTCTAGTCCACTGTCCATATCTTACGATATGAGGACTCCCGGTGTGATCTTCACTAACATTGACCCCGTTTGCTCGTGTTTCCTTTTGTCCGTTCTTGTGCTATGCAGGATCATGGAAGACTACCTAGACCAGTTGAGCATCACCCAGCGCCATGCACTGCGGACTATCCGCACCCGCACCATCCCCGAGCACCTGCACCTTGATTTTGCGGTGTTCGATGGCCTTCACGCCCGGCCGCAGATGGAGGCCGCTGTGCGGGCGTATGGTTGGCGGCGCCTGCTCTGCCTTGCTGAGCCCACTTATCAAGAGCTCGTCTGGGATTTCTATGCCTCCTTCCGCCACAACCAGAGGGGGAATGCCGACCACAGTAACGCCGTTCAATTCACACTTGGCGGGGTCGAGCACTCCATCAGCTACTGGGAATTCGCCAATGCACTCCAGGTGAATTCCCCCCACGCCAGCGACGGGGTCCTGCGCTTGGACCTCACCGATCCCACCGATTTTCCCTGCCAGGCGTACTTCCGGCGGATCTGTCATCCTGACTATGTGGATGTGGAGTACGTCGCCAGCCAGACGCGCGGCTCTCTCCTCCGACCTGAGTGGCGCATCCTTAACCACTTGTTGTGCGCCTCCTACACCCCCAGCCAGGGCTCGGCCAACCGGGTCACCCTCCGGACCCTGTGGTTCATGGAGGCGATGGGTCGCTCTGAGGACACCATCCAGCTGGGCTCGGTGGTCGCCCGGACGTTCGCGAAAGCTGCTGCCAGCCAGAGTCGCGCCCTTGTCTGTGGCCCGGTCATCACGGCCCTCGCTCGCTACTACGGGGTCGACATCACCGGGATGACTCTGGTCCACGACCCCACTCCACTCAGTGAGGCCACCCTCCGTCATCAACACCTGGTGGCCCGCCAGGGGCGTGTTCACTGGATTGCGGGGTTTCCCCAGCCCCCTGCGCCCGTCGAGGGCGACCAGGCAGAGTCCAGCGCTGCTGGATCCCGCCGGGTTCCTCGCCGCGCCACTCCTCATGCTCAGGCTCCCGCGAGCCCCGCTGCTGCCCCCCGGTCTCCTCCACCAGTGGTGGTGCCCATCTCTGATCAGTTAGCGGCTCTCGCTCAGCAGAACGAGCGCATCCTGGCCGGCCAGGAACTCATTCACACCCGCCTGGATCGCGAGCGGGACCGCGGCCGTCGCCTGATGTCCGGCCAGCACTACATCATGTCCTACCTGGGCATGGACCCGAGCGCCGTTCATTATCCTTTCGTCCAGTCCCCGGGGTTTGAGGACCAGTACCCACCACCTTCCGGCGATGGTGGCGATGACTGCTAGTGGCGCGAGCACCTGGTTCTGATCGTGATTCCATTTCCAGACTGAGACTCCATGTTTTTGTTGTTTCTTTTGGATTTGTTTTCTTTTATTTTGGATTGTAGACTCGGAACTTCGGTTCTATCACCCAGTGTGTCTCTTGTGTGACTCTAGCTTTGTGCCTCGGACTGGGTCCACTCCCAGTCCTCTGCTATTGTCCGATCTACCTCTCGATCTCCGTTCCTGCTTTCACGGTAACATCGTTCCCCTTCCCTCTGCTCCATTGAGGACATTGTCGCATTTAAGTGTGGGGGGGTTCTTTGTATTATTTGGAACGGGTGTATGGGTGCTTGGAGCCTAGTCCACTGTCCAAATCTTGAGATTTGAGGGCTCCAAGCACGGCTGTTTGCTTGATATTTGATCGTATTGGCATTGTGGATGTGATTAGAGAATTGAATGGCTTTTGACTCGATGCATGACAACTTGAGTGTGACTAAGATAGCCTATTACGATGACTGAGATGTGTAGTAGAGTTGTGTAGGGGTTCAGTTTTCAACTGTTTGCTTACCAACTGCGACTTGTATTTGATCACTTGCTTTTGACAGTCATTTATGCATCTAGTTCAGGGAATCAGAATGTGGGATAGAGCATATAGGTAGCCATGTGAGATTTGAGCCTGCTCGTTTCTTTCTTGTGCGATAGATCCCTCTTCCATGAAATGTAGCATTCACGTTGTCACTAGCTAAGATGATGGAGGCATAGGATTAGCCTACGACCAAACTGACTGTCCTGATGCGTCATAACCCCTAGTCAGCCCCTTTGAGCCGTGTGTTATCCTTTCTTTCGGTCTGAAATGAAAAATCACCCTTTGCATCTTTTAGAAGGTTCCACAGAGTGGTTTTTGCATGCTGTCTGCTGTTCTGCTAAATATAATGTGAGGGTTGGAGGTAGTGCTTAAAAATTTGGGCGTGCGTTTGAAAAGGTGCAGAGGTGGTGGTTCTCTTAAGAAATGAACAAAGAAAAAATAAAGAAAAACAAAGAAAAAGATTAAAGCAAAAGAGAGCCACCACCAAAAATCTGGAATAGTGCCCATTAAGTAGTTTCCGAGTAGTCTGGCTTGGAAATGCTAGCATTTTTGTAACCTCCTTCGCTCTTGTGCCCTAAAGAATTTGATTAATGCAGAATAGCAGGACGAAAGTTACTGGTTTGCTTGATTGTGGTTTTGTTGGGTTTGGAATAGTGGAACCTTGTGCTATAACTGCCACCACCTAAAAGGCCTTTTCCCCATGTCCAAGACCCTAGCCAGTCATTTGAACCTGTGTCTAAGACCTCCGGATTAGTTAGTGGTGACACCCCCTTATGTGAACTCTAGCATTTAGAGGCTGCATTCATGGTGAAGAGACGTTAGGGATTGAGAGAAGAAGCATGCGCATTTTTCGCATCATATTGTCCTGACCCCACTGGTCGAGAGTGAGCGATTCATTTCTTCATTTTCTCTATACTCTTTACCCCGGTGAGGACCTAGATTGCTCGGTCTTAATTCTGATGTCTTGAGCTTTGTGCATGATATGACTGTTTTGAACAAGTGAGTGAGTCAAGTCTATGTTGGTTGGTGAACATGAAAGAACTCTTCCTTTGCTCGACTCTATTGCATTCGAATGTCATCTGTGGTGGTTGTCTAGGTTGTCGTTCGAGTTGCCATGTGTTGATGATCGAAAGCCAGTATGATCCACGTGTTTAATGCCGATATGATTTGCCCTTAAGCCTGCTTGATTGAAATGTCTCAAGCTTACCTGGTGTCTGACTTGGTTTGCTTAGGGACAAGCAAACGGTTAAGTGTGGGGGAGTTTGATAACGATATAATTACATGATTTTATACCCCTATTTCTTATCCATTTGCGGAGCATGGTTATGTGTTTTGGCCTATTTTACGCCGGGTTGTGCTATTTTGTCCTATTTCAGGTCCCAGGCGTCAAAGGGAAGGCCAAGCACGAGTTTCGGATCGTTTGGAAGTCGTTTGGACGAGCCAGAGCCAAAACACGGGCAGGAGGCCCTCAGAACACGGCCGTGTTCCTGTGACCGTGCTTTTTAGGCCGAGGCTTCCAAGGGTGGCGTGCACAACCTAAAAACACGGGCAAGCCTGAGGAAAACACGGCCGTGTTTTAGCCTGAACACGACCGTGTTTTCAAGCTGCCCGTGGCCGTGCTTTTAAGGCTAAGGCAAAACACGGGCGGGCTGAGGCAAAACACGGCCGTGCCCTCGACCGTGTTTTGGCCAATGATGCCCTTTTAGGCAGATTTCAGCCAAATTGAGAGGGGATTCGAGTTTTAGAGAGATAGAACGATTCCTAGAGAGAGAAAGTGACGAACAAGAGTCTCCAAGTGCCCTAGATCGATCTTCAACACCATTGGAGCTTGGTTTGAGCTTGGAGAAGTGCCGATTCAACGTCCAGGAGCAGAAATCCATCTTCACAGTATGATTTCCGCATCTGATTCTGCTTTTGCTTCTCTCTCCATGGAGTAGTTCTCCCATTCATCTGGGTGTGGGAAACCCTAGTTCTGTATGTTGAGATTGATTGTACGAACCCAAGTACTGATTCTGTGATTGATTATATTCGATTGAGGTTTTATGATTGAATGACTTGAATCCTGATCAAATTCCTGTTGTTTCTGCTTTAACCTAGAATGAGAATATCTGACTAGGTTGATAGAGCATCCTTGATTGAAGGTAGGGAGTTGGTGACTTTAGTCGAGGAGCCAACTCACTATTCTGTACCGGATTTACTCCGGTAGTGGAGGTTTTGTTCTTAGGGCCTCAATCTGTCGACTCCGGTGGAGGTTAGTCGCCCGCTAGAGAGTCAGATTGAGAGGGTCTGAAGACCTTTAGTCGAGACTTCAGGCTGTTTAAGAACCTTCCGCAGTATAATCTTCATAGAAACTGAACTTGGTAATTACAATCCGGCTTAACTGCAGACTAGGGGGAACCATATCCGGGTGACCTCTTTAACCTGAATACAACCAGTTTACTTGCTTTGTTTGTTTGGTAGTTTAGACTTGCACTCCAGTTTTATTGCTAGATAACAAGAACTCATTGAGTAGTCAGCAAATCTAGGACCCGGGTTGACATATAAACCTAACCCGCTATACTACGCTTTAGGAAGTGGTTTCACTTGGCCAATTCCTAGGGTGACAGTAGAGTCGAGTCAGTGCTGATGTTGTATTTCTGATGTCGTTGGTCTGAGTTCCGATAATGTTGGTTGCAAGTTGTTGTTGCAGTTGTTCAGGTTGTTCTTCTAAGCTTTGATGATCGTTATAATATGTTGATTGGTTTACATTTCGTTTCTCGAGATCTCCTTAATTGTATAAGGCCATGGAGTTAGCTTCATCTCAGACCATGCTTAATAACTTAGGTCTCTATTTAAGGGTTGCAGATGGCTATTGTGATTGACCACCACAAACATTAGAGAATTTTTTAGAGTTTATCAATTGAGCATCATTCTACTCATTTTGATGAAAACAAGTATGTTTGCTTAAGTCGTTCTCATATTTTTTGTAGGACCTTCATTGAAAGAAAAAGGTTGTTTCCATGAAGAACTACAAGACTCCTTAGCTGGAATTTGGCCTGAACAGTCGAGCAATATTGAGTAGCAAAGTTCACAGGAGCTAAGGAAAATCAACTGAGAAGGAAACTTAAGTATCAGAATGTGTGGGGTTCGCGTTGCCCTGCAAAGTGAAATCGTGTGGGATGACAAAGAGTATATTGTTGTGCAGGGTTTAAGAGCAGGCTTTGCTGCAAAATTTTGTTGAAGACAACTTATGTATGGCAGATCTTCAAGCCTTCATGTTTACAGCTAAGGTGGGAGAAGGATTGGCAGCATCATTAAGCAACTAAGATTGAAGTTTAAATGTTAAATAAATGTTAGTGCACCATTGAATGAAAAGTTATGGAAGAAGGTTGAAGTTGAATGTTAACCTGATGGAAGAATAACCATTCTACTTTGCCAAGATATGAAAAGCAATTAACGTTCAAATGCAATTTTACTGTCTTCCAATCAAATTGTTGCAATTTACAGTCTCTCAATCAAGTTGTTGCAATTTTTACCTTCTTCCAAATGCATATAATTTTTACAGTCTCTCAATCAAGTTGTTGCAATTTTACTTGCCTCGTGGCATAGCCACGTGTATCAATTCTAGTAAGCTTTAACATATAGGTCGGTTATATTTGAGTCATGATAAGCTACTTTGAACACGACATTTGTGAGTTGCTTCTTACCCTCATATTTGAATGGGTTCTTTCTTCTTGACTAGATTGATGTTTTTCCACATTTATTTGAGATTGATTTTTTTACCTCAAAGAAATAAGTCCACTTCTTATGGATGCTTTGGTTTTATTGGTGAGTGGGATCAACTGTAACACCTGAAACTCGTAACCAATCAATTTTTGCTTACCGAACTTACCCTCCAACTATTAATATAAAACTAGTTAATAATCCGCGCTATGCTTCGGAGCCATATGTTGTATAATAGATTGATGGTTCTTGATTTGGAACCTCAAAATCTTCCAATAGAAGGTTAACGATTACGGTATGTAGTGAAACTCTCAAGGGAAATCACCTCTACACTTTTCTGCAGCAACTGATCCAACACTTCTACCCCTTTGTACACTTTCTAATATGTATACTATAACACTTGATGCTAGAGTATAAACTAATAAGTTTAAAAACATCACTATGGTTTTCATAGCTGAAATGTTCAAGTGAAATGAACCAATCTCTATTTCATTTTTCATCTGCTCTTGTTCTGCATCCTTGTTGATGAAATAAACATTCCATGAAATTGAAGTTCTTTGTCATTCTACGTGTACAGGTAGTTCATTATTGGGAATTAAATAAAAGAAATCTATCTTCTTTAAATATAAAAGAAACATAAAGTATTTTTTAGCTAAACACGACCATCAAATGATGCTGAACTATCCACTCGCATGAATTTCTACTGTATCTCAAAATTCAAAAGCTTTAAGAGAGGACAAGGCATTATGTAGCATTTATACTGATACATCACCAGCCCATAATCGAGAAGTACAAAGTGAAAAAGCAACCGTGGCAAATCAAACAAAATGCAAGAACGATACAAAAGAAGGCAGCAAGGGTAGGGAAATTTGAGCTTGACGATGAACTTAATTAGAAGTGAAATTAGAGCAATTGGAGGGATATCTTCTGTGCATCGTTCATAAATGCAGCGATTATCATCAAATTTCTAGAGTTCACTTCTATATGTTATATCAAGCTCAAACACAAAGCAACATGTATCTGTTATAGATGAAAGTGCTAAACACATGTAAAGTTCGCTAAACCTCATTTAAGCTTCATATTACTGCTCAAAAGAGAGAAATGGATTTAATTTAGGATGATTTTGCAATGGTAATTTAGTATTCTAACCTTCAACTTAGTGGTATTAATATCAGCATAACATCATTTAGTTGAGAGGTGCAGCGAGGAACAGGACCTCCAATACACAAACAACAAAGAGAATTGGATGACTAACACATCTAGCACAAGTAACATGGAGCCAAAGCAACTCATGAGGTTCTTTCTTGTGCATACTGGTGTTTCTGTTCACTATCGAATATCTTGTCAAATCCATGTGCACTTGAAAAATAAAATAGGTTTTCACAAATCTTATAGTGCTTCTTTATTAGCTTACAATTCCCTTGTAATGGAATAACTTTTCTCTTCTTGATTAGTGTGACATTTATGGAGAGGTAGAATATACAATTTAAACTTAATAACCTTCCCTAAAGATATTATCTTTCTATCCGGGGTAAACCTATATTGTAGTAGATCGGTCCAATTGACTCCGTCGGGGATTACCCGGACAATATAGGATGAGGAGTGGATTATCTCCCTCCTAGGTCAAAAGCTCAATTGACATGAACATGAAATGGAATCCAAAATCATGCAATCCATGAAAACCATCCATCAAATTAATAATGAATGCAATCAAACATAGGATTTGTCACATACATCAGCATTAAACCAAAATCTAGACCTACGGTTCATCAACGTAAGAGAAGAGGTCTAATTCATAGAGAGAGAAGAGAGGTTAAAAAACAAGCTCAATATCTTCTTCTTTTTCATCTTCTAGGATTGAGTCCTTGACTCAAAGATCAACCCAAGCCTTCAATTAAACTCGAAGATCACTCTCTCTCTAGAACTCATCTTTGGTGTTTTGGGTCGAAACCCTAGAGAGAGAACCAAATTCTTCTTCGAAACCATCTCCCCTTTCTCTATCCCAGCTACTGCATTTTTATAATCTCCGAGAGCCAATGTCACCCCCATGGCAGTTGCCCGTGACATTGCAGCCCGGTCGTGATCTCATCTAAAAACGCAGGCACTTGCTACCAATTGGAAATTGTCACGGTCTGGTGACCGTGACAATTGATCTGCCCGCGAGATGTGCAAACCCTTCTAATTCTGGAAATCGTCATGCCTCGGGATCAATTATTATGGCACAGAGGTCGTGACAATTACCCCAAAACTGTGACGTTGGCCTTTTCTTCACTTTTGGTGCTTTTCGACCTACAATCTTTTCGAAAATCGTCCTCGACCTTCACACAGGTACTAGTTCCTGAAATATAACAAAAGAAGCACAACCTAGCATAAAATAGGTCGAGAGATGATGATTACCAAGTCAAACGACCAAGAAATGAAGGCAAAATGTGTAATTATGCTGAATCAAACTCCCCACACTAGAACATTTTCTTGTCTCCAAGCGAACCATGTACAAAACAAGGTAAGATTACAACTTCTTTTTCAAAAAAAATTAGGGCATGTCATATGGAACAGAACAAATGAATCTCAATGGCTATATGACATCAACATATGGACAACATCAACAACAATCCTAACAACCACCACAAATAACATTCGAATGCATTAATGACGTGCAAATGAAGTGGTCTCACTCTGTCCTCATACCAAAACATAATATGTAATAACGACTCCCCAATCATAGTTATCCATGCATAAAGATCATGTCATAGGAATAAATGATCGAGCAAACTATGTCCTCAGGGGGATATATGATATGAACATGGAAAGATGAATGAATCACTCACTCTCGAGCAGTAGGGTCAAGACCATTTGATGCGAAAGATGTGCATACTCAACATCCAACCCTATCGTCTCTTCACCAGGACGGTAGCCTCTAAATGCTAGTGCTCACAAGATGGGTGTCATCACTAGCTTGTCTGGAGGTCTGGGACACGGGTTCAGATGACTGGTTAGGGTCTAGAACATGGGTAAAAGGGTTTTTGGGTAGTGGCAAACATAGCATGAGGTTCCACATCTTCAACCTAAAACCAACACAAGGTTCTATGTTTTCAACTAGAACCTTGTTCTACATCCAATGGCCACTAGCATCGGTAAAAAAAACCACACTTCCCACAATTCCAAACCACAACCAATCACCAAACCATTCACAATAAACTTTCTTTGCTACACTTGCTAACAAACATTTCAAGCACAAAAGTGAAGGAGGAAAACAATCATCTATGTGTTCCAAAACTTGACTACTAAGATACACATTTTTAGAGCATACATGATTTTTGTGGCGGCTCTCCTTTCTTCCTAGCCCTCTTTTTTTTCTTCTTTTCTTTACAACTTGTGTAACACCCCACCCATAATCTCATCTCTATGGTTGAACCCGTGGTTCCACCGCGCAGCCAAATCCTCGGTGTTACATGTTGAACTCAATCATCTTAAACATCATATCCGATAATTAAACACACACATAAACCGTTATCATACAAGCTCATTATTTGAACTCCAACCCACTTATTGAATTTTACAAAACTTGGGTTTATTATTCAAAACACTCAAAGAAAAAATCCTAGGTGACCATGACAGAACAGTGTTCCAAACTACCTCATGATGGCAGTACAGGAGGATTGGGCAGCCTCAGTAGTCCGATACTAGTTGCACTTGCGAGTCTGAAAACAGACGTAGGTCAACAACTAAGCTGTGTGTGTGGATCTTTCCCATGACCCAATTTTGGGACCGCAATTAGCTAATCAAACAGTCATAATCAATCGTAATTTAGTACCTTAGATGCCATCTTAAATCATCATATATAAATTATCGATCAATATATTGAATCCACCAACTCATCATCACCGAATCAATATATCCAATAAGATAATCACATAATTTCACGAACACGTAATCGATGCATGATATGAAAATTCTGGTTAATTACTAATGGCGCCAAGGTCACCATACACTTACCCCCGCTCGAGCAAATCATCATCCGTGGTGCTCATGCAACCACAACACTCAATCCGTGGTTTTCAACCACAACACTCATCCGTGGTGCTCATGCAACCACAACACTCAATCGCATAAACGAGCTAAATCTACCCACTCTCAAGGGGTGAGGTAAGTGCATGCCCTTTCTACGTCTATGTGAATTAATATGATCACAAATCAAACCATTTCCATTTTTCTCATTCATCACAAACAAATCCACACTCGGTCTTTACCGCAAATCTCGTATTAAGCTCGTTTTTACCATTTTAAAGCTTAAAACTCAACCAACTGTCTAATTTATCCTTTCCATACCAGAATCAATTTTACAATCCACAATGACCATTTTAAAGTTATCAAAATCTTAAAAATAAATAAAAACATATTTTTATCGAGCTTTTCGTAAAATTAACCATTGTGCAGTTTTTAACTCGAAACCCATTTTCAAGTGGAATATTCTTATAAATCTGCCCCAAAATCATTTTAGACATACAAAAATATATTTGATCACTTATAAACTCCATAAACCCAACTATCCATTTTTACGGTGAAACTTGTCAAATACCGATATTTACACTGTAAAATCCATAATAATCAAAAATAATCACCAAATCATCATATCATCAAATAAGTCATCATCCACAGTAATCCATACATCCAAATATGAAAATCAAGCATAAATAATCAATGCAATAATTAAAGTCCCCCTAATCCCTACACACCTCAATTCGGTCAATTTCAAGCCGGGAATTAAGTTCGAAAATTCTAGTTGTTGATCCTCAAAAATCCTCCTCGTTTCTACGGTCCAGTAGGTGAAAATGGTTCATCGTTTGGACGTCAAACGAAGAAACTCACGTACCAACTTCACGACCTTGTTTCTCCCTCGTCTAAGCCCGGAATTCAATTTCGTAAATTCTGTGATGCTCGTGGTGACTTGCCTTCGCAACGGTATCAAGATTCGTAGCTGATACTGCCTTTAGTGGTGCTCTGGTTTGGCTGACGAAAAGGTTACCGCAAAAGTTTCGGCGAAGGATCTTCGGTGAGTTGGTTTGATGATTTTGGCTTTGTAATGGGGTTTGTGTGGGTTCTACACATTTGTTGGGCATACAGAGGTTAAGATAGGCGTTTGTTAACTATCCTTTCCTTCCTTTCTTTTCTTGTCGTAAGAAAATGGTGATATGAAGTGAGGAAGAAGAAGGGGGTCTCCCCGTTTTATTAACCCTTGCTTCAGATCTTAATCACTCTTAATTAAGGCCCAGGCAGACCCTCATAAACTCAAATGCCGCCTTCTAAATCTCCAGTTCAGTTATGAGGTTGAAGGGACGAGTTTCAAGGGCTGCACCGCTTGATACGAGCTTATCTATGCAAGTTTAGTTTATTAAACTACTAGAGTCCTCACGTACATATAAGCAGATACTCTCTACATGACTGCTCAATTCTATATTTCCTGGCCTCTGCGTGAAGCAAGGAAGGCCTTTCAAGTCTTCTCGCATCTCAATTCTCGGTTGATAGCACTTGGACATATTACTTGGACTTTTCGTTTTCCTTTTCACAATCCACTGGCTGGTGTTGTCTTAGTAATCCCATAATCCTCCCTACTATAAAAGGACAATTTCCCCATAATCCCTCATTGGCTATCTAGCGTTGCCTTTATATACATAGTCATGGTTCTATTGATAAATTATCATAAAGAGACAACTATACAATAGCACCTAAACGAGAGTTCTGAACACATTTTAATAGAATACATGTATTATATGGATATTAAACTTATACTTACAAACTATTTTGAGGTCCTTCAACAAGCATGTAAATATATCATATAAAAGAAGAAGTTTAATATGGTTTTTAACTTAACAACTCAAGAATGTACTAAAAGGTAAGGGAAAGGAATATGTTTAGGGCGTGTTAAGAATTTTTATCAACTTTTTTTTTTATCTATTTCTAATACCATGGCCTTCTTTTTCAAAGAAATGATAAACTGCATGTAAACTTCAAAGTTAATCTAGAAAAAAGCAATTACAAGTCAAATTCGGCAAAAAAAAAAAAATTGTTCAAGAAGTTCAAATCGTGTATAGATGTCCTACTATGTGGCAATACCATCTACAAGTATTACTTTTTTTATTTTAAAATTACATGGTTTTATTGAAGTTATAAGTTATAATTTAAGTATTGAAACTGTGTTGTGAGAATTGATTAGAAACATCAAACACTATAGTAGCAAGGTAATAATCCCCTCTTCTCTCTCATTCTTCCCATGTGAATTTTAGTATATTCAGGAATCATCACTATAATTTATATTGGTCTTCTAAATAATGAATCTCGACTCGAGTTGATACTACCAAATATGAGTTTGTCATTTTGAATCATCAAAATCGGATTTTTTTACGGTTAATGCTAAAAAGTATTAAAATTTCCTCTCTTTTATGTCTTAATAAATGAAGGTATGAAGTATTTACAAGAAGAAAAAAAGGGAAGGAGTTGAAGTTCCACATTAAATTTAGTTATTACAACATAAAAAATTTTCATAATTGAATTAATATTTTTGAAGATGAAACAATGATGGGAAATGGAATCTCTAACAACATTTGTGATCTGGATGAGGTAAATTGTTTTGCCATGAAAATGATATTTCATAAACTATTAGGATTTCTCTTAGAATTTGCTTCGCATAAAATGTGAAAGTGACTGTTTGTTGATGATGAATATAGTGGAGTCTTTGATGAATAGATTCTTGAAATTAAAGAGGACTTGACACTGATATTTTTTAATACCTATAATATCGTATCATTAAGTTTATTATGAGTTGATATACTCTTGCATGACTTCTATCTTTTTAATTTCTACAACAATCTGCCTAGAATGCTTTGATTGCAACGTTAACAATCTTTCTTATGGATGCTCATTTTCAATTTTCCAAGCAATTGAAAATTTTGACTTTCTTGATGATAAAACTATGAAATTGTCCTGCTATTTTGTAAAATTGATACCGTTGTTTGTTAATCCGTATGACATTGCCATATAATCATGGCACGAATACAAGAGAAGAGGATATTACTTAAACTTAAACTTAAACTTTGAAGTTTAGTTAATTACAATTATCATATTGCAACCGGCCAACAGGTCGCAGTACAATCTAGTAATCTTTCCACAGAAGGTTCCATGTGGCCTAGTGGTCTGGCCACTTGTCTCTCCTTTGAACGTGGGCAAGGTTACAGGTTTGATTCCTGTAGGCCACAAATTATTTTTGTTACGATTTTTCTATGCTCGGGGAGTTTCAAGGGGTTTCACGGATCCTATCTCGTATAGGATAACTTCTAGATCATTTTTTTCCAGCCTTGAATCGTACAATATATGTCCGCTACTTGGGAAAAAAATTATCCAAGGTTCAGGATGTTACAGCTCTCCCCCTCTTAATTAGATATTAACTCAGCACGACGACATGATAATTTCTCTTAGCCACCATTAAGTACCTAATGGCTTGAGAAATTTGTATTTCATACTTATTCACTCACTCTACAGTAGAGGTTATATATTACGATGTACCCTACTCGTATCAATATAACACATGAGGTACTAGGTCGACATACGTTGAGCATAAGCTTCAACTAGCTCGGGGGTACTTCTTCTTCATACTCTCCTCGATTTCCCAGGTTGCAACCTCTTCCTCCTGATTACGCCAAATAACCTTGAGCATTGGGATTTGCTTGCTTCATAGCACACGTACCTGATGATCCACAGTGCTCACCGGTTTTTCTTCATAGGTCAAATCTGACTCCGACTCCACCCTTTTTGGGTTGTATCACATGAGATGGATCGATATGATACTTTTTCAACAACTCACGTGGAATACGTTGTGAATTTTCTCCAACTCACGGGAAAAGTCGAGCTTATATGCCACAGGTCCTACTTTGGAGATAACATCGCAGGGACCAATGTAACGAGGCACTAACTTACCCTTCCTTCCAAACCTCATCAATCCTTTCCATGGTGATACCTTTAAGAACACCTTCTCTCCCACATCATAGCTAAGATCTCGAGCCTTCTTATCGGCATATAACTTTTGGCGATCTTGAGCTACCCGCAATCTCTCTTTGATCACCTTCACATTTTCCTCTGTATCTTAAACCATTTGCGGTCCGGTAAGTACCCGAGTATCCTCAACATCCCAACATAGCGGGGTACAACACTTCCTTTCATACAAAGCTTCAAATGGTACCGCTTGTAAACTACTATGGTAGGAGTTGTTATTGGCAAACTCCAGTAAGGGTAGTAAATCCGTCCAAGGTCCACCTGTTTCCACTACACATGGTCGTAATAACTCCTCCAAAGTATCGTACACTCAGACTGCCCGTTCGTCTGAGGGTGATAAGCCGTGGAGAAATTAAGTCTCGTACCCATTGCCTCCTGCAAGCTCTCCCAGAAGTGTGATGTGAAATTGAGATCTCGATCTGAGGCAATGGATAGAGGAACACCATGAAGTCGTACATTATTAGTTATGTACAACCTCGCTAGCTCTTCCATACTTGGCTTGAATCGAATGGGGATAATGTTAGAAAATTCTATTTCCTATAATGTTATGGGTCACATATTTGACAATTATATAGCTATTTGTTTTAGTGGGCTAATTGTAAGTTATCCAAATCAGGAGCCCAAAGATGTCTTGTATTGATATGAGCCTAAATGGGTGGAAACTCAATACTTGTTCACCTTGGGTTTTATGTGAGCCCATGGTGACTAGTATATAAAGGTGATTGAGGTTGTGATCCCCAACACACAAAGAACAAACAATCTCATCTTCTCCCCATCAGGAAGATGAGAGCTCTCCCGTATTCCGTGCCACAAGGGGTATCATTATTTTTGTCATTATTCTCATGGGTTGCATGAATCATGATAAATCACATAATTACTGGTCAAATTTGCGAAACCTTATTTCCATATCGGCAATTGTTTTTTTTTTCTGGAAAACTATTATCTATGGTAGTCCTTTATTTGGAATGCAGATTAGATTGCCATTTCTCTTTTGGAAATCAGTATGACCAGGGAAGTTTTTATTGGGTTGTACCGGTTGCAATAGTTATTAATCATCATTATGGGGTTATAATTATTGTTTAATTCTTCTCGTTTATAATTATAAACACTGTTACGGTATCGATGCATGCTACTGTTCATAGTGTTTTTGATCCTGTGGAATTGAGAATGATCTACAGTTGGGAGCGGATCAGGTCAGTAACTCTTATGGTGAGTAACTATCAGTAACCTGCCCACATCCGTATGACATCAGCATCCCCTCTCTCCTGGAAATTTTTTTATATTTTTCCTTTTAATCTTTAACGGACGATTTCTCTGTCGTTTTAAGTCGAAATTTGAATTTTTTTGCACAGATAAATCAGATTAAATATGTTCTTTAAAATGATATCCACTTTGATATAGTTTTAGTACAAAAAATTGAATAATTTTTTCTCAGTCATTACCATATGGTATGCTCATATTTTTTACCAGTCTCCTGGAAATTCTTTTATATTTTTCCTTTTAATCTTTAACGGACGATTTCTCTGTCGTTTTAAGTCGAAATTTAAATTTTTTTGCACAGATAAATCAGATTAAATATGTTCTTTAAAATGATATCCACTTTGATATAGTTTTAGTACAAAAAATTGAATAATTTTTTACCAGCCATTACCATATGGTATGCTCATATTTAATACCATATGGTAAGAAGGTTGAATACATGATAGTAAGAGTATACTACCTGTCATTTACGACTTTCATCATTGTTTACCACAAGTTACCACCCACATACCATAGTGGTAAAGTATGGTAATTTTTGTCCAATATATTTTTCACCCATAAATTTGTAGATATGGTAACTTCTTCGTTTTTAAGTCGTTTTTGAAAACGTTTGCTCAGAAGGAACGAGTTCATCGTATCTATTGGATCTACAAATTTCTTGGTGAAAAAAATATTGGACAAAAAATTACCATACTTTACCACTATGGTATGTGGGTGGTAATGGTATGTAGTTGGTAAAAAAAATTTCTCGAAATATATTGAAAATTGATCTCATTTTGTAGAGCACAACGAACTCGTTCCATGTGTGCAAAAATAAAAAATTGAAATCCGAGTTAAAACGAAGAAGATAAGAGCCGATTATGAAAACTAGAGAAAAAAATGTCTTTAATTGACAACCCTTAGATCTGGATTTTCTGAGCCTACTTAGATCTAAAGGTCCAGGTTTAGTTACTTATGAGTTAGTAACCAATGATTACTGACCATATCCTAAGCCGTCTCCAGTCTCTAGAAATTGGAATTAAAATGAATGCATCAACGTTTCTTTTTCCGGTTGTGTTATTCATTATCCGTTTGGAATTTATTCGGATTATAATACATGAATTGTTCGGATGGGAAGTATTTAATATTCTTCCGGTTGAAGAGTTTTTTTTAAGGTATAATAATATTTATTTCCGTTATAAATGGATGTAGCTAGGGGTGGAAATCTGTACAATATCGGTATCCCAATCCCGAATACCGAAATCCCGAGTACTGAATTATACCCGAAAGTCAATCTCAATCCCAAGCCCTAAATAATCTCGATATCCCAATCTCAATCCCTAAATATTCCGGTATCCCAATCGGTACTTCGGTATCCCAATCGGTATTATCGAATACGAAATTAATTATATTTGAAATAAATAATTAAATATATAAACTAGATTTGATTGTTTAATTTAGGACAAAGAGACTAATAAAAGAGTCTTGAGTTTTCCTAGAGCTAGGATATGGATAAGGAGAATGAAGGAGAGGTGACATCTCAAGTTCTTGTTATTGGTAATCTTTAATTTGACGAATTGAAAGCTGAGAGTCGACTAATACTAGTGTTTGCTTTTTGGTGTTATGAAAATAACAAGTTATTAGGTGAGAGATGGGAGTGACTTAAATTGGAAAGTCAAAATTGAGTTGGATGTGGACTTTTGAGTTGTGAAACAAAGATGAAATGATCTATGTATAATTAAATGACACTCTTGGTGGTTGAGGATTGTGTAGTAGTGAATGAGAGAGAGAGAGAGAGATAGTCTAGTTGAGAGGATAAAATACACACTAGCTTATATTTCGGTATTGATCGATATTTCGGTATATACCGATCCCAATCCCGTAATCCCTAATACTGAATTACAATTGAAATTCAATCCCAATCCCAAGAAATAATACGTGTATTCAGTAATACCAAATACAGACAAATTCGGTACGGTATTCGGTATGTTCCAAATACCGGTACCAAACTTCCAACGCTAGATGTAGCCATTTCGAGTTCTGCTGGGTTCTAATAAATAATTAACTTGTGTAATTGGATCCTTACACATTAAAGTTTAGGCAATAAGGGTGAGGGGTTAATTGAGAACTTAATCGTTTTCTTTTTTCTTACTGTTGCCTAATAATTTACATTTTCATACCTCAAATTTAATTAATTCACAACTTAGTCAATATAATGTATATCTTAAATCTTGATACCCCGAATTTAATTTTAATATAAATCATTCAAAAATTATGTTTTGGTATCTAAATTTTATAATATTTTTGTAACTATAATTTTTAAAATTTACATATTGGTCCAATTTTTAGATTTCACTTGAATCCATGAATCCAATCTACTAATCCTTTTGAACCAGTTCATGAATCCAATCCACCATAACATAAAGGTATAAATTGAGTTTGTATCTTGTACAATACAAGATATTGTATCACTCATCTATGGGAAAAGATTCGACCATTTTATATTTACTCATTATGTGAAACATTAAATAAATGTAAAAGATATACGACTCTAAAATATTGGAAGAACGAATTTATAAACTCATTTATTACATTTACGAGGTACTAAACAAACTTCTACATAAATAAGTGTCGCTAAATTGCTAGGGTGGAAATGCTTGATCGTTGTATTGATGGCCAACTAAAACAATTGGTCAAAACCTTTCCATCATCTACTTTCTTTTCGTTTCATTTTTCACTCACCTTCCATAACCCTTTTTTATTTCTTTCTTTGCCTTCTTCGTCTAACACTAATTAATATATTATTTTTATTTATTCTAATTGCAAGTATGAACGGGTCCATACACGACTCACCAATAATCTAGAGAACTAATAATTGAACTATGAAACACTAACTTTTTTCAGCTCAATGTCGAGCCCAATTAAAAATGAATATATATGGTTATTACTTATTAGAAAGTCATCATTTGTTGAAAATTCCATGTATATTTGTTGAAAGTTCTAGCATGGGTGAAAAAGAAAAACTCTCGAGAGAAGCAAAAGGAATAGAAACTTCCATCTACAAACTTCCAAACCCATATATATGTCACCCATACCCTACCATACCCTACCAATAATCAATGAGTCTACTTGGGTTTAGGTAAATATCATATACTAGCCAAAATTTTCAAAATAATTTAAATTGGTAGTTGACCTCCATATATGTCTTCTCATTTAATATCATATTGTCAAGTCAATATTACTAACAAAATTGCTAATGAAAAAATTAATTTTAGACGAATAATACTAACAAAATACCGTAACAGGCTAAATAATAAATGCTTATAGACCATTTCCTTCCCGCGATAAGGCGTGTCATCGCCAACTAGTAGTTATTATAAGTTGGGAACTGATATAACAATAATTGTTTGTTCAGTTATCGTGGGTTTCAAATTTACTGAACCTTGTGAGTTTTATGGTGGATTTATAATTAGGGATCGCAATGGGTCGGGTCAGGGATGGATAATGCATATCCGTTACCCTACCCAAAGTGGTTCGGGTTTTACCCATACCCATACCCACATAAGAAACAGGTAGAAAATTCAAACCATGCCCATACCCGTTCGGGTTTCGGGTATCTACGGTTATCCATGGATAAGAGTTTCTCTTTATAACTCTAACCAATATGTTAATATTCACACGTATTCTCACGTTATGTAAGACGAAAAGTACGACAATAATTCACGAGAATGAAGAAAATTAATTAAAACATTACAATTTCATAAAAATATTATATTTATATGCTAAATATAAAATATTTTAGAGAAAAATTGAATATTTCTAGACAAAATACATATGCATGTGTATAATCGGGCGGGTTCGGGTTGGATAGTGAGAAAACCATGCCCACCCATTACCCATAATATTCGGGTTCGGGTTTTACCCATACCCACTAAAAATCATTCGGGTTCGGGTTTTACCCTACCCAATTAAGTCGGGTTTTACCCCATCCCTATTTATAATATTTATTGTTTTCATTCAGTTATGGAAAACAAACGGGATGAAATACAGTGACAACCCCATTAGGGGGTTGTGAGATTAACAACCCATTTTATAACCATAGGATCCATTCTCTCTCTTGTCTCTTTCTTCTTTTTTCAAATCAATGGTACAGATTGGATTAAGGGTATTTTTGGATGAAAAAATTGACCACACTAGATTATTACCCCTATTAATACCTAAAACCCTACACTCTCTCTTTCCTCTCTCTCTCTCACGCCATCTTTCTTCTTCCTATTCTTCTTCTTCTTCCTCCCATCTCTTCCCTCTATCTCTATCGGCTGCCACCACGGTCGTCGCAGCCGACCCGCCACGCCCTCCGCCTCTCATCACTGCTGCAGCCCTCCCGTCGTCGAGCCCCTCCTCCTCCCACCACCGCCGCGATGACCTCCCACCACCACCACCGTCGTCGCAACCCTCCCGCCGCCCTCTGTCTCCCACCACCACCATCGCCACGAGGTCACCGCCTCTCCCCTACCTCCCCCTTTCGTCATCCCTGTTTTTCTTTTTCCAGATCTATGATTTTTCATATTTCAAATCTGGTTTTATTTGTGCTAGTCTCTAGTGGTACGCTACCAGTGGCAATGGTACCGCTACCAGTGGTACTGGTATTGCTAATGGTACCGCTACAAGTGGTGATGGTACTGTACCACTAGCACTTGTAGTGTATCACTAGCACTGGTAGCGTACCACTAGCACTGATACATTTTTTAACGTACTATTAGCGTACCACTAGCACTGGTATATTAATTACCAGTAGACTAATAGATTGGTACACTTTTTAACGCACTGATACATTTTTTTAAGTTGCCGGAGGGAGTCTGCCGGAGAGAATTCGCCGGAGAAAAAGTTTGTCCATCGAAGCGGAGTGACCGCAGGAGAAAGGAAGAGAGAAAGGGATAGAGATATTAATGTATAGGATTTAAATTTCAAAAAAAGTTATATTTAATATGGGCTTTTAATTCCTAATCTGATTAATACAAATAAGGTAATTAATATATTCCTTTTTTCATACCCAAAATACCCTGACAACCTCTTAGGGGTTGTCACCGTATCCCGTCCCAAAACAATATGTATTCATCCAGGGATCGCTCCCTAGGAATGGAGTTATGCAATACTAATAATCATTTATTATTGTTTTCTGATTACGGTTATGGTAGCTTAGCATTACCATTGGACATGAATTAATTAACCATTAAGGACTTCCGTTTAAGGAGCTACATTAAATATTAATTAATTGTTTCTATCCGGTTATTATATTCTTTCAGTTCTTTCCCCTTGTGTTTTAATAAGTCATAATTATTATATTCCTTTTTGTGTTCACGGAATAATGATGGAATTATGATGGGAAGGGAGGCTTTTCAATGATAGTTATTTAATTATTATTCTGTTCAACCATTATGTTCGGTTGTAACTGTGTGCATGTATTATATATGCATATATATAATACATTAATTTGATGCACAAAAGGTTGATAATCACATTGATCAGAGTAGTAAGTTTGGTTATTTTGATTTTAACATTAGGTTGCCAAGTAACTGTGAAGATTAATCTATTTAAAATATTTGGATGTATAGTGTGTGATTATTTAGCCAAATAGTGATCCACATCATATAAATATGTGACGACTGTCAAGTTATATTTCCATGTAAATAGTAGTTAGTCCAAAGACAAATTATTATTTGATAGGACTTGTTGTCAATATTTAATCTTGTTTGATGATCGTTGGATCATTAAAAGTGCAATCTACATATATTTTTTTGTGCTTTTAATGCCTCATAATATTTGTTTAAAACAAGATTAGTGAGGAATATAAGCCTCATTTAAAACAAGATTAGAGTAAAGGTTTATATAGCGCATGTAAATTATGTATGTGTTCACTGACCCAAAGGTAGGTGAATATTCATGCGTGCGCATATAGTAGTAAATGTGTGATGACTATTTGGATTACATGTGGATTTTAAATTGGCCCAAATGTAGATTTACTATTTACATGTTCTTGTCATCAACATTTAATTACTGCATCATAAGACATCACTTACAAGTTAATATTTTGTCCAAAGATAAAATATTAATAGAGTGGAAGGTGTCTTGTGATGAAGTAAACCTTTATTTAAATTATTGATGTAATTTTCTCTTAATGATAATTAATCACTTATTATTTTGTTATTATGAGAGAATTGTCTAGTATTTTAATTAAGTTAGTTTTAGCAGTATGTTGCCAAAGCAATCTCTACTTGCGAGAATTATTTTAAATTAGATTACATGGATGTACGTGTAAGGTTATTTGATGTGGGTAGTGCTCGATCCAAAGGACGACACTATTTGACCAAAATAATCAAGCACACTAATGGTGAATTGACTCGTCCCGAATACCACAATAAATTCCCGCCTAAGACCCAAGTATAAACCTTAGCCGGGTGCAGTATAGGATAAGTATGTTTAAATATCAACCCGGGCTGGTCCGTGTAACCCTACTTCAGTCATTTGAATCATTATCTTGCAACAAAGTTTTGGTTGAAAAGTTTGCTAATTAAAATAAAATAAGGCAAAGGTAAATGGTTTTGAACGCTCTTTGTCAGAGGGATCACTCGGGTGTCGCTTCCCCCTAACTACTACCATGGTATGTGAATTGAAACAATTGCTAAGGGCAAGGTAACCGCAACCCGCAGAGGGATGCAATTATGGTGGTAGACCACAATCTCAATTGCTAAACCGAGGTAAACATTATAGGCCGTGTCACTCGGCCCTCTCAGTTTAGGCAATCGACGGTTGACTTACTCCCTCACTCAATTCAAGGGTTGGACGGCTTAATCGCGCTTAACCAATTTTCTTAATTCAACATTGAGGTTTGCCCTAAATTAACCTAGTTAGGTGGCTTAAAATGATAAAGAAAAACCAACTCGATTGAGTTTCCCTTAAAAGGGGGATTTTCCTCTCTAATCTAGGTTAAAGTGGCTAATTAGATTGCTAAGCACCAACATGCACAAATCTAAGGATGCTAAGCACAATTATGCACAATCCTTAGGTTGCTAAGCACCAACATGCACAAACCTAAGGATGCTAAGCACAAAACATGCACAACTCTTAGATTGCTAAGCACAAGCATGCACAATCAACATGAATAATACCTCAATCATTGAATTAAACAATACCCAATGACAATCATTCAATTCACATAAAAGAAACTACATGGTAGCTAGTTAGGATTTCACAACAACCAAGTGAAAAGAAATCTACTCCATGCTAGAAATGGGAGAAACACAAGGAGACGAGGTAGAAACCATCTTGAAGGAGGCTTCCAATCTTCTAGACACTTGTGCTCAACTTCTCTTGAGGAGAGTCTTCCCAAATCCCACCTTGGAGCAAAACTCTAGCGTCCTTCTCCTTTGATTCGTCTTTCTCTCTCTAAAATCTGAAGAAGGCTTTCCCACACAATGGGCTCTCCCCTCTCTCTTCCTTTCAGCTTAGCTTTTAAATAGTGAACGATCTCAGTTCAGGGCCTGAGTTCACGGTCGTGAACTCTGAAACGCGTTCGTGAAATGAAGATGGACGCCGAAACGCACCGCTTTGCTTCCACGGGTACACGGCCAACAGCTCATGTTCACTGTCTTAGCGACCGTGAACTCAATTAGCGTTAGTAACTTGCATTTTGGCTCTGGACGCCTCGAAGTTCACGGCCAACAGCTCTTCTTCACGGTCATACAAGACCGTGAACATCTAAGGAAAACTGTGAACTCGCCGTTTTTCACCTCTTCTCCCGGTTTTCGCTCCTTTTCGTCCAACTTTCGAATCCGGGGCTGGTTTCACCTGTTAAATCCTGAAATACGCTAAAACACGAGAAATCTAGCGTAAAACCACCCTTTTAGGAGCACATTGTCACAAACAACCAAGGAAAATGGGGGCAAAACATGTACAATTAGGCCCGAATCATGAATACATGATAATTATAAAGTTGTTGTTCATGTGAATAACAGTCGGTCCAAAGATAGATTGTTATTTGACAGAACTTATTATCAGTATTTGATCATTGTATTAAGAGTACCGCTCGCAGTTAATTTCTCTGTCCAAAGACTAAGAATTAATGTTGTATTTGGTATCTTTTGATGGGTCCCCAAAAATTGGATAATTTTCTTGTCTTGTTTAATTACATGACATAAAGTGTGTTTTTCTTTTATCTTCATATAGTTTTCATGGTTTGATTTAAATATTTCTGCTGAATATAAAGTTAACTCTTCTAATAAATGGGATGACTCTAAAGAATTTAAAGTAAAATGAAGAAAATTATTCTTGATATATAGGCTTTGATCTTGCACTTTTAAGTGGAACAACCTCTATTCTATTCTGAAAAAATCTCAAATGAGATTGAATAGTTAAAAGCGGAGATTGCCCCAATTGAGTGTGCTTGATGATCATTAAACGCTCAATTCGATGAATAATTATGGGGTTGTTATACTAAGATGCCTATGAGGTTCACTGAAGTAATAATACAATATTTTGCCAAACATAAGAGAATCCGGGGTAAGCTGCCTATTGGGGTAATTTAATTCATAAAGTGTAAAAGTAAAATGTACAAGTGTATTATATTTTGGAGGTGTCTTCTTTTGCATTAAAATCAAGTGACTAAAGTTGGAGTTGTCAAAATACATACTCAACACTTGGTTTAATTTATCTTCCTCCATGAAGTTTTAGGTGAGTACTAATACTCACAAAAGAAGAGGAGGGAAGATACAAGATAAGACTGAACTCACTCACTAAACCTCAAAATTCTCAGTAAAAGGAACAAGTAGAGAGTTACTGATGTTATGGTTTCGTTGAACTCTTAAGGATATGGTGAGGAGTATTTCTACTTACTAGACTCTGTTTGGATAGAAGCCATAAAGGTTACAACGTACATCCTTAAATTGAGTATCCAGAAAGTAATTAATGTAACCAATATGTGCAATATGGACCTTGCACATTTAGTGTTTTCCAACTTAGGAAATACCTTGTAAGGTACAAGAAGGTGTAATAGACAAAATGATACAATTAACTTATATTTTGTTGGCTACTCAAAAGTATTCTCGATGATACAAGTTATATAATCCCGCCTCAAGAAGTTTTTGAATGAGAAATGTGAGATTCCTTGTGTATGTTGAGTTTTGGGGTAGGAAACAAAAGGAATCTAGTTACTACATAAACTCAACACACTCAAGAAGTGCCATTGAGTATATCAACAAAGTAGAATATGGACGATTCTAGCTAACAATATCGTTGTTCTTCAAAGAATATAAGCATGATATCAGGTTGACTAATGATTCAGTTAATATTAGTCAAGTCATGAATAGTTCTGAAAAGTGGATTGATGCCATGTGGTGAAGTCAATGAGAGATATATGACTGTGTTGGTCTCTAAAGGCTTTACCCATAAGGAAAGCATTGAATACAAAGAGACTTTCTCTCTGGCATATATGAAAGACTCTTTTAGGAATATAATGGCAATGGTGGCTCATATAAGCATCTCATTATTGAAATCACAATTTTTATCTTGTTATTAGCTCATTCAGACTTAGAGACTAATGTTGGAGATGAATATGTGTATCTTAAGTTCAGTGGGAGTAAATTTAGTATTCTTGGGTTTACATGTCAATGACATTCTACTTACTTAAAGCAATATAGTATACTAAACCACTAAGAATTTCTGACAAAGAAATTCAAGGTGTCGTCTCTTTTGTATTGGGTTTTGAGATATAAAGATATTATTCTCAATATCTTCTCAATTTTAAAAGAGCTATATCGATAAGGTTTAAGTAGATAAGTTAGTAAACCAGGAGATACATTGTAGATAAAGGAGACAGTTATGTTCTCAATCAGTACCCCGGTTACGGTATTAAAAGAAAATAAAGATACAAAATATCATTTATGCATATTTGCATTAAAGATCTAATGTATATTTTAGTTCATTCTCATCCCAATATAGCATTTAAGGTTAAGAGTATTTGGCAGATATTTGAATAATGTATGCGTAAAATACTATAAAGAATTAAACGTGTAATGTGTTTACTAAAGATGATAAAAGAATGCATGCAAAATTATCAGAGATCATCAGGTACTCTGACTCTGATGTTCCAGGATGTCAAGATAACATGAACTCTATATCAGGTTACCCTTAAGTGTTGGATAGAGTTCAAATTACATCTTGCGCTTCCAGTTATGGTTGCAAAGTCTTGTCCCTATAATGACTTTGGTAAGTCATTGAAGGTTAATAGTGACAATGATTTGATAGCGATAAACTATCATTACAACAGATTTCAGAAGTCAAATATATTGACATCAAGTTCCTGGTGATTAAAGATACAGTTCAATATAGACAAGTTTTTATTGAACATTAAGGAAATGACTAATGCTAGCTTATCCATTAGCCAATGGTTTGACACGTAAAGAATTTCAATTAGCATATGGCTCGCATGAGTGTTATTCCGGATGGTACCTTGGTTTGGTGGGAGTCATTTAAGTATGTTCAATAGTTATGACTAAATCAATTTCTGCAGAATAAAATGATGGTTTTCTATAGTCTATTTTGGAATTTAAAGTGCCTTCAGTTATACAGTGGTCACGTTGTATGAAGGAATTTCATTTGATTTCACTAAGGACTAAAGTAGGACCAGTTGAAAATAGGCATGTTCAAGATCACATTGCATGTAATTTTCATGCCACTCATCCATATTTGATCTATGTCATTGAGCATATTGGTATTGGTGATCATGGCGGTTTAGTCATTATCATATCGTGATTAAAGCCTTGTTGGTTTCATAATTGATATTTGAGGTGGACTAGATTGTTTTAGGAGATGTCTAAGTACAAATAGCATACGGTTGCACGCCTAAAGAATTTGTGATTATAATTGTTTCAAGAAAAATATGTAGCACAAGTGGGAGATTGTTAGGAAATTCTATTTCCTATAATGTTATAGACCACATATTTGACAATTATATAGCTATTTGTTTTAGTGGGCTAATTGTAAGTGATCCAAATTAGGAGCCCAAATATCTCTAGTATTGATATGGGCCTAAATGGGTGGAAACCCAATACTTGTTCACCTTGGGTTTTATGGGAGCCCATGGTGACTAGTATATAAAGGTTCTTGAGGTTGTGGTCCCCAACACACCAATACCAAACAATCTCATCTTCTCCCCATCAGGAAGATGATAGCTCTCCCGTAAAGAAACTGAGGCGGCTTGGTTGAGGAAGACTGCAAAACCTCACGGGTCGTGCTGTTGCCAGTATCGTCCGGTCAAAGATCATCCATCGGTTTCCGCATCAAGATCGAGATGATCAACAATGAATCCATGTATTCCTACAATCTTTGATAATCTGACAAGATGATTTCTGGGGAATTACATAGGCTAAAGTTTATTTCCATCGGATAAAATGTGCCACTTTAGTCATTCGGTCCACAATTACCCAAATGGCATCTTTTCCCTACCGGGTAGAAGGAAATCCGGTCACAGAATCCATCGCGATTCTCTCAAATTTCCACTTCAGAATCGGCAGCGACTGCAAGAGTCCGGCTGGTGCAGGATGCTCCGCCTTAGTCTTTTGACAAACTAGACAAGGTTGAACATGCTTAGCCACCTCTCGTTTCATTCCCGGCCACCAAAAATGTGTTTTAATCGTGTTATACATCTTTGTGACCCCCGGGTGCATGGCATACATGGATGAATGGGCTTCCTCCAGAATTCTTCATCTTAAATCACCCGACTCTGGAACCCATATACGACCATGCCTTTTCAGTATGCCTTCTTCCACCATGAATTCACTTTCTTCCTCCGCTTCAACTTGCTTCAACTTCTCGATACACTTAGGATCTACTTGTTGACTTTCTATAATTTGATCATGGAGTAGTGGTCGGATGATTAGGTGTGCAATTAGGGTGGTGATGTCCTCCACCTGAAACTCCACACCCAAAGCTCTCGTTTCCACTTATTCTTGCAACCTTCCCTTCCAACTGAGTGCATCAGCGACAACATTTGCCTTACAAGGATGGTAATCAATTGTGCAGTCATAGTCCTTCAACAACTCCAACCATCTTCTTTGTCGGTTATTCAACTCCTTCTGATCCATTAAATACTTCAAACTCTTGTGGTCGGTCATAATTTTGAATGTTTCACCATAAAGGTAATGTCTCCAGAATTTTAAGGCAAACACGATAACTGCCAACTCTAGATAATGAGTCGGGTAGTTGCACTCATGTGGCCTCAATTGTCGTGAAGCATATGCAATCACCTTTCTATTCTGCATCAAGACACAACCCAAACCAAGATATGAGGCGTCACTGTACACCACATATTCTCTTCCATCCACCGGTAATCTCAGAACTGGAGCTGAAGTCAGCTTCCGCTTCAATTCTTCAAAACTCTCATGGCACTCTTCCTCCCATATGTATGGGGCTTCCTTCCTCAATAATTTAGTCATAGGGGAGGCTATTTTAGAAAACCCTTCCACAAATCGACGGTAGTACCCAGCTAACCCTATAAAACTTCGTACTTCCGACACATCCTTAGGTGGAGTCCAATTCACAATAGCTTCAATCTTCTTAGGATCCACCTCTACTCCCCTTCTGGACACCGCGTGCCCCATAAATAATACCTCCTCCCACCAGAATGCACACTTTTAGAATTTGGCATAGAACTCTTTTTCTCTCAAAGTTTGCAATACCAATCTCAAGTGCTCAGCATGCTCTTCCTCATTCTTCGAATACACTAGAATGTCATCGATGAATACTATGACAAATTTGTCAAGATATTCATGGAAAAATTTGTTCATAAGTGCCATGAACACTGTCGGTGCATTAGTAAGTCCAAAAAGCATCGCCAAAAATTCATAATGTCCATATCGTGTTTGGAATGCAGTCAACGATACAGTTTTCTCTCCCACCTTCAACTGGTGATATCCCGACCTCAAATCAATCTTTAAAAAGACAGTTTCTCCTTGTAGTTGGTCAAACAAGTCATCAATTCAAGGAAGTGGATAATGATTCTTAACCATCGCCTTGTTTAGCCTCCGATAGTCAATGCACATTCGCATTAACCCATCCTTCTTTTCACAAATAGAACAGGTGCTCCCCAAGGTGATATACTGGGTCGGATGAACCCTTTGTCCAAGAGTTCCTACAACTGTTCCTTTAGCTCCTTCAATTTGATTGGTGCCAACCGATATGGTGGGATAGATATGTGAGCAGTTCCAGGTATTAACTAGATGTTAAAATCCACCTCCCGTTCGATTGGCCCCCCAGGAAGGTCTTCTGGAAACACATTCTGGTATTCATTTACAACTCGTACTTCCTCCAACTTCTCTTCTCTAGTTACCTCAACTTGCACCAAGATGGCTTGACACCCTTCCCTTAGCAACGCATACATCTCCATTGCCGAGATGATACCCATCGGAGTTGACTTTTGTCTTCTCAACCCTTGGAATATCATCTGTTTATCCTTATCCCCAGATAACCATATTTTCTTCTTTTGGCAATCCATCACTAAGCTCTGCCTTCAATGCTACTCCTCACATCACAACATCACAATCGCGTATCACGCGATTAACTACCACCGAAGTACCCAATGGTGTTTTCACACCCCATCGAAAGTCAGCTCGGTTGATATGATATGCACGTTACTAGCACATTTCTCTTGGATAAAGGAATGCGAAGATCCAGTGTAAAACAAGGCATATAGAGCATGTCCAAAGCAAGTTATCATACCGGTGACAACATTAGTAGCGGCCTCCGCTGCATCTCTAGTCAAAGCGCGTAGTCCCGCCTGATTCTCGCTTCTCGCTCCCCGTCCCATGGGTTGCTGACTCGGTCCACCCCCTGGATAGGAGTTAGCTCCAGGTCCTCGAGATCTGGGACGTCCTCCCTGCCTTGATGCTCCCCTGGAAACTCCCACCGATGGGGTTCTTGGGCCCTGAACTGATCCCACTGATGGAGCCAGTGCTCGAACGAGTTTTGGGCACTATGATCGAGTATGACCAACCTGGCCACACTCAAAGGAGATGATCCTACCTTGAGGCAAGTTATTACATCGCCCAAAGTGCATCTTCCCGCAGGTCGGACATGGTGGATAACCAGCGGGTCCCATCTTGGTCTGTGGATCTGAATTTGTCACCCTCGGCCTGACATCGTATTGCACTCCCCCTTCGAGTCTGCTCGGTGAAACCATTCGAGTGACTCGGTTGGACAAAAGCCTTCCTCTTCCTATCACCTGGCCTCTCCTTCCTGGATTCCCTCTTAGCCTTCTCCAGGTTCTCCTCCCTCAAGGCAGCCTGTTTAATGGCATTCAGGCTTACCATGTCAGTTGAGGAGACTCCCTCTTGGATGGTGTATCGAAGACTGTGAAGGTATCTCATGGCCAACTTCTCATCTCGGTCTGTCTAAATCTCACACCACTCCGATAACTCGAATAATTTGATGTAGTAAGACAATACAGACATCTTCCACCTTGATGGGTGGTGGTAGCGGTGCTAACTGAATGTTACGAGGGACCACATTGTTCCGGTCACTACAAGGAAAGAAAAAGAAACCAAACTTTAGTTTTCTTCCACAAAAACTCCTTCGATAGTTTCTCAGTTCCTCAAAATTTTTAAAAATCATTTCCAAAGTATTTTTGTCACAATTGATCCCATCACTCAGAAAGTCTCGGTGCAAATACGAGTATGGAGTACCTTCACCTGACTGAGGGTAGCTAATCCTCACGAGTTAAGGTAACATACTTATAGTGCAACAATCTAACCGGGCTCTGATACCACTTGTAACACCCCACCCATAATCACCATGGTTGAACCCGTGGTTCAACCGCGCAACCAAATCCTCGGTGTTACTGGTTGAACTCAATCATCTCAAACATCATATCCGATAATTAAACACACACATAAACCGTTATCATACAAGCTTATTATTCGATCATAAATAAAATGATCATAAATAAAAGGTTTAATTCACCCCCGTAGCCATAACTTTTACGGTTTTGACAAATATAGCCACTTTTTGAATAAGTGAAAGTTATGGCTACGCGGGTGAATTAAACCTAAATAAAACCATTTCCATTTTTCTCATCCATCACAAACCATCCGGAATCAATGAAGTCCCACTGATTAAACGGTCCATATATATATATATATATATATATATATATATAGTGACTATAGTGCACTCACAAAAATGAGTGTGTTCAATGCACCCAACTCAAAAACTAGTCTTAAGGTGTAGGATTTTGAATTTTAATTTGTAGAATTAGTGTAATATGATGATATAACATATGATAACTACTAATTAGCGGATTATCCTAAGCCCTAGACCTCCAATTTTGAGTTCTATCCCTAAACCCCAAATTGTAAACGCTAACCCTAACCCTAACCCTAACCCTAAATCTCTGAACTCTAAATCCTTCAAATTAAAGTAAATCTTTAATGATTTTTATGCAAATTCATGTGCGTTATTGTTCATCACATCATAAGTGATGATTGACATCATTTTGACATAAATCACATGTTTAAAATAACAGTTATGAAGCGAGTGCACTGAATGAACCCAAAAAAGTGAGTATACCGAATACGCCACCATATATATATCCCGTCGCCCGTCGATTATCAACTCGACGTTTCTAAAAATCAACTATCACATCATCCAATATCAAATCACATAAATCATCTCATTCTCCAGTATAGTTACTCGGTAGTACAATATGACAATTCCTCATCCAAAATTCATAAAAAATTTCACGAAATAACCTCGATGCAAATAATTGTAAATAACCCGATTGCGGTTAAAAATATCCTTAACTCAAAATTCACTTTCCTTCATTAAAATCCTCAAAAAATCATGTAAATGAATTTATTGACACAAAAAATCCATTTATTCCAGTTCTGGTCATAAAAGGTGTTTTAGACAATAACATCCCAAAAATCTCGTATTAAACGAAATTTTACGGTAACTTAAATCCCAACAAAACGGTAAATCTGAAAAACTCCCAAAAAAAAAACCAGAACCTCCATTTATCGTCCTAAAACAGGTCTGTCTAATTTTTATATTTTTCAACAGCTCAAAACCATGAAAATAATATTACACTCGGTTTTTACCGCAAATCTCGTATTAAACTCGTTTTTACCATTTTAAAGATAAAAAATCCACCAACTGTCTAATTTATCCTTACCATACCAAAACAAATTTAACAATCCACACTGACCATTTTAAAGTTATCAAAATCTTAAAGATAAAAAAACATGTTTTTACCGAGCTTTTCGTAAAATTAACCATTGTGCAGTTTTTCACTCGAAAACCATTTTCAAGTGGAATCTTCTTATAAATGTGCCCCAAAATCATTTTAGACATAGAAACATATATTTGATCCGTTATAAACTTAATAAATCCAACTATCCATATTTACGGTGAAACTTGTCAAATACCGATATTTACATCGTAAAATCCATCACAATCAAGAATAATCACCAAATCATCATATAAGCAAATAAGTCATCACCCACAGTAATTCATCCATCAAAATATGAAAATCAAGCATAAATAATCAATGCAATAATTAAAGTCTCCTTAATCCCCACACACCCACACACCTTAATTTGGTTGATTCCAAGTAGGGAATTAAGTTCTAAAGTTCCAGTGGTTGGTCCACAAAATTATCCTGGTTTCTATGGTCCTGTAGCCAAAAACGGTTCGTCGTTTGGACGTCAAAAGAAAAAACTCACGTACCAACTTCACGACCTTGTTTCTCCCTCGTCTAAGCTCGGAATTCAATTCCGTAAATTCTGTTATGCTCGTGGTGACTCGCTCTTCGCTACAGTATCAAACTTTGTAGCTGATACTGCCTTTAGTGGTGCTGGTTTGGCTGACGAAAAGGTTACAGCAAAAGTTTCGGCGAAGGATCTTCGGTGAGTTGGTTTGACGATTTTGGCTTTGTAATGGGATTTGTGTGGGTTCTAAACCTTTGCTGGGCATACAGAGGTTATGATAGGCATTTGTTAACTATCCTTTCCTTCCTTTCTTTTCTTGTCGTAAGAAAGTGGTGATATGAAGTGAGGAAAAAAAGGAGGTCTCCCCCTTTTATTAATCCTTGTTTCAGATCTTCATCACTCCTAATTAAGGCCCAGGAAGACCCTCATAAAGATAAAGACCGCCTTCTAAATCTCCAGGTCAGTTATGGGGTTGAAGGGACGAATTTCAAGGGTTGCATCGCTTGGTACGAGCTTATCTGCAGCAGCGATGCAAGTTTAGTTTATTAAATTGCTGGAGTAATCTCTACACAGAATGTTCCGTATGGCCAAGTGGTCTGGCCACTTGTTTCTCCTTTGAAAGTGGGCAAAGTTACAGGTTCTATTCCTGTAGGATAACTTCGAGATTATTTTTATCCACCCTTGAATCGTACAATATACGTCCGCTACTTGGAAAAAAAATTATCCAAGGTTCAGGATGTTACAACTTGTTGAGGCTAGTAGAGAACTACAAACACATGCCACATTCTTGAACTTAATGAGCAATTCTCACTTTTAAGAACTTCCTCCAACACTCTCTTTTTCATCCTTAGCAATTAGCATAGGTAAGCAAGTAATAAAATTTGGTTCACTCCGACTACAACATTCCCAATCGATGGCCAAGTATAATCGAAGACCGAGTGTAGCATAGGGTAAGTGACCATCCACTAGAAAGTGGCCAAGTGTAACCACAAACTAATGCGTAGTATAGCGGGTTTAGATTAATTTGTCAAACCAGGTCCTAGACGTGACCAGTGCAGTAAAAATCGCGCATTAAAACGTAAAAACTTACGTTTTTACGTATCCAGGCCACTAAAAAGTTTCAGTTTCTACCTACGTTTTTACGTATCCAGACCACTAAAACGTGTCAGTTTCTACCTAAAGTCGCTTAGTCACAAAAACTAGTATGGGTAAAATCGGTAAAATCGCTTAAAATCGGTAAAATCGCGATTCTGAAGCGTTTTTAAACGATTTTGTTCATCTCATAAAAATGTGCTAATTGGCCCAAAATGAGGAAAAAAATCCAAAACTACCACTGTTTAAAAAAAATTACAAAAATACCACCCTCACCAAATAATTTCCAAAAATACCATCGTTTATATAAAACCGCGCCTCTGATGAGTGGTTTTCAATGAAACGCGCCTCTAGGCTGCGTTTTCATCACAAAACGCTTCACCAAGGAGCGGTTTGACCTTGCATGGCTGTTAAACCGCGTGTCCACGTGGCGGTTCATTAAACCGCTCGATGGGAGAGCGATCTAACGGCCAAAACGTGTGCCAGCTCGGCGATCCGCGTCGCCCAATTAAACCGCCTCCCCGAGGAGCGGGTTGACTGTCCGGGAAAAGCAAACCGCGTCCCCGAGGCGCGGTTTGACTGTTCGGGAAAAGCAAACCGCGTCCCTGAGGCGCGGTTGACTGTTCGGGAGAAGCAAACCGCGTCGCCGAGGCGCGGTTTTTGTTGGAGAAAATTGACGAAATGGCCCTCGGGGACGCGGTTTGAACCCTATATAAACCCCCTCCCCCCTTCCCTTTTCTGCACACCAACCTCATTCCCCCCTCTCTCCCTCTAACTTCTCCCTATCCACTCCCCTCCCCACCCAAAAACCTTAGAAACGTTTTTTTGTTGGTTGCGGCCTAAGTCCGATCTGCCTCCAAAAAACTTTCCTTTGGTTTTCACTAAAAACCCGTCGAACCTCTGTCCGGATTCCGAGAGAATGGCCGATTTCGCTCAAGAAGAGGGCCTTTTTTTATGATTATCAAACGGTACGTACTCATTTTTCCCAATTGTTGTTGTTGTTATAATGATTTATTTAATTTATATACTAATGATTTGTGTTATTGTTATGCTATCGTAGGTTGGACCGGATGTTGATATTTTCAATCAACGATATTATGTTGAGCAAGGACCGATTGATCCGACAGTTTTATACGATCAAGCAAATCATCGTTCAAGAGACGTTTGGAACGACCACAAGGTACATATTATTTATCATCACTTGTAATTTGTAATTTGTATTTTGTTAAAGTAATTTATTTGTTTGTACAATAATTTACTTAATTGTTAATCGTATTGATTATTTTCAATAATTTAAATCAATACAATACAACACTTATTTAGACTCTTTATAAAGAAATGCATGTCTAAGGAAATGGGGACTTAAGCGATCATCATGATCCCCCCATGACCTGGGAAAATCGGGTTCTAAGCGATCCTCGGATCCCCCCTTTTTCTGTCAAAAAGACTGTGTTTCTAAGGAGATGTATACCTCTCCTAAGAGTCTTACGAGTGTACTTGTATTGCTTTAAATTATTGAAAATAATCAATACGATTAACAAAATAATATATTTGGATATTATTTTAGTTATGTTAATATTAATGTCTGAAGAACCATCCATAGCTATCGGTATTCTCTCCCTCCACAATGGTAAAGGATAATGGATATACTAATCTATTTGCATCTGCTCCGCTGGCAATCAGTAGAGTACCCTTGTACTTGCCGGTAAGGAATGTTCCATCAACTTGAATCACAGGAACACAGTATGGAAAACCATCAATACATGGCTTGAAGGCCCAGAATAGACGCTTGAATTGGCGATTGTTACCAACCACCGGCGATTGGATTTCTTCATCTTGGTAGCGAGGCGAGAAAATGGTTCCAGGGTTAGACACCTCCAACGCCAAAATCAGTTTGGGAAGGAATGCATATGATTCTTCCCAGTCACTAAACACGGCAGCCATTGCTTTCTGTTTCCCATGCCACGCTTTCTTGTAGTTAATGATATAACCATAACGACTAGAAATGTGGGCGATGATGGTTTTCACCTTCAGGTCGGGCTGCTCCTCAATTAGATGTTTGATAGCCGCGGCAACCACCCTTGATTTCAACTGTCGATGGCCTTGGGATGTTATTGATGACACACATGTGTGTGTGTTCACCGCACGGGATATGACCCAATGACCGATTCTCTTGCTCTTGATGGCCCGGACCCTAGCTGTGCATCCCTCATTGTGGTTTTTGCATCGAACCATCAGCCTCTTTGTGTCGGAATGGGTTGTCTGCCATTCAAAACTCCGAGTCATTGCTTCAGTGGAAATAGCGTGTCGAACCTCATTCTTTGTTGCAAATTGTTGGCCCTTCGTAAAGCCAATTAGTGGACCCCATACTGGCACATCTGGCGAGTCCATGTCGGCATCAACATACCAATCTTCACTTTGAATGTGATTGTAGTATGGAATAGGTACACGGTCGTGAGGTACCTCATCAACATCTGCGTCTGAAACTGGACCGGAATCATCAGCACCTTCCAGCGGATCGGAGCTGTCTGCACTAACTTCGCCTTCCTCTTCTTCAACCTCAGGGTCACTAACTGGACTTGGATTGACCTCTTCTTCCATCTGATTATCAGCATGAAAGGCACCTTGACCTTCACTAGCTCCGTAATGGTAGTTGTGGTAACTAACACCGCTTTGATAGAAGTTGTACTCGGGTGGGTACTGGTAGCCTGCTTGTTGGTTGTAATCCGCCTGTTGAGCTTCTTCTTCATATGAAGGGAAGGATTGATGACTTCCTCCAGTTCCATGATGATACTCCTGACTCCAACTCGAGTCTTGGAAATCTTGGTGGGGATGATCTTCGTATAATACACTCCCACCGTGGATACCAGATGTTTGGCCATCTCCAGAATGACCTACACTGCCTTCGACGGCCTCGGTGTAAACGAACATCTCCGCTTGCTTAATTTTATTGGTGGTCAAAAATTGGACCATGGCATCAACGTCCTCCTGAGTGGTAAGGAGGAATTCCTCATACCACAGCGACCCGTCATGTCTGTTTGGATATCGATACACCATTCGATCAACTCTTCTAGTGCCATCCATGCAGGTAATCTGAGTGCACATTTGATGGAGCTCTTCAAGCATCGGTCTCGTACGGACCTTCATTTTATGAAAATTGCCACTGACGTAACTTACACCCTTTTCGGTCTCTTCCGTGTAACCATTCCACCGCAACCCAAGCGTGAACCTTTGGAATGCCATCTGCAATGAAAAGTAACACAAGTTACTAACATAACATCACAAAGAAAAATGAAAAGTAATTCAAATTACTAACATAAAATCACAAATGACAATGAAAAGTAACACAAGTTACTAACATAACATCACAAAGGACAATGAAAAGTAATTCAAATTACTAACATAAAATCACAAATGACAATGGAAAATAATTAAGTTACCAACATAACATCACAAAGGACAATCAAAAGTAATTAAGTTACTAACATAAAATCACAAAGACAATGAAAAGTAATTACGAAACAAACTTACGAATTAACGTTAATCGCAAAAACTAAATAATTTAAAGGTGCAAAGCTGAAATTTGAGGAAGGAAGTGTGAAGAATTGACTTCTCCGAAACAGCCTTTTATAGGCAAATTTTGCAGCAAAACCGCTTGGGGGGAGCGGTTTTATGTCTGCCATGCAGCCCTACCCCTGCATGCCGACATGTCCAACATGTCGGGTGTCGGGTGACCAGGCACAAACCGCGCCTCGGGGGAGCGGTTTGTGTCCTGACATTGTAAACCGCCCCTTTATCAGGCGGTTTGTAATGCCGACATTTAAACGCTCCCTCTTAAAGCGTTTTGTGGTAGGGTTAGCCTATAACCGCGCGTCCCAGAAGCGGTTTTCTTTGGAAATTAAAAACGCGCGTCCAAGGAGCGGTTATATGGGAAAACGCAGCATAGAGGAGTGGTTTTATTGAAAACCGCTCATCAGAGGCGCGGTTTTATATAAACGATGGTATTTTTGGAAATTATTTGGTGAGGGTGGTATTTTTGTAATTTTTTTTTAAACAGTGGTAGTTTTGGATTTTTTCCCCAAAATGATGTAATTTTGGAGACATATCAGCAAAAAATAAAAAAAATAAGGAAAATATGATTCATCACTCGTTCTACAACTAGTGTCGAGATAGGGGCTTCCCATTAGGGGCTTCTACCAGTCTTCTCCCTAAATCTTCACTTGTGGCTCTTACCTGGGTTACGATAAAAGTTTATGGGTAATTGATCGTATGTAATTATGTAAAATCAAACCAGCTTATGAGAATTTGGATTCTCAAGCTCGTTTACGGGTTACGATCTACGTTTATGAGCTTATTATTAAGATGTTATGAGTTTTCTCTACTTTTGAGTCAACACAAATTAGTTTATGTTGATATGACTTGAATCGGATTATCAGCCGCTACGACTGGTAATCGGGGGTCTCGCTGTTATTTGGGTTCGGGTTCTGGGCCTGGTCTGTAACCGTTTCCTTTGCTAGATTGGATTAGGTTTAGACCCACATGGAGAAGTACTATAAATACTTCTCATACTCCTCTGTAATCTGTAATCTCCTCAATATAGTGAAACTGGCTCTCTCTCGCCCGTGGACTAGCTAACACACATCGTGTTAGTGAACCACGTAAATCGTGTGTCTGTGTTCTTTCGATTCTCGCTCTCGTATTCTTGCTTTGTCGATTCCGGCGATTTCCCGATCCGTAGCAGCGCGTTTATAACAAGTGGTATCAGAGCCGCGGCTGGAAATCAGGCTAGGGTTTTCGATTCAGAAGAATGACGTTGGCGAACATGAAGATCGAAAAGTTCACGGGGAAGAACAGCTTCGCTATATGGCAGATCAAGATGCAGGCTTTATTGAAACAGCAAGGGCTGTGGGGGCCGTTGTCTGCGAAACAGAAGAAGGCAGCGGTCGATGACGATGAGTGGAATACCCTGGAGGAGAAGGCCCACTCGACCATCATGCTATCGTTGTCTGATGACGTCATCAATGAAGTCGCTGCCGAGAAGACTGCCGCGGGCTTGTGGTTGAAACTAGAGAGTCTGTACATGACTAAGTCTCTAACCAACAGGCTGCATCTCAAGCAACGGTTGTTCAGCTTGAGGATGCAAGAAGGTACGCCTTTGAGGGAACATCTCGAACAGCTTAACTCTATTTTGCTGGATCTGCGTAATATAGATGTTCAAGTTGATGACGAGGATGCTGCCCTAATCCTGCTGGTTTCTTTGCCGAGTTCATATGAGAACTTTGTTGATTCTTTTATTGCTGGTAAAGAAAGCGTGTCGTTGGAGGATGTCAGGTCTGCTCTTCATACGAGAGAGATCAGACATAAGGCGTCCGGATCTGGTACAGGTGGTGAGGCATCGGGTTTGGCTGTTACAGGTGGAAAGGGAAAGAAGAAATCTGGTAAAGGGAATTCGAGCAAGAATTCCAAGGGTCCCGGTCCACAGCCAGGTGATGCTTGTCACAACTGTAAGGAAGTGGGGCATTGTAAGTACAACTGTCCCAAGAGAAGAGGGAAACAGAAGAAACAAGGTTCAGTTGCCGTGGCAGAAGTGGACAACAGTTCTGAAGACGATCTCGCCTTGGCTTTAGATGAGAAGGCACATCGTGGTGATGTGTGGTTTCTGGATACTGCAGCCTCATACCATATGTCTCCGAACAGGGATTGCTTCACAACCTACGAGCAGATAGATGGTGGTAACGTGGTCATGGCTAATGGAGCTGTCTGCAAGGTTGTTGGAATCGAGTCCATAAAGGTTCGGACACATGATGGTTCGTTCTGTACCGTGAATGATGTCAGGCATGTTCCACGAATGACGAATGAAGAGGATCTTCCGGTACCTTAAGGGTACACCTGATGTGGGGATTAGCTTCGGAAGTGATACAGAGTGCTTGGTGTCTGGGTATTCTGACTCGGACTATGCTGGAGATGTTGACACGAGGAGATCGATGACTGGTTATGTATTCACTCTTGGGAGTTCTGTAGTGAGCTGGAAGGCAACTTTGCAGTCGGCGGTGACATTTTCTACTACTGAGGCAGAGTATATGGCGTTGACAGAAGCTGCTAAGGAGGGAATATGGTTGAAGGGACTGGTTGGTGATCTTGGTCTACATCATGATCAGGCAGTGGTGTATTGCGACAGTTTGAGTGCAATATGCTTGGCCAAGGATCAAGTCCACCATGAGAGGACTAAGCACATCGACGTGAGGTATCATTTCTTGAGGACAGAGAAGAGGATTAAGGTGAAGAAGGTTGGCACCGCGGATAATCCTGCTGATATGTTCACGAAGCCGGTTCCACATGGCAAGTTCCAACACTGCTTGGACTTGCTGAATGTCTTGAGTGGGTGACTCCGCCCTACGGGGCATTGATGGCGGGAGAGAGAGAAGGAGCAGAGTACATCAGAGATTTCAGAGGAAGAGGATTCAAGTCAAGGTGGAGATTTGTTGATATGACTTGAATCGGATTATCAGCCGCTACGACTGGTAATCGGGGGCTCAATGTTATTTGGGTTCGGGTTCTGGGCCTGGTCTGTAACCGTTTCCTTTGCTAGATTGGATTAGGTTTAGACCCACATGGAGAAGTACTATAAATACTTCACATACTCCTCTGTAATCTGTAATCTCCTCAATATAGTGAAACTGGCTCTCTCTCGCCCGTGGACTAGCTAACACACATCGTGTTAGTGAACCACGTAAATCGTGTGTCTGTGTTCTTTCGATTCTCGCTCTCGTATTCTTGCTTTGTCGATTCCGGCGATTTCCCGATCCGTAGCAGCGCGTTTATAACAGTTTATGTGTTATATATTACATTTTAATTATGAATTTCATGTAGTTATTCACTTATCTAAAATCTACACACTCACACTTTACAGACTATATGTTGTACTTAACATATTTTAGCTATTTTAGAGGGTGCATCAAAAACTTATGCTTTTACGCTTTGATTCTACGTTTTACGATTTTACCCATTTTCCGCTTCTAGGTAGAATCTCGCTTTTAACTGCATTGGATGTGACGAATACTCTGTGAAATTCTCGTTATCTAGCTGTTTGAATGTAGTGAAGTTGTAAATAATCTAAGCAAAGACAAAGCAGTAAAGTTGTGATTCAAGTTCGAGAGAGGTCACCCGGATATAGTTCACCTTAGATTGTAGTTAAGCCGAATTGTAATTCACCAAGTTCAAATATAATGATAGCTATACTACGGAAGGTTCTTGTTCAGTATGAAGTCTCGACTAAAGGTCTTTAGACTCTCCCAGTCTGAATACCCAGTGGGCGACTAACCTCCACCGTAGTAAACGAAGTGAGGCCCTAACGTGCAAAACTTCCTCTACCAGATCAAATCAAATAAAGAGTAGTGAATTGACTCCTCGATTAAAGTATTCAATTCACCACCTTCAATTAAGGGTGCTCTATCAACCTATGCAGATATTCTCTTTCTAGGTCAAAGCAGAAACTACAAGAATGTGATCAAGACTCATGCAATTCTGAAATCATATCTCAATTGAATATAATAAGAATCAAAAGATCATGTACTTGGGTTCATACAATCAAGCCTAACATACAAATCTAGTGCTCTTCATACCCAGGTGAGAGATGGAGTTTACTCCATATAGAGAGAAGAAAAATCAGCTTCAGATGCAGAAATCATCGTGTGGAGGATGGAATTTGGCTTCTAGTTGTCAATCGATACTTCTCCATGCTTCAATCGAGCTCCAATGGTGTCGGTCGTGAACTCTGAAATGCGTCCGTAAACTGAAGATGGGCGCCAAAACGCAGCGCTTTGCTTCCACTGGTTCATGGCCAACAGCTCCTGTTCACGGTCTTAGCGACCGTAAACTCAATTAGCGTCAGTAACTTGCATTTTGGCTCTGGACGCCTCAAAGTTCACGTCCAATGGCTCTTTTTCACTGTCATACAAGACCGTGAACAACCAAGGAAAACCGTGAACTCTCCGTTTTTCACCTCTTCTCCCAATTTTTGCTCCTTTTCGTCCAACTTTCGACTTCGCGGCTGGTTTCACCTGTTAAACCCTGAAACACGCTAAAACACGAGAAATCTAGCGTAAAACCACCCTTTTAGGAGCACAATTGCCACAACGACTAAGGAAAACGGGGATAAAACATGTACAATTACGCCCAAATCACCCATCATAAATTTTTTCCAACGATGCATTTTAAATGGTGCACTTAATGATCGTTGGACTAGAGGCGGACATCTCGCCGCAGCTTGGAACCCACCAAATTGATTAGCTAGCGTCGGTACGCCTTTTGGCTTAGGTATGATGTGCCTCTTAACTGAATGGGTAATCCGGATGATTGAGGTTAGGGATGACAACAAAACCCGAGCCAATGGGTACCTTATCCGACCCAACCCGATCAACGCGGGTTAAACCCTCGTTGACGGGTTTCGGGCGAGGTTTGGATTTAAACCCATACACTATTCACCGGGTTGGGTTTGGATTTAGAGATACCCGACCCATGGATACTCGCCCACACATATTTTGCCGCCCTACTCTCTCCAAACCCTACCATAATTCTAATTTCCCCCAATCTAACTCTCACTACACTTATTCCGTGTGCTTTTATTTAGTGTAATTGTAATTTGTTTGAATTTTCTAGACTAGTGTTTTATGTATGGATAATTTGTATGAGAAAATTGATGTTTGAATTTTATTTTAATAGGAACTTGTTATTGTAAATTTTTTACCACAAAAACTCTTGGGTACCCATGAACCCGCGGATACCCAGCGGGTTGGATTGGGTTTGAGTTTTTTAAACCCAGTGAGTTTTACCTCGGGTTTTTTCTTACGGATAAACCCATGGGTTTGGGTTTTGGTTTGGCAAACCCGACCCATTGCCATCCCTAATTGAGGTATGTGGGGAGCCTATCATCGAACAAGGGTGTGCCTGTGGGCGGTAATAGGCACCTGGTTTGAGCGGGAGGCATGTGAGGAGTGAAATGTTTAAAGGGACTAATGTCCCTCGAGAAAGAAGACGAATTTGATGGAATTTTCAAAACGGACGTCATGCAAAACGGGGTTGCGTAGAAAAGCTAACCAAATAAGAAGCTCGTCCTCCTCGGGAAAAGAAAACAAGTACGCCAATAGGGGCAGTTAGGCACTTAAGAAACTGAGTGTTGAGCGCCTAACTGGCGGGGGGGCAATTGTTGGGGGTGTCATAAGAAAGCAAGCCCAAGTAGGAGTCCAACACAAACTTATTGGGTAGAAGAAAACATCTCCCTAAGAAAGGCCCACACTTGGGCTCGAGACTGTGGGTTTGGCCCAAAATGGATTGGGTTGGGTCAAGACACAAGTTGCATAGAGAGAAAGCTCGCTTAACTCCAAAGTAGTACGAACTGTCGATGGTCTCCAAGGGGGCGCCTAGCATTTGTCAGGGAGTCTGACATGTGTATCGGGGCGCCCAGCTTCATAAAGTATAGAACATTAAATATGTTGCTGATGTGGAGCTCAAATGGAGGATTCTTTCGAGGGTTGGGTAAGTATAAATAGTGCTGGTAGGTAGCATTTACGGAGGTTGGATTCTCTCACTAAAATTAGAGTTGGACACTTCTCTCTCTAAGAATCGTACTAACTTGATCGTTGGAGGATTAACTGCGTCGTGCACCCCCTTCTGTGCGCTTGTGTGTGGGTGAGGCGCCCTAGAGGAGCAAGAAGAGCGTGGGAGGAGACTGAAGGATCGTGGGTCCTGTTGTTTCGGCTCAAACAGTTTGTTAAGTAAATCTTATTCATTGTGTTGTAAGTGTTCATAATTTATAATTAAAATATAAAAATTTGGAAATGGTACAAATGGGTGAGACTTTCATAACCGATCACAATGATGGGTGGGTGGATTTTGAAAGAAGCTTCATAATCCACCACTGGTTGTCATCAATCGGTTCGACTTAGCTATAAATATGATGTGGGGTTTTGATAATCTACATCTTAAATCGTAAAATATATTAAATCAGTTTAGAAAATCAACCCCACCATCGTTATAATACGCATTCAAGACGGGGTGCGAGCGGTGGTGGGACATATATTAACAAGCTGGGCGCTTATAAGCTGGGTGCCCATAGTCTCGTCCGAAGATAGAGGAACTTCGATGTTGAAACCCAATTCGCTGCCAGGCGTCCAATCTGCCACAAACTCACCACCACTCTCAAAGAAGAAGTCGCGGTGCACCTCCATAAAGAAGAACCCATTGAACCAACTCCTCCCTAACTTGGGGCATTTTACTACGAAGTTGCCCAGAATTTCCTGGCGCTTTTGTAGGGATAATCAGTTATCAAGGGGACCATGTTGAAAAAGTGCCGGTATGGGTTACATTATGCTTTCTACACTTGAACATAAAGAGGATAATCACTTGGATAACAAAGGGCGACAGGCGCCCAAACGTGCACTCGCACGTCGCCAGCACTCTTTCCAGAATCACATTTATCGGAAATCAAAGACCAAATCAGAAATACTCTTGCTAGATCCCGATCCATTTCAGCTCGCACAACCCGATCCTCGCGATAGGAGAAGCAGACGCATACCACCAAGACCGGGGCAGTTGAAAACGGAAGATAAGCCTCTTCATCCAGGCCGGTGAAACGGTCGATTGGTGTTCCGGTCCTGCCACATCAAACCGTATTTCTGAGGTATCGCAAGGCGTGTAATCTGGAGGCCATGTGTTCTCTCATGTAGTGATTTATACGATCCGTATTGGGGCACGTAATAATTCGAGGATGATGACGTCGTTGGTGAGGTTGCGGCATCCTCACTAGAGCACAACTTTGAAGTAGGCGCCCGAAACCCCAAGGCAAAGTAAGCGACGCCCACACCTCAAGCGCAAATAATCGAGAATTTTAGCAAAAAGAACAATGGGAGAAGGGGGCGCTTACCAGGGTTCACCAAGGCCCTTTGGTTTCTTGCAGACGTGGCCCCTTGATCGGGGACGCCGACAACATTGGATGGACCTGTAGCCATGATTACGATTAGCCAATCCACATCAACCATAGAACATTTCCATTCCCTCGAGATTTTCTTTAATGAACATCATCTCGCTCATTATGATAATTCAACAATTGTTCTATAACGTCATTTTCATGTAGAGACTCAATCTAACTTCTTTCGTAATACGCCCCTAGGGGATGTATGTTATCAAAGTAACGCAGCTAACGATTCAAGCGAAGAATCGATTGAACTCGAATCAAGAACGAAACCTTCATAATACGAACTTGGATCAAACGGAACCAAAAGGACAAATCCACACCTGGGATAGCTCGATTGGTATAAAAGGGTAGTTGCTCGACCACGATTGAAGTGACTATTCAATCGATACACAAGCTCTGCAAGTTTGGAATCCACCAAACCCAAAACAAGTCGCAACTTGCACAAACCAAACTGTTTCGATTTTTATTCAACAAAGTCTGAGTTTTTCAACGAAATAGAAAGTTTAAATAGGCCTATCTAGGGTTACACACATCCCATAAACTCCTAATTACAATCTAATATGAAAAGGAATAAAAAACTACCAAAACAATGAAATCCTAACTAAACAAGAAAAAGAAATCTGCCTTTAGCTCAAAGTAACCAAACAGCTTTGATACCATCTGTGAGCCTCTCGATCAAAGCCTTCCAGGTAAGCATCCAATCATCCATTGTCATGTCTTTGTAGTAGAACATACCTAATTTCATGTGGTATAAGCCTATTGACTTGAATCTCATCCATGCTTCTGGAATGGAGCTCCAAAGTAGGCTCCTTGAACACAGTTTCTGCCTTAACCAAATTTTGGCAGTTTTCCAGTTTTGAGGAAGCAACTTTGAGGCCTTGGAAAACAATCATAATGACATCATCTGGATCCACAAAAGCATACCATTGGAAAGATGGAAACTTTATCTGCCAAAAAAACCCTTAAACTTGAATTTCCATTAAGCCAATTGAGAGAACCATGCCTACAAAGTATGTACCCTGAACACGGATTTTGACTTCGCCAAATTCTGCCCTTCTTCTTCCCAACTTTGCTAGCTTCTTCGTCAAGTAAACTAAACGTGTATAATTGACCATTTGGGATCATATCATTTCAAGATTTCTAATCCATTACATCAGTTGGATTTTCACTCACTAGCTGACAGGCGTTAAATAACCCTAACTCTAGATGGTAGGATTAGGCATCGTATGCAATTTTATAGATTGACCAGAGTTTAAACTACAAAACGACATGACATGTCCACAAGATTTTTCTTTGAACCATCATTAAGATGAATGTACCCTTCCACTGTTTACGAAAATTGAGATGTATGGTTTCCCTCTCTTTCTTGGATGTCTCTAGGAGGTGAATTTCGCGTTCTAATTTACCGAGAGGGAGTAAAACTTTTAATGACTCTATTTGGTATTTTTTACAGAAACTATCTACGTGATTCTAGAAAGTTTGTTAATTTAATAACGGTATTATACATATACACAATAATGAAGAAGCTACCTGCCCAAAGGATAGGAATCAAAGCTAGTATAGAATATAAATGAGAATTTGATGAAGTTTTGGAGGTCAATGATTTTATGTTCTATCTTGCCAAATCGAATATTCAATACCCATTTTACAGGCTCAATTTAGTGATGCCCTAATCAACAAGTCCTGTAACTGAAAGAGTATAAGTTTCCTTTATCAATGATATTAGTTGAAATGGTAAAATATGAACAGAAACTATCTACATGATTATAGAAAATTTGGTACTTTAATAACGATATATTATATGTATACACAATAAACGAAGGAGCTACCTGTCCAAAGGGCAAGGATCAAAGCTAGTAATTTAGATAGAGACGGTTTATGATTTCTTCAATAACGGTGTTCTGCCCCCAGATCTAAACCATACACTTATTGCTCTTATCCCAAAGGTGAAGTCTCCTAGCACGGCTAAAGATTTTAGGCCCATAAGTCTTTGCCGGGTGGTGTACAAAATTATTTCAAAAGTCCTGGCTAATAGGCTCAAAATTATCTTGGATGATCTTATCTCCGAGGAGCAAAGCGCCTTTGTTCCAGGAAGAAGTATCACTGACAATGTTATTGTTGCTTTTGAATATTTCCAGTTTATGAAGCAGAAGGAAAAAGAGAAGGATGGTTTTTATGCGGCCAAGCTTGACATGGCCAAGGCTTATGACCGTGTGGAGTGGGGTTTTCTGGAAAAAGTCATGAGGAAGCTTGGTTTTGATGAAAGATGGATTACTCTGGTTATGAAGTGTGTCTCAACAGCTACCTATTCGGTTTTGGTAAATGGCCATAAGATAGAAATTTTCTCCCCTTCTAGAGGACTTCGACAAGGGGACCCTTTGTCCCCCTATATGTTTCTTTTATGTGCAGAAGGGATGTCTACACTAATCAAAAAGGCTGAAGAGGATGGAACGTTACATGGTATTCAGATTCGAAAGAAGGCTCCTGTGGTTTCCCACTTACTGTTTGCTGATGATTGTGTGATTTTTGGTAAAGCAAATCTAAGAGAATGCGACCAGCTTAAGGAGATCTTGGAAGTTTATGCTAAAGAGTCAGGACAATTCATTAATTTCAGCAAATCCGAGCTGTCTTTCAGTAAGAATGTCCGGGTAAGTCGAAGACTTGAGTTCTGTGGTACGTTGGGCATCAAAGAGGTAGAAAAACTGCCGAGGTACTTGGGACTCCCGACTGTTGTGGGCAGATCTAAGAAAGCTCTTTTTGAGGATATTAAAGAGCGCATCAGAAAGAAATTAAAGGATTGGAAAAGCAGGACGATGTCCCAAGCAGGAAAGGAGATTATGATAAAAGCAGTGGCCCAAGCCCATTGCTTATACCCGATGTCAGTTTTTCAGATCCCGGATGGTACCCTAGCTGAGATTCAGAAGCTCATCGCTAATTTTTGGTGGGGGCAGAAGGGAAAGGAAACAAAAATTCACTGGTTGGAGTGGGACGAGCTGTGCGATGATAAGGAAGATGGAGGAATTGGATTCAGAGATCTCAGTGCCTTTAATTATGCAATGCTTGGGAAACAAATCTGGAACTTGATGACCAGGCCACAATCGTTAATGGCTAGAGTCTTAAAAGCCAGATACTATCCAAAAACTGATATTCTACAAGCAAAGCTTGGGTACCAGCCAAGCTATATCTGGAAGAGTTTAATGGGTGCAAAAGACAAGATTGAAGAAGGGTTCAGGTGGAGAGTGGGCAATGGGGTTTCTATAGGCATTTGGAAGGATGCTTGGATCCCGGGAAAGGCTTTCTACCAGGCTGACCCTCCCCCGATGGGGAAACTCCTGAGATAAAGGTCAATGCCCTGTTCGATGAAGTTTATGGTGGATGGGACGAATCAAAACTGAGGAATATGTTCTCCAGAAGTGATCAAGAACTAATATAAAAAATCCCTATTCGTTCCCCCCCGGTGGAAGATTCAAGGGTCTGGAAAGCTACTGACAATGGGGCTTACACAGTAAAAACTGCATACCACTATGTTCGAAGTCAACAACAACACACAATGACCCGACTTCACAATAGAAACATGGAGGATTCCGATTTCTGGAACGCCCTGTGGAAGCTTCAGATTCAACCTAAGGTTCGGATCTTCTTATGGAAAGTAAGTAAGAACATCTTACCTGTTGGTGTCAATATCGAGGAGTGGATCGAAAATGCTGCTTCGGACTGTCCTTTTTGTAATCTTCCAGAATCCCAAATGCATGCCCTGCGCGAATGCGACTGGTTCCGAAGGCAGTGGAGAAGCTGTGAAGAAAAAGACCTGTATGAGATGGGAGAAGGAAGGACATGCATCGACTGGCTTAAAGAGGTCTTCAATAATTCATCCATAGAAAAAGTCCAAAGATTCTGCTCAATTATGTGGTTCCTATGGAAGGAGAGGTGCAATCACAAGTACAATAATCAGAAGCTAGAAGAGGAAGAAATCATACCTCGAGCTTTGGGGTGGCTGTCCTCCTACCTGGACGCTCAACCCAACCCTGCTTCGGCTCTCTTTTCTGGTCTTCTTGAGAGTAGAGCCCCGCGGGAAAGCCGTTGGCATCCTCCTCCTGAGGGGATCTACAAGTTGAATTCTGATGCTGGGGTGCTTCAACAGCAGGGAGTCGGACTGGGCGCCATTATTCGTTATTGGAGGGGAGGTTTCGTTGGAGCAACGGTGAAGAGAGAGAAGGGGATCTGTCGTCCGATCGAAGCCGAAGCAAAGGCGATGATGATGGGTCTGCGTGAAGCTAACCGGAGATCCATCAGCCCTTTGATCATTGAATCGGACTGCCAAGTGCTGGTGAACTTACTGAATAGAGGGGAGGATGATTTCACAGAGGTTGGGATTTTGTGCGATGAACTCAAGAAGATGGCAGGTGAGAATGAAGCTATATCTGGTGTGAAGGTGAAATGGGAATTCTCGCCACGAAAGACTAATTCTCTGGCCCATTGGTTAGCCCACTCTGGTTCAGGTTGGAATCATCAGGTGGTTTGGGTTGATGACCCTCCCCTTACATTACTTTTTATGGTTGAGACTGACTCGGGTTGTAGTTCTTTGGATCAGGTTTGACCAGTCCCTTCACAAAACATCCTACAAAATTGAAACGAAAAAGTTGCAATAAGCTTCATATATGCTCGATTAGAGAAGGCCCAACCCATATTCACACATTGGGAGACTAGGTCGTTGAAGCTAAAGCTTCACAATCGGTCCCAAGCCCTAACCGGTAAGGTAAAGCAGCATCCCTGAATTGGATCGTTCCGCTCTCTGCGATTCTCCGCTGTGCTTTTCAAATATCTCCTCTCGTCCGCCGCCGGCGCTCATTCATCTACCGTCGCGGCGCTATCTTTCTCCGTTCACAAGCTCCTTCCATGATCACCCAGCTCGGAGACGATCTCCTCGTAGAGATTCTCATCCGCCTCCCCGATCCTAGACCCGCCTGCCGCTGTAAATCAGTCTGCAAGCGGTGGAGCTCCCTCATCTCCACTCCCTCCTTCAACCGCCGCTTAATTCATCACCACCACCGGAGTTGGAACCAACTCCCTCTGCCGGAGGATCCGAACGAGCTGCAATCGACCGTCCGGAGCTTCCTCCCTCGCGTGCACATCAGAGACGAATTGAGAGTTCTGGATTGCTTCAAGGACTGGGTTTTGTGCGGGTTCTGGGATTTGGAAGACGACAACCACGAGTCGAGGAGATCGTACTTGGTCTGCAATCCGTTCACGAAGCAGTGGGTCGCCCTTCCTTTAGCGCCTAAAAAGCATGTTGACTACGCCCAATCCCTCGCCAGGTTAGTCTGTGAACCCTGCAATCCTAGGAAATTTGATCTAGGAGATGATGAACAAGCATTCGTCTATTCTTCCGAGTATCGGTTCCGAGTCGTGTGTATTTATAATGTGGGGCCGACTACGATGCTAGACGTGTTTTGTTCCGAGTCCTGGAAGTGGACCAGGGAGATTCTTGCTATCCGCCGCTGTCTGAGGATCGGAAACAAAACTGTAGTTTCGTGCAATGGGGAGTTGTTCTGGTCCTATCATAAATTCGAAGATCTGAAAGAAGACCGGCTCCATGGTTCGGTGGCGGCCTTCAATCCTTTCCGTCTCGATATACCCCCCACTTCCATTGATGTTTCTGCGTTTGACGCTAAACCGTGGTGGGTTATTTCGGGCTCGCAAGGCGCATTGCACGTGATTGCATTCGAGGGCAGAGTAGGTGTCATTGGGTGGCTTTCAAGTGTTTGGAGACTGGAAGAAGACCGACGATCCTGGAGGAAACTGTGTGAAGGGTTGGTATGCAACAAGAAATCGAGGTGTGGTAAATATCGAGTTGAGAGATGCCATCTTCAACTGTGTCTGCATCCATGTAAGCCAGAAGTTTTGTTGTTCAACTGGCTTGAGGGTGGTGATGCGAACGCTATACTGTCCTGGGATCTGCAAACAGAAGAGGTGGAGTTTTTTGCTGAACTAGAAGGTGGCGCTGCTGTCAGTTGTATTATGGTGTTCCACCCTCGTGTTCATTGCTGGCCTACTTCGATCCAATGTTTTAGAGATTGTACCCTACCGCCCAAACAGACTGGTAATATCGCTTATTGGGCACGAAAGGGTAGGCGGTTTTACCGTACGAAACGGTTGAACTACCATAGTTTTAATACAAAATACCTTATCTCATAATTCTCTTATATAACCTCTGGTACGGTTTCACAATACTTGCTTCTACGATCATTAGCTAGATGTTGAAAACTTTTCTTTTGTGTTATTGCTATTTTTGGCGCCACGGATATAGACCATTTGTTTCCCGCAATTCATTGCTTTTCCAGTGATAGGTAATCATATATATTTGGGAAATTATGGAGGAAATAATACTCAATAAGCTCTAACCTATAGGTGGATTATATATGAATCATGATAATCTACTTTGAACACGCCATTCGTTAGTTGTTTCTTATCCTCATATTTGCCTATGCGTGCTTTCTTCTTGACTAGATTGATGTTTTTGCACATTTTGTTGAGTTTGATTTTTTACCTCAAAGAAATTAGTCCACTTCGTATGCATGCTTCGGTTTGACTTATCGAACTTACCCACTCTGTTACTGCTAGCAATGACAAACATAGTATTGCATAAACACTACACATTAAATGGCAAACAAAAGACGATAACAGATAACTATCCAACACCGGTACTAATAATAGAGTTAAACAGAACTTCTAAACATCAGTTTGCTACTTGCATAAAACATAGTTTGGACTGAAGAGTCTGTAACTTGCGAGTAGCAGCATGGCGACGATGCCCTGCACCAGGGTTTCCAATATATGTATACAATCGACACAAAATCCCATGGGCCATGGATACATTGCATCAAACTTTGAGAGAGCTGGCAAAACATATTTCACATTGAACCTTATAGTCCTAGTCTGCTCATCACAATTTGGTACCAACGATGCAGAGTTCGTACTAAAATATTTAATTAAATAGTCACGGTTTGTCGCCATCACTTTCACTGCCTCCTACGTCAGCAGAATCAAGTCTACAACTCTGAAAGAGAAGTTTCTTTCTTTCAGTTACAGCTGGAGTTTAGCGAAAGATAGAAACACGAATTAGATTCCCAGAACAACCTATCAAACCCTTAACACAAATTTCAAAAGATATAGAACCAGGGGATTTATCTTCAGCTATACCATGGAATAAGATGTTGTTGAATTAGGAACTGAAACACACAAACGTAATGAATACTGCTTCTTTCTATAAGAATGCTGCAATGTTATTGATGACACTCACATGGTTAATCCAAATTACAATGTATAAATAATCCCCTGATTGGCTGATCTTCTATCCAAACATAAAAGAAAGTAATAATCACCCAAGACAATTGCAAAAGTAATTAAGCAGAACCTAAATATCCTTGGTATAGACAACCTAGAACAACTATACTCTATACTTGATGCAAAAGAAAAGGTTTAAAACATGCTGGATGTGAAGTGCAGTAACTGACTTGCAACTGCTTATATATAGGGCAAGATTTAGCAATTGAATAGCATGCTATAGTTCATGATGACCCATGGGTTGCATGTCTAGCTCAAACAATAAGAGCAAAAGAAGTTCAACATGGATAGCAAGGGCATGCGAAAAACGAAGAGAACCTGATTCGAGGTGATGGGAGGAGCTCTTGTTGAAAACTAAGGCGGTGATGCTGCGACAGATAACAGCAAAGGATGCAAAGATGAGCAACTGACAGCAGGAGACTCTACGGATGCTGATTGACACACGACTCCGGCAGCCTCTGGTCCAATCATGCAGGTTCAGCCAAAGTAGTTTTGCAAGACAGTCTGGAACCAAAGACTCCCTCCTCGTCATTTGAGGAAATTAAGTGAAGAACATGGCAATACTGGCTACAACACCAGGGGAATTTCCCTTAATTTCTCTGGTAAAGTGGCGACGCAATGTTTTTTCACAGGGCACAGTAGGTTCAACTTTTGAACTTCTGTTTTGTTTCTATTAAGCTATTAATGGGAATTATGAGCAACAACGATTATTTCCAGCATGTGAAGATAACATTGATGCCATTACATCCTTGAAATCAGAAAGACTGGTAAGCAACATTGAGGATCAAAAACTACTAAAGACTCTAGCTATTTATTACTAACCTTGATGACAGTCCACTTATAATTGTTACAGTAAGCACAAAGAAAATGCAATAACAGATTACATTGGTTAATTACCATGAACGAATGGTTCGAATCCTGCGCCATCTTGGGCACACTTCTTTCCATCTGCAAATCTATCCTAGGAAGAGGCAAAGAAAAGGGCAGCAAAGACCACATGACTGATTACATGTATAACAGAACCGGTGATCCAAATGCCACATGACATGACTGATTACATCTATAAAAGAAGCTAAACTTCATAAGCAGAGAATACGAAAAAGAGAGTTATAGATGCACAACAACAGCCATGTACACATACCCGTATAGTTTAAGAAACTGTGAGCGCCTTCAGCAATGTGATCTATCTCTTAAGTAGTGATTGAGGAAGAAAAGCAAAGCTACAACAACTGATATTGCTTGATTCTGAACCTCACATAAACTGTAATGTTTGGCAAAATTGTGTAACTCAATCATCTGTGAACAAACGAATCAAACGTGATTTGATCAATAACCTGTATTTCAATTTAACAGTCTGTAGCAGCATGTTGAATTAGAGTAATGATCGATGAATGAGGATTTTCGGATGGTGGTTTTCACCACCATGTCATTCGTGTCCATGGTCCCTCTCGTGAGGTGGCATGTTCTTCCCAGGCCGATAGAACCCCATTTTGGGGTCATTATTATTATTATTAGAATTATTATTAATCAAGATTAGTAGAATTCAAGTAGTATTAGGTTTATTATTAGGGTTTTATTTTACTATAAATATGTACTTTGATTTTACGTCATAGGTATAGGTGTCAATCAGGCGGGTTCGGGCTGGGTTCAATCGGGTTCGGGTTCAAACGGGTTGCGGGTTCATGGGGTTGCGCGTTTATCGGGTTCGGGTTCGGGTTCAATCGAGTTACGGGTTCATTAGGTTTTGGGTCGGGCGGGTTGCGGGTTGTTCAGGTCAGCGCATCGAGTAACTTACTCCTTACTCGTTACCCACTTACACATTTTATTACACTAATTTAAAATATTTTTCGTAATTTTTAACCAATTTTTTTCTACCTCATATATATACTTATTTTAAAAAAAAATAGTCAAACTGTTGAATCAATTTATATGGCTTGCAAACTTGTTATGTAATTAATCGTAATTGGTAAAGTACAGTAGCAACAATTGTAACCAAAAGACACCAGTAATTATTTATTTGGTATTTTAATATTATTTCAGTAGTAATTGGATTAACGTATCTCGTTTAGTATAACCATGCAAATTTGGTATTTGACATATGGTATTTGAAAGATGTTATTTCGAAATAACTCATTTCCCTAATAACGTCAGTAAACTGTTGCAAATGAGTTATTTGTAAAGTGGTTCGAATTACTCTAAAAATTGAACCATTAAAGATTAACTATCAAATTTAGTAAAATTGTTGTGACTTCATTCGTAACTTACACAATAACGTATATCCTATACACTTAGCCTTACTCTCAATCAACAATATTAAGTTAATATATATTGTTGATCGTATACCCTAAACCATCAATATATTATACACTAACAACATACCATATACCCTAACCATATATCCCTATGAGTTGTGATTTTGCTAGTATAGTTAATTTAAAGTGAAATCCATACTTTGACTTTCGAAACATGGACAAAAATTTGATATTTGCTATACCCTAACCATATATCATATACTCTACACCATATACCCTATACCCTAACCACGTACCATAAACATAAATTAAAAAGTGATCTCCTGCCGTTAAAGATTTTAAATGACTTCAAGTGAACATATGTTAATAAAAAACTTAGAACCGTCAAAACCATCAATACCTTATACCTGAACCATATACACCCTAAAGCCTAAACCATCTGTACCTTATACCCTATACCCTAACCATATACTTTATAACCTACACAATGAACCGTCAAAAATTACTTATCAAGTTTAATATAATTTTTGACTCATTCACCCGCCCATAAAATTTTCATTCCAAAGTTCTCATCCAAACCTCCCTCTCATTTTCCATTCCACGCAACTCGATTAATCAAAATTTTCAAACCTGCAACCCGACTGAGTTATTGCAATCGTAAGACTTAATATGCCAAGTTTAACACCCATTTTGAAATTGATGACTCGATATTTGAACATGTTTTCCCCTTTGTTTCTTGATCGTTTAAGCTTGCATTATCGCTTCTTTGGCCTATTTTACGCTAGGTTGTGTTCCTTTGCCACATTTCAGGTCCTAGCACATAAAGTGAAGCGTAGGCGCAAGTTTCAAGTCAATCAGAGATCAATTGGCGACTCGGGGGAAGAAACTCGGGTATGACTTGAAGAAGAATGTATTTCTACCTCCGTTTTTGACTATATAATCATGTAATCTTGTCATGAGAAGAAAGAAGACGAGACTACGAGCATCTGGGATCAAACGGCACCTGATTTGGAGTCCGAACGAGGGAGAAACGAAGAATCAAAGATAGGGGAAAATTGGTTTCGGGCTTCTCTGAGAAACAGAAGGGGGCCCTATCGTGACACTAAGATCCCCGGTAGGGGATTTTTGGCCTTGACAGGGGATTTTCCCCTGACTCCAGACGTTGAGTTTTCAAAAATCCCGGCCGTGAACCAAAAATCTCCGACAGGGGATTCTGACCGGCGATCGCGAACGCAGGCTGTTAAAAGACTGTTTTGTGCGTTTTTGCAAGGGGGAGCTGGGTTTTGGATCCCAAACACCCAAGGGACGAACCAAAGAGAGAGAGGGCGATTTGAGGGCATTCTTGGAGTGGAATTGGAGGATTTCTTCGCCTTGGAAGCTCGAGGAACAAGCCCGGACATGAAGACTGATCATCTGAAGATTCTTACTGCAGTCTCTCTCTTCCCTATGGAGTAACTTCCCTTCACTTAGGTTTTGAGGAACCCTAGCTATGTTTGTTTGATTGGATGATTATATGAGTACTCCTACTTGATAATCTTGAGTTCATATTCAATCTATGCACGTTTTCATGATTCAATTCTGCTTTAGTCGAGATTATTGATTCTGCTTTGATCCTATGAGAGCGAATACCTGATTAAGTCAATAGAGCACCATAGATTGATAGTATTGGATCGATTGCTTTAGTCGAGGGTTGATTCAATGCTTTGTATCGATTGAGAACCTCATTCAATAGAGGGAATCTAGTTCAGAACGCCTTGATCGGTTGTTCTAGAGAAGGATACGTCCCTCTAGGCAATTGACTCAAGAGGGCCTTGTTCCTTTAGTCGAGACTCAAGGTCTAGTCAAGGATTCTCCGCATGGTGAATGAAAGTGAAACAGGTTAGAGATCATCAATCATTAATCTGGCTAGTGTCTAGGGGGAATCATACCTAAGTGAGTTCCCAACCTGTAATTAAATTAACTTTAACTGTAGTTTGTTAGAGTAGTTTTAGTTCTTCCATCTTAATCTGGTTTGCCAGATAATGAAACGAAGCTGAGTAATAGTAACTCTAGAGACCCTTGGATTCGATATTTATTACTTGAGCCACTATACTGCAGTCCCTTTCATTGGTTACACTTGGCCATTGTTAGGAGTTGTGTTTTAGCGAGTCAAGTTTTTCCCGCCGTTGCGGAAACTTTCTAGAGTATTAGGAAAGGCAGAAGTTTGTTACTTTAGCATTTTTATTTTCTTTTCCACCCTTGTTTTTCACTTGGGTGTTTTTGTTTTTGTTGGTGCAGCTCTGAATCATGGATCCTCATGGCTTCTCCAACCATTGGGGGTATCCACCACCATCCGAGTGGTATTACCCCGAGACTCCCTGCAGCAATCAAGGAGGAGAAGACTATGGATTCAGGTTCCAGTACCAACCCCCTTACTACGGAGAACAATCAGAGCCCTGGGCATATCAAGAACAACCTCCTTATCAAGAAGAATTTCTCCCACAACCAGAAGGGCCATTGGAGCTAGAGTTACCCATGGCGGCCTTCACGGGCCATTCTGCAGAGCCATGCCACACTCCCCTGCCAGATCCAAACTATGAATTGAGGCTTCTCATGGAGCAGTTTGCTCGAGACAATGAGAGTTCATTGTCTAGGATGGTTCTTTGTACCCAGGCCTATCGTGAAACAGAGGAGATCCTCCTGAGCCTTAAGAAGAGCGTCAATGATCTTGAGCGATCTTGTGCACAACCTACTCCAGATCACCCTTCTGCTACCATACTAGAAGAGGAGGAGGAAGAAGAAGGCTACAAGGACATTGTGGAGCACACTGAAGTTGTCGCGGAGAGCTCCCGTGATGATCATGATCAGGAATGTCCTGTCGTAGCCGACCACACCTTCTCACATCCCAAACTGAGCTTTGAAGAGGCGGGCATGAGTGAGGAGATGCAAGAAGATCTCATGAAAGAAATTGCTTTCCAACTTGCTCTCCAATCCGTGCTAGAAGAAGAAGAGCAAGAAAGGGTGGAGAAAGAAGTTGTGGAGGATGACGAAAGTGAAGCAGGAGTAGTTCTTGATCATTTCCCAGGGGTGATACCACATGAACAAGGAAGGGAGGTTGAAGAAGCAATTGGCGTCCAGGCTGAGGACGGAGCTGAGGTGGAAGAGGCCTGCACCGGCCATGAGTTGCAAGTAATATCCCCACCAAACTTCGAGGAACTGCTTAGCAAGGACCCATTTGCAGTGTCTCTTTGCCAGACCAAGGCCACATCGACATCGGTTCCTCTTGGTGGACGCGATGGTGGTCAATCGATGCTGTCATATTAAGTTTGGAGCAATGAGACGAGAGAAAAGAAGAAGAGGTCTCGAGGGTGGAGACGTTATTTGCATCAAGTGCACGAGCTTCCATCACCTGTCATACCACATGCTCGTGACTTGAGACTCCACCTCATCGACGAGAACCTCAACTTCAAGGAGGTTCTAGCATGGACCGAAACTTAGGAGCCATCGTCCGGCTCACGACGTGAAAGAAGCGCTTGTTGGGAGGCAAACCAACCAGTCGGTTTGCATTTCTTTTTCTTTTTCTCCTCGGTTGAGTCAGTTTTTTTATTTGATATTAGAGTCAATAACTCAACCTTTGTGAGATTTTGTGTGGTGTTTGTGTTTCGACTACTCTCTCCTCTTAGAATGCACCGCCTGCCTCGTCCACCGTCATTCACCCTTGATCTGGTAACTTCGTTCTACCCTCCTTATCTTTCCTCCAGTGAGGACAATGTCGTGATTAAGTGTGTAGGGATGTTCGATTATGTATGCGGGTGAATGTTTCACTGTTTGTGTGCTTGGAGCCTAGTCCACTGTCCAAATTTTTAAATTTGAGGGCTCCAAGTACGTGTTTCCATGCAAATTGCCTGCTCAGTATGCTTTGAATTGATAGTCTCTATAGTAATGTGCAACCTAGGGAGGTAGTGTAGCACTATGGAGGATGTTGAAGTATAAGATTTTTCCTATCTAGCTCTCTGTTGTGCCAGTTGATTTTGTGAATTAGTGGAGCTAAGACCGTTGAATTCATGTGGTAATGGTGACTCTGTTTGGATTGTGTTGTGGATTCGTGTATCGAACAGGGTGCTCATGTGTAAAATGGAAAGCAGTTGGTCCTCCATGTCGAAATCATCAAAATCCTAAACATGGGGTAAGCTCAACGTGTGTGGCACCGTTCATTGCACAAAATCGGGTTTTGGAGGAGATTTTAGTGATCCTTAGTGGGGTACTCCTACAAGGTGAAGCTAAACTGTCTCTAGTACAAGTAAAACTTCCACCCGTTGAACGGTTTGCCTACTTGAGGATGTGTTTTTAAGGGCACGGATAGAGCTTCCGACCCCCCTTAATTTCATTGACCCTCCACACGAGTTGAGGAAAAGGAGTTAAAAGAAGTACTTTGGCGAGCGCCAGATGTACAGAAATTGCTCTTGCTCGACTAATAACGGTCGACCGTGCAAAAGACTGCAGTTGGAACCCCACCAAATGAAAGAAAAAAAGAAAAAAATGTAAATGAAAGTGAGAAAAAGGGGTTCCAACGGTGAAATGAAGAGAAAGAGCACCCCGGTACAACGAGTCCTTGTTTGTGAATGTTGTGAGTCCCTTTGTCCATGAACTGACTGTCTTACTTCTACTTCTTCTCATGATCCTTGCTTGAGTCTAGAACTCGCATTGAGAGAGATAGGGAACGTCTTAGAAGACCAGTTGACCTCGTAAGCTACTTTATGATCTAGGAAATCCTCTACCGACGATCGGGGTTGTTTGTTGCTATAGAGGTCTGGAGAGCTGCATTGGTTTGAGTTAGATTTGCACATGTTTTCCCCTTTGTTTCTTGATCGTTTAAGCTTGCTTTTCGCTTCTTTGGCCTATTTTACGCTAGGTTGTGTTCCTTTGCCACATTTCTGGTCCTAGCACATAAAGTGAAGCGTAGGCGCAAGTTTCAAGTCAATCGGAGATCAATTGGCGACTCGGGGGAAGAAACTCGGGTATGACTTGAAGAAGAATGTATTTCTATCTCAGTTTTTGACCATATAATCATGTAATCTTGTCATGAGAATAAAGAGGATGAGACTACGAGCATCTGGGATCAAACGACACCTGATTTGAAGTCCGAACAAGGGAGAAACGAAGAATCAATGATAGGGGGAAATTGGTTTTGGGCTTCTCTGAGAAACAGAAGGGGGCCTTATCGTGACACTAAAATCCCTGGTAGGGGATTTTCCCCTGTCTCCAGACGTTGCATTTTCAAAAATCCCCGGTCGTGAACCAAAAATCCCCGATAGGGGATTCTGATCGGGGATCGCAAACGCAGGCTGTTAAAAGCCTGTTTTGTGCGTTTTTGCAAGGGGGAGCTAGGTTTTGGATCCCAAACACCCAAGGGACGAACCAAAGAGAGAGAGGGCGATTTGAGGGCATTCTTGGAGTGGAATTGGAGGATTTCTTCGCCTTGGAAGCTCGAGGAACAAGCCCGGACATGAAGACTGATCATCTAAAGATTCTTACTGCAGTCTCTCTCTTCTCTATGGAGTAACTTCCCTTCACTTAGGTTTTGAGGTACCCTAGCTTTTGTCCAGATTATTGATTCTGCTTTGATCCTATGAGAGCGAATACCTGATTAGGTCAATAGAGCACCATAGATTGATAGTATTGGATCAATTGCTTTAGTCGAGGGTTGATTCAATGCTTTGTATCGATTGGGAACCTGATTCGATAGAGGGAATCTTGTTCATAACGCCTTGATCGGTTGTTCTAGAGAAGGATACGTCCCTCTAGGCAATTGACTCAAGAGGGCCTTGTTCCTTTAGTCGAGACTCAAGGTCTAGTCAAGGATTCTCCGCATTGTGAATGAAAGTGAAACAGGTTAGAGATCATCAATCATTAATCTGGCTAGTGTCTAGGGGGAATCATACCTAAGTGAGTTCCCAACCTGTAATTAAATCAAGTTTAACTGTAGTTTGTTAGAGTAGTTTTAGTTCTTCCATCTTAATCTGGTTTGCTAGATAATGAACCGAAGCTGAGTAATAGTAACTCTAGAGACCCGTGGATTCGATATTTATTACTTGAGCCACTATATTGCAGTCCCTTTCATTGGTTACACTTGGCCATTGTTAGGAGTTGTGTCATAGCGAGTCAGAAATGAAAGTTCAACTTGAATACAACTTAAATGGGGAAAAATTGTACTAAGTGTTGTAAAATAAAGATCATGTAGTGTTGAAATTGCAATAAATGTAGAAGTATAGAAAACAAGTAGACAAATTAAGTGAACTTTTCTAAAATAAATGATTGTTTTAAACACCAAATTTGTTTTCTTCTCTCTTTTTCACAAAAAAAATTAAAATACTAAAATTTCTCTCTTTCTTTTTCCTTCCATATATTAGAAACATTCAATTTTCCCTCCTCTTTCTTTTCCATAAAATTGAAAGAACCAAATTTTCCTCCTCTTTCTCTTCCATTTGAAAAACCAAATTTCCCTCTTCCTTCCTTCCTTTCACAAAAAAGTTGAAAATCAAAATTTCCCTCTTTTTTTTTCTCTTCCATATTCATGAGAACCAAACTGTCTCACTTCTTCACTTCACACAAATCAAAACCATCAAAATTCTCCCTTTTTCTTTTCTAAAAAATTCAAAGAATCTAATTTTTTTCTTCTTTCTCTTCGCAAAAGTTGAATACACCAAAATTTTCATCTTCTTTTAAAAGCATCAAATTACCAAATACATTGGCTTGACTTTATTTATATTTAATTGATAACTTTATTGAATAGTTAAATTAAAAAAAATTAATTTATATATTATATTAATGTTTTCCATGATCTCAATTGTTAATTATTCATTATTAATATTCACATTGTGCTTATTTTATATTTCATATTTACTTTTTAATTTTTTAAAAAAACTTTGTGTTCAAGTGACCTTCATGTTTCAATTTTTGTAATTTTCTTTAAATGCATAATATCAAGTGAGTGTCATATTTTTAAATTTTCTATACGAAATGAAGAAATAATTTTACCTAAGTTTTATAGATCACATTTATACAGGCAATTGGCCTAAAATAGTTCAACTGATATGCATTCGGTGTTTTAGGGACTAGAGTTGGTGAAGCAGAATTCATATCTCTTGGCAGAGTACAATTCGTGAAAAACTGTTGAACCCCCTCAGTAATCCTCGTGCTAATGGTCCCCAGCTCTTCTGATAGAACTTTGCATTCCAACCATCTGGTTCAGGGGCCTTTGAGGGGTCCTTATCAAAGAGAGCAGTATAGATTTCTTGGCTAGAGACCTCCTCACACAGTTGTAGTTGCTCTATAGCACTTAGCCTTCCTCCCAAACATTTCTCAATAACATGTTCATCCACTTGAACCTCAGAATTTACCACTCCAAACATATGTTTATAGTACATCACTGCTTCATCAGCTATGTCTTTAACATCAGTCAGCACCTCTCCTCCTGAGGAAATCAGTTTCCTTATTTGCTTTCTAGCTGTTCTGATCCTAGCCGAGTTATGAAAGTAAGAGGAGTTTTGGTCGCCAAGTGTTAACCATCCAATCCTAGACCTCTGCCTGAAAAAAGATTCCTCAGCCTTCCTCAAGCGGACGTACTCTTCTGTGACCTTCTTTTCCTCAGCAAAGTGTTTCTGTCCATGGGAGTTTATTTCACTTTTTTCCTGCTGCAAAAGGGTTAGCCAAGGGATCTATTGTCTCCCTACTTGTTTACTATTGCTATGGGACCTCTAACAGGCATGTTAAATGATGCGGCCCTGATAGACCGATAATTATACATGTTTTCACCCCTATTCTGAAGTCGTTTGTGATGAGGAATCTCGTATTTTAAGCCGATTTTACGCTAGGTTGTGTGTTTATGTCACATTTCAGGTCCTGGCGTTGGAATCGAGGCGAAGGAACGAGTTCCGGATCGAAAGGAGCGAAGATTGGACAAAGGATGCTGCTGGGCCAAAATACCCGGTCAAAGGAAGAAATACCCGACCGGGTATATTCTGGCCTCGACCGGGTATTTTCTCCTTCGGGCACCCGTGAGAAACAGAAGGGGGCCCGGGCGATGGCGAAAAATCCCCGGTCGGGGATTTTGGTAGACCGGGGATTTTCCCCTTTAGAAGAACGGTGCGTTTCAGCAATACCCGGTCGGACCACAAAATACCCGACCGGGTATTTCGACCGGGTATCGCGGGGTCAGCTGATAAAAGAGGAAGAAGGCAAATTTTCAGGGGGTTCCGAGTTTTTGAGAGAGAAATCGATTCCTAGAGAGAGAAAGCATCGAACCAGAGTTCCCAAGCGCCATAGATCAATCTTCAACACCATTGGAGCCCGTCTTGAGCTTGGAGAAGTGCGATTAAACGTCCAGGAGCAGGAATCCAACTTCACAGTATGATTTCCGTGTCTGAATCTGCTTTTGCTTCTTTCTCTATGGAGTAGTTTCCCCATTCATCTGGGTATGGAGAACCCTAGATTTGTATGCTAGGTCTGATTGTATGAACCCAAGTACAGAGTTTGTGAATTGATTATATTCGACTGAGGTTTGAATGATTGAATGACTTGAATCCTGATCAAATTCCTGTTGTTTCTGCTTTAACCTAGAATGAGAATATCTGCCTAGGTTGATAGAGTATCCTTAATCGAAGGTGGCGAATTGGTGACTTTAGTCGAGAAGCCAATTCGCTATTCTGTACCGAAGTCAATTCGGTAGTGGAGGTTTGGTTCATTAGGGCCTCAATCTGTTTACTCCGGTGGAGGTTAGTCGCCCGCTAGAGACTCAGATTGAGAGGGTCTGGAGACCTTTAGTCGAGACTTCAGGCTAATTGAGAACCTTCCGCAGTATAACTTTCATGAAAACTGAACTGGGTAAATTGCAATCCGACTTAACTGCAGTCTAGGGGGAACCATATCCGGGTGACCTCTCTTGACTTGACAACAAACCGTTTACTTGCTTTGTGTTTTGTTTGCTTGAGTTTCACTAAAAGTTCACCGCTAAATAACAAGACTTCACTGAGTAGTCATCACATCTAGGACCCGGGTTGACATTAAAACCCGACCCGCTATACTACGCTTTAGGAAGTGGTTATACTTGGCCATTTTCTAGGGTGACAGTAGGAGTGAGTCAAGTTTTTTGGCGCCGTTGCCGGGGACGGCTAGGTTGTTGAAGAAAAGTGATTTCTGTTACTTTAGCATTTTCATTTTCTCGCATTGAGTTTTTGTTTCTCCCACTTGTGCCTTCACGGGGTTTGCGTTGCTTGATTGTGTGTAGATAGTGCATGACCCGTAGCCAGTCGGGAAGTTTACTGCCGTTGAATCCTGAGATTGAGCGCACCTGCAAACAACTTCGGAGACAGCAGCGAGCTAGACTGGCTACGGTGGAGCGCCGAGACGGCCAATTGACTAGCGACTCCGAGGACGAGCACGAGATGGAAGGCGATCAGAACCCGCCTCCTCAGAACCAGATCCTGGGGAACGACCAAAACCCCCCGGGACCTGGGAACCATCATCATCCGCCACCACCGGGTCCCACCTTGGAGTACTTCTATACTCCACGGATTGCTGACATCCGCCCGGTCATCCTCTATCCGCCCATTCCTGCAAACAACTTCGAGATCAAGCCATGCTGGATTCAACTCATCACCACCTCTATCCAGTTCCATGGCTTGAAGGATGAGGAAGCCCGGGTACACCTTTCCTGTTTTCTGCAGCTGACGAACGGGTTCAAGCTGAATGGTGTTCCGGATGATGCAATCCGCCTTCACCTCTTCCCCCATTCTCTGGCGGGGAATGCTAAGAGGTGGTTGGAGACCCATCCCCCATTGTCCATCACCTCTTGGGACGATCTGGCTGACAAGTTCGTGCACCGGTATTATCCGGCATCGAAGACCACGGAGATACAGCGGGAGATCACTCACTTCCGCCAAGAGCCAGATGAGTCCCTTCGTGATGCATGGGAGCGGTACATGGGATACTTCTGGCAGTGTCCCCATCATGGTTTCAGCGATGCCTTCACAGTAGGGAACTTCTACAGCGCCCTCACTCCAGACAGCCAGAGGGTGATTGAGTCTCTATGCCCAGGAGGGGATATCCTTACTAAGACTCCACCCGAGCTGAACCAGATGATCAGTACCTTGGCTGCCCGAGACCATTCCTGGGGGCAGAACCACAGAGGCAGGAACTCCAGGGACCGGGGTGTGCATGCTATGGAGGCTAGGTCCGGGTTAGAGCAGCAAGTGGCTGAGTTGGTGCAGACATTGAAGCAGCCTAACAGTCTCCTTCCGGGCCGAGGTGTAGCTACGCCTCCAGTAGCCCAGTGTCAGTGGTGTGAGAGTCCGAATCACCTGGTGGAGGATTGTCAATCCATGAGGGAGTCTTCTACTCCCCAAGAACAGTTGGCCTTCATCGCCAATGCTCGGCGCCTCGATCCATACAGTAACACATACAATGAGGGATGGCGCCAGCATCCCAACTTCGCCTGGAGCAACAACACCAACAAACCACCTGGTTTCCCAGCACCAGCAGGTGGTTTTCAGCAGAGGCAGTCCTACCAGGATAGGCAAGGGCCACCACCACAGCAGCAGCCCTACCAGCCTAGGCAAGGGCAGCCTTTCCAGCAGCCCCAGGGCCAGTTTGCTCAGCCTCCAGCAACCGCAGCTCCAGATAATCAGATGGCTGATCTGAAGAATATTTTGGCAACATTCATGACCACCAGCCAGGCGAATTTCGCGAGGGTGGACCAGAGCATAGCCTCTTTGGAGGCAGGGCAGAGGAACCAGGGTGCTATTTTGCAAGATCTGCAGCACCAAGTCGGTGTCCTAGCGCGCCAGCTTACTGCTCGGGCCCCGGGGACTCTACCTGCCACCACCATCCCCAATCCACGGGACCCGCACGAGACCGCACATGCCATTTTCACCCTGAGCGGCAGGCCTACATCAGCTGATCCTGCCCCGACCAGGCAGGAGGAACCATTACCTGCTTCAGCACTTCCAGCCGGTGATGCAGAAGTGCGGGTGGAGAAGGAAGCCCCTGCTCCCAAGCCACAACCAGTGGTGAAGGAGTACGTACCCCAGCTTCCCTTCCCCACTCGCCTTCACAAGGACAAGCTGGAGACTGAGTTTGCCAAATTTATGGCAATGTTGAAGCAGCTCAACATCAGCATACCATTTGTGGAGGCACTGTCGAAGATGCCCAAGTACGCTAAGTTCATGAAAGATCTCTGCACCAACAAGAAGAAACTTGGGGATCTCTCGACAGTGCTGCTGAGCGAGGAATGTTCTGCCATCCTGCAGAACAAGCTGCCCGAAAAGCGCAAGGACCCAGGGAGTTTTACTATCCCTCTTACTATTGGCAGCATGCATGTAGGAAAGTCCTTGGCGGACCTAGGCGCTAGCATTAATGTCATGCCATACAAATTGTTCAAAAAGCTAGACCTAGGTGAACTTAGCCCTACTAGGATGAGCATTCAGCTAGCTGATCGTTCTGTGGTGCATCCTAGGGGTATCATAGAAGATTTGCTTGTTAATGTGGGTGCATTCACATATCCTGTTGATTTTGTTATTCTGGATATAAATGATGATGTGGATGTGCCTTTGATTCTAGGTAGACCATTTCTTGCCACCGCCAAGGCACTGATTGATGTGCATGATGGTAAACTGATCTTGCGTGCTGGAAATGAACAGGCTGTTTTTCCTGTGACTGAGTCTGATCATTGTGCTATGATTTCTGTATCGCCTGTGCATGCTATTTCTGACCAGATACACGAGCCTGTCGTGTATCCTTCTGCACCTCTCATTTTGCAGGACCCGCCTATCATTCCTCCGCCGCCACTCCATCCAGCCTCGCCTTCGAACAAAAAGCTCAAGGAGGAGTGGCGGCCGAAGCCGCAAGTGGCTAAGCCTGCACGGAAGAAGAGTGGAGACCACTATGAGCTGGTCCCACCCCCCGCACCACGACCACCCTGGCCATCCGAGTACTCACTCGCCTGCATCTTGCCGGATGGCCAGGTCGAGCTGACTTCTGCTGGTGGTTGCAACCGTCGGGTGCACGGTCACCACCTGAAGCTGTACCTCAAGAGCGATGTGGATCCGCTCTTGGAGGCACCTGTTCCTGCACTTCCCTGAGTATCCACCATGGGCGTCCAGCTAAAAGACGCTAAAGAAGCGCTTGTGGGGAGGCAACCCCACCACGGTTTGACTTTCTTTCTTATGTTTCGAGTCGGATTGCGATTTGGTTTTGTTTTGGTTTGTTTCATTTGTTCTGGATGATGTCTTATTGGGCTGACATTGGACCTCACATATTCTGGTTGAGCTCTTCTGTTCCCCTTGAGCTGTGCTGTGTTCCCGACGGGTCCATTTCCAGTCCTCTGCCGTCCGTGCATCCCGGTAACATCGTTCCCCTTTCCTTCCCTCTTCTCCATTGAGGGCAATGTCGATCTTAAGTGTGGGGGGATGTTTATCTTGACTGCATTAGCTCTGTTTGTGTGCTTGGAGCCTAGTCCACTGTCCAAATCTTACGATTTGAGGGCTCCAAGTACTGCTGTTTGATCATATTGGCACTGTGTTTTGATGGATGAATTGATTGGGTTTCGTATTAATGCATGACAACTTGTTTGTGACTAGGACAACCTATGATGAGGACTGAGATGTGCAGAAAAACGATGTAGGGGTTCAGTTTTTCAACTGTTTGCTGGCCAACTGTGACTTGATCTGATTTGATCTGATTACTTGTCCTTGACAGTCGTTTATGCATCTAGTTCAGGGTATCAGAATGTGAGATAGAGCATATAGGTAGCCATGTGAGATTTGAGCCTGCTCGTTTCTTTCTTGTGCGATAGATCCCTCTTCCATGATGTGTAGCATTCACGTTGTCACTAGCTAAGATGATGGGGGCATAGGATTAGCCCACGCCCAAAACTGACTGTCCTGATGTGTCATATCCCCTAGTCAGCCCCTTTGAGCCGTGTGTTATCGTTTCTTGTGGTCTATAATGAAAAAAAAATCACCCTTGTTGCATCTTTTAGAAGGTTCCACAGAGTGGTTTTATATGTTCTCTGCTATCTCTGCTAAAGTCTATGTGAGTGTTGGAGGTAGTGCTTAAAGTTGGGCAGGTGTTTAAAACTTATGCAGAGTGGTGGTTCTCTTAAGAAATGAAAAGGAAAATGAAAGAAAAACAAAGAAAAATAGAAAGCAAAAGAGAGCCACTACCAAAAATCTGAATAATGCCCAGTAAGCAGTGTTTCTTAGCAGTCTGGCTTGGAAATGCTAATGGTTATGCCTCCTTCGCTCTTGTGCTCTTAAGATATTGAGTAATGCAGAATAGCAGAAAGAAAATACCGGGTTGTTTGACTGTGATTGTGTGTTTGGAAAATGTGGAACCTTTTGCTATGAATACTTCCACCACCTAAAAGGCCTTTTCCCCATGTCCAAGACCCTAACCAGTCATTTGAACCTGTGTCTAAGACCTCCTGATTAGTTAGTGGTGACCACCCCATATGTGAACTCTAGCATTTAGAGGCTGCCATCATGGTGAAGAGATGATAGGGATTGAGAGAAATAGCATGCGCATCTTTCGCATCAATTTGTCCTGACCCCACTGGTCGAGAGTGAGTGATTCATTTTCATTTTCTATATGCTCTTGTACCCCGGTGAGGACCTAGATTGCTCGGTCTCTATTCTGATGTCTTGAGTTGGATGCATGAGTTGACTGTTTTGAGTAAGTGGTTGAATCAAGTCTAGGTTGGCTAGTGAACAGACGGGAGACTCTTCCTTTACTCGATTTGCTGCACTCGAATGTCCTTTGTGGTGGTTGTCCAGGTTGTTATTGAGGTTGTGCATGTATTGATGTTTGAAAACCAGTGCGATTCACGTGTTTTGTGCCTTTATGACTTGTCCCCAGTGTTGGTTGATTGAAATATGTAAGCTTACCTAGTGTCTGACTTGGTTTGCTTGGGGACAAGCAAACGGTTAAGTGTGGGGGAGTTTGATAGACCGATAATTATACATGTTTTCACCCCTATTCTGAAGTCGTTTGTGATGAGGAATCTCGTATTTTAAGCCGATTTTACGCTAGGTTGTGTGTTTATGTCACATTTCAGGTCATGGCGTTGGAATCGAGGCGAAGGAACGAGTTCCGGATCGAAAGGAGCGAAGATTGGACAAAGGATGCTGCTGGGCCAAAATACTCGGTCAAAGGAAGAAATACCCGACCGGGTATATTCTGGCCTCGACCGGGTATTTTCTCCTTCGGGCACCCGTGAGAAACAGAAGGGGGCCCGGGCGATGGCGAAAAATCCCCGGTCGGGGATTTTGGTAGACCGGGGATTTTCCCCTTTAGAAGAACGGTGCGTTTCAGCAATACCCGGTCGGACCACAAAATACCCGACCGGGTATTTCGACCGGGTATCGCGGGGTCAGCTGATAAAAGAGGAAGAAGGCAAATTTTCAGGGGGTTCCGAGTTTTTGAGAGAGAAATCGATTCCTAGAGAGAGAAAGCGTCGAACCAGAGTTCCCAAGCGCCATAGATCGATCTTCAACACCATTGGAGCCCGTCTTGAGCTTGGAGAAGTGCGATTAAACGTCCAGGAGCAGGAATCCAACTTCACAGTATGATTTCCGTGTCTGAATCTGCTTTTGCTTCTTTCTCTATGGAGTAGTTTCCCCATTCATCTGGGTATGGAGAACCCTAGATTTGTATGCTAGGTCTGATTGTATGAACCCAAGTACAGAGTTTGTGAATTGATTATATTCGACTGAGGTTTGAATGATTGAATGACTTGAATCCTGATCAAATTCCTGTTGTTTCTGCTTTAACCTAGAATGATAATATCTGCCTAGGTTGATAGAGTATCCTTAATCGAAGGTGGCGAATTGGTGACTTTAGTCGAGAAGCCAATTCGCTATTCTGTACCGAAGTCAATTCGGTAGTGGAGGTTTGGTTCATTAGGGCCTCAATCTGTTTACTCCGGTGGAGGTTAGTCGCCCGCTAGAGACTCAGATTGAGAGGGTCTGGAGACCTTTAGTCGAGACTTCAGGCTAATTGAGAACCTTCCGCAGTATAACTTTCATGAAAACTGAACTGGGTAAATTGCAATCCGACTTAACTGCAGTCTAGGGGGAACCATATCCGGGTGACCTCTCTTGACTTGACAACAAACCGTTTACTTGCTTTGTGTTTTGTTTGCTTGAGTTTCACTAAAAGTTCACCGCTAAATAACAAGACTTCACTGAGTAGTCATCACATCTAGGACCCGGGTTGACATTAAAACCCGACCCGCTATACTACGCTTTAGGAAGTGGTTATACTTGGCCATTTTCTAGGGTGACAGTAGGAGTGAGTCAGGCCCGTAAGGGATTTTTGCCATATCATCCACAATGCAAGAAGATGGGTCTGATTCACTTATGTTTTGCGGATGATCTCTTGATATTTTCTGAGGGATCAAGAGTTGCATTGAATGGCTTGAGGAGCACTTAGAATGAATTTTATAAGATGTCTGGTCTTCAGTGTAATCCGGATAAATGTGAGGTGTTTTTTGGAGGGTATGCCCATCTTTTCAAGGAAAATGCTCTCAGAGTTTCAGGGTTTAAGGAAGGGGTTTTGCCTGTACGATATCTTGGTCTCCCACTAATTTCTGGAAAACTATCGAGTCGTGAATGTGTTGTCTTAATTGATAAGATTACTGGTAGGATCAGGAGCTGGAGGAAAAATAGGCTTTCTTAAGCTGGCAAACTACAGCTGGTTGAGTCGGTGCTTTATTCCTTAGTACACTACTAGATGGCCATTTTCCTCATCCCTAAGAAAGTCCTGAAAAATATTCAAAAGATTTGCTCAGACATTATTTGGCATGGAGAGAAACCAGGGAAAGCAAGGGTTTCTTGGGACATTCTGGCTTTACCTAAAAAAGAAGGGGGTCTGGGGTTAAAGGATCTGGTATCATGGAATGTGGCTGCTATGGTTAGGCTGATTTGGTTACTTCTTCTCCAAGGAGGGAGTTTTTGGGTAGCCTGGATTTATGGGTATCGACTCAGAGGAGTTTCCATTTGGGAGGCTCTTATTACTTCCTGTGGATCTTGAATCTGGAAGCAGATTCTTAAGATTCGCTCTTGGTTGAGATTCAGAATGCAGGTAGAGCAGGGTTGTGTCAAGTGGCAGGGGAAGAAGTTGGAGAAACAGTGTGTAGGTTTGGCTGATTCTGCTGGACAGGATTAACACAAGGGACAAGCTCAAGCTTTGGGGTCTGATCAATGATAGTTCTTGTCCGCTTGGTGGTTTGGCAGAGGAAATCAGAAATCATTTATTCTGTCAGTGTGAGTATGTGCAGGAGATAGTTGTTGTGGTGCTGGGATATAGGATGCATATCCTACAAGAGTGGTCTGATATGTTGCTGTTTATGATTCAAAGAATCAAGGATCATGGTAGTTGTGGTTTGATTGAAGCCTCAGTTTGGAGTTGGTGTGTCTGTTTTGTGTGGAAGGAACGATGCCGACGTGTATTTGGGGAGCAACCTCGAACTGTTAAAGTGCTGGCAGAGTTGATCAAAGAGGAGATGCGCCTCTATGCTTGTGGCCATCCTGAATTTCTTGCCCAACTGAAGCTAACTACTAGTTGTTGTCAATGCATAGAGTAGTAGTTTTTGGTTTTCTCTTGATGTAAGGGGATTTTGTGGGCTTTTAGACTGTGTATTTTTCGAATTCTTGTGTTGGTTTTAGCCAATAGGGTGCTCAATGGTAAAGTTCTAATTATCGGGAAAAAAAATTTACCTAAGTTTAGAATGAAAAACTTTATTTTGGAAAACTATGTATTTTACGATATAATAATTATTCAAGTGGATTAGGTGAAGTTCGGGTTGAGTCGGTCGGGTTGCGGGTTAGTCGGGTTTAGGTCAATCGGGTTTGTGTTAATCGGGTTGCGGGCTTAATCGGCTTCGGGTTAATTGGGTTGTGGGTCAGTCTGGTTGCGGGTTACGAGTTGTTGAAATTTAGTCAATACGGGTTGCGGGTCAGGTTGATCGATCGGGTTAGTCGCATTCCAGTCAAAATCGTGTTTTAAAGCGTAAAATTGTACGATTTTAAGTTTCTAGGGTAAGAAAATGTTTCATATCACTAATAAAATCATTTTTCACTCAAAATCGGTCAAAAGGGTTAGTAGAATCGTTAAAATCGGTGAAATCGTATAAAATCGTGTTTTCAGAACGATTTTATCCGACTTCAAGCAAAGGAGAAAACTGCTTGCACCAAACCAAAACGACGTTGTTTTGAGCACTTCGGACAAAAAAAAAAAAAAAAGAAGGAGATAGGGTGGATATCGGGCTGAGGCTGCCAAACTCTTCCAAAATCTCTAATCGTTGTCTCCTGTCTCCAGCACTCCAACGAGGCAGGCCTGCCGCCGCCCTCCTTACTCATCATCGCCTATCGCCGCCATCGCGAGGCAGGCCTTCCAAGCTCCAGCGAAGAATCTGCAGCTGCTACAAGGCTTCGCAACCGTTGCCACCAGTCTGCCCCCTTCTAGCGAAGAATCTGCAGCTGCTACAAGGCTCCAAGCCTCGACGAGAGCTGCGGCAGAGCATGGCGGCAACCGCCAAATTCAGCTGGAAGGGCAAACCGGCGAGTTGCTACAGGAGCTCGAACAAAGGCTACTAGTGGCGGTGATTGATCACGATCAGGGACGGCCCTTTCGTGAACGTCGCGAACCCAGGGATGGACGACTAGAAACAGAGACGGGAATCCCTCATGGGATCAAGCTGACGATTCCAGCATTCCAGGGAATATTGAGTGCTTCTACGTACCTCGATTGAGAGCGGAAGGTCATCCTTTTTCTCCAATGTGGCCAGTTTAAGGAACAACAAAAGTTAGCGATGATCACCTAGAGTTCGCGGATTACGCAGCTCAATGGTGGGAACAATTGCAAATTCGTCGACGACGAAATCTCCAACCTCCTGTGGCCACATGGGACGAGTTACGGGGGCTTATGAGGGAAAAATTTTTCCCTGCGTACTATCTACGTGAGCTGCACGAATCATTGCAAGGAATTAAACAGGGCTCGCGTGGTGCTGAAGAATATTTCCACGAATTGGAACTGCTGTTACTACGAACGGACGTTAGGGAGGACAGGGAAGCTACTATCGCTCGCTTCCTCCACGGATTGAGTCGTGAAATTCGCCAGGAGGTAGAATTAAGGGCCGTTGTTGATTTAGATGAAGCAGTACATCTCGCGGTTAAGATCGAGAAACACCAGAAGAGCACTTCGGGAAGGAGGTTTGTTGGGCAAAAACTGGCTAATGAAGGCAATGCTGAGGCTGCCAATCCACCTTACAAACTGGAGGCGCCCAAATTCGCGCCAAGAAACCCTCCCATACTGAATTAAGAATGCGCAGGAGCCTCTAGTCGCTCGATTCAATGTTTTAAATGCTATGGCCAAGGCCATAAGGCCAATCAGTGCCCCAATTTTAAGGCATTGGTCCTGCGAGATGGTGAGTACATCTCTGACGATGACGACGTGCATAAGCAGGTGATCAATGAATCTTCTGATGAAGATGTCGATGAGGAAATCAAAGCTGAGAAGGGTCCGTTTTTTTCTGGGAAGAATCTCAGGGCCCTGACGGTGGAATGCGAGGCAGAAGAAGGCTAACGAACTAACCTCTTCCATACAAGGTGTTTGGTCAATGGTAAGTGTCTATCCTTGGTCGTCGATGGGGGAAGTTGTACAATTGTAATTAGCCAAGACGCCCTCAAGAAATTGGGATTGGCAACAAGTAAACATCCCGAGTCCTATGGATTGCATTGGCTCAAAGACTACGGATCGATCAAAGTAACCAAGCAAGCTCGGGTCAAATTCGAAATCGGTAACTATAAAGTCGAAATGTTGTGTGATGTTGTGCCGATGCAAGCTGCCATATTTTGCTAGGAAGACCCTGGAAATTTGATCGCGAGGTGACTCACGACGGGGGCACGAATTTTTATAGATTCAAGTTCGGCGGGAAAAACATTGTGCTGAAGCCTTTGTCCCCAGCAGAGGTTCACGCCGATCAATAGCAATTGGCCGCCAATCGGGCTAAGAATGGTGAGGGGTCACGAGAAGGAAGGCAAAGGCGGGATTAGCCATGGGTTGATTTATGCTGACCGCCCTGAGACGCGAGAAGCTCCGACGAACGAGCTCCACCATCGTTCCCTGTTTTCCGACGACGGCAAGGCAGGACAGGAGAGAGGGGGTATTGGGTGGCGCTCCTGGGGCAATCCGACCCAACCTAAGAAGCCTGACGCGTTCCCTAAGACCAAGGGAAGCTTTTCCCTCGATCATAAGGAGCCTTCTTTGATTGTTTTGCAGGATCACATTCACGCTCCAACCCCTCTGCTAGAATTCAATCACGAGCAAGATACGCGTGAATGGGTTGGGGAGTTTGGCGATGAATTGACCGAAGCGGCTGATGCAAAATCGTCGAGGGTAGTCCCAGAAAGCTGTAGGAAGCTTCAAATACCGCCACCGATCGCTGAGGAAGAAACGCCCAAATTGAAATCGACTGACCTAAGCACCAAAAATTTAAACGCAGCAGGTGGCAGGAAAACGAGTGACGTCGAATTCGCGACGATGGCATTGCCTCAATGGGTGGAACAAGTTCGGGAGCTCAATTGGAGGTTGAACAGAGGCTGTGGAGACAATGAATTGGGATGGTGATGCTGGAATCAAGAATTCCCAATTCCCAGCTTGAAGAGTAGTGCCTTCGTGTTCCAGAAAATGTTGTCTGAGCAGCCGTTTTACGATCCTATTTGGGTTAAGTTTTGTGAAGATTTTGAGAGGAGGAACGAAAAAGCTTTGAGGGCAAAGCTTTTAAAAGAGGGACGGCCTAATATGATCTCAAAAACCCACTTTCCCTATTCTTGGTTGATTGCTACAGAAGCTACTCCTACTCATTTGAAGGACATGGATTTTTGGCTAAGTCATGAGGCTGTTCCAGTTAGCTAGGGATGTCAATCCAACCCATAACCATGGGTACCCTACCCGACCGTAACCGGTCAACAAGGGTTATTACCCACTTTGACGGGTTAAGGGGAGGGTACGGGTAATACCCGGTTTCAAAATAAAGGGTAGGGTGCGGGTATGGTAATCGATAATACCCGCCCCGCTAACCAAAGGGTCAATTTCCCTTGAGAAATTTAGTTTAGCTTGGGAAATTGAGTTTAGCTACCACTATTGATGATGAAGATGTACACGATTATTATGCTTGTGTGGATTGTAGAAGAAAGAACAATTATTATGTGTTTGCTGTTTTTATTTGTGTGGATTGTTGAAGCTAGAACAGTTACAAGTATTGAGAATTTTTAATGGACAATAGTATGTATGTGCATATATGTGTATAAGTTCAAAGTTTAGGATTCGTACCCATGGTTACCCTAATACCCGTGGTTACCCGGTGGGTAGAGTATGGTGATATAATTTTCATACACGGTGGTTATTTGGTCGGGTATTTTAGAAGGCTCTACCCGGCGGGTTAGGAGTTGTGACTCGCTATGACACAACTCCTAACAATGGCCAAGTGTAACCAATGAAAGGGACTGCAGTATAGTGGCTCAAGTAATAAATATCGAATCCACGGGTCTCTAGAGTTACTATTACTCAGCTTCAGTTCATTATCTAGCAAACCAGATTAAGATGAAACAACTAAAACTACTCTAGCAAACTACAGTTAAAGTTAATCTAATTACGGGTTGGGAACTCACTTAGGTATGATTCCCCCTAGCCACTAGCCAGATTAATGATTGATGATCTCTAACCTGTTTCACTTTCATTCACAATGCGGAGAATCCTTGACTAGACCTTGAGTCTCGACTAAAGGAACAAGGCCCTCTTGAGTCAATTGCCTAGAGGGACGTATCCTTCTCTAGAACAACCGATCAAGGCGTTCTGAACTAGACTCCCTCTATCGAAAGAGGTTCTCAATCGATACAAAGCAGTGAATCGACCCTCGAATAAAGCAATCAATCCAATACAATCAATCTATGGTGCTCTATTGACCTAATCAGGTATTCTCTCTCATAGGATCACAGCAGAATCAATAATCTCGACTAAAGTAGAATTGAATCATGAAAACATGCATAGATTGAATATGAACTCAAGATTATCAAGTAGGAGTACTCATACAATCATCCAATTAAACAAACATAGCTAGGGTTCCTCAAAACCTAAGTGAAGGGAAGTTACTCCATAGAGAAGAGAGAGACTGCAGTAAGAATCTTCAGATGATCAGTCTTCAAGTCCGGGCTTGTTCCTCGAGCTTCCAAGGCGAAGAAATCCTCCAATTCCACTCCAAGAATGCCCTCAAATCGCCCTCTCTCTCTCTCTTTGGTTCGTCCCTTGTGTGTTTGGGATCCAAAACCCAGCTCTCCCTTGCAAAAACGCACAAAACAGGCTTTTAACAGCCTGCGTTCGTGACCCCCAGTCAGAATCCCCTGTTGGGTATTTTAGGTCACGGCCGAGGATTTTTGGTTCACGACCGGGGATTTTTGGTTCACGACCGGGGATTTTTGAAAACGCAACGTTTGGAGACAGGGGAAAATCCCCTGTCATGGCCAAAAATCCCCTACCGGGGATTTAAGCGTCACGATAGGGCCCCCTTCTGTTTCTTAGAGAAGCCCGAAACCAATTTTCTCCTATCTTTGATTCTTCGTTTCTCCCTCGTTCGGACTCCAAATCAGGTGCCGTTTGATCCCAGACGCTCGTAGTCTCGTCCTATTTCTTATAAAGACAAGATTACATGATTATATGGTGACAAACTGAGGTAGAAATCCATCTTCTTCAAGTCATACCCGAGTTTCTTCCCCCGAGTCGCCAATTGATCTCCGATTGACTTGAAACTTGCGCCTACGCTTCACTTTATGTGCTAGGACCTGAAATGTGACTAAGGAACACAACCTAGCGTAAAATAGGCCAAAGAAGCGATAATGCAAGCTTAAACGATCAAGAAACAAAGGGGAAAACATGTGCAAATATCGAGTCATCAAATCCCCCCACACTTAACCATTTGCTTGTCCCTAAGCAAACTTAACTCTAACCAATGTAGTTCTCTAGACCTCTATAGCAACAAACAACCCCGATCATCGGTAGAGGATTTTCTAGATCATATAGCAGCTTACGAGGTCAACTGGTCTTCTAAGACGTTCCCTATCTCTCTCAATGCGAGTACTAGACTCAAGCCAGGATCATGAGAAGCAGTGGAAGTAAAACAGTCAGTTCATGGATAAAGGGACTCATACAATTCACAACCGGGGTGCTCTTTCACTTCATTTCACCGTTGGAACCCCTTTTTCACTTTCATTTTATTTCTTTTTCTCTTTTTTTTTCATTCACTGAGCGGGAGTTCCAACTGCAGTCTTTCGCACGGTCGACCCTTATTAGTAGAGCAAGAGCAATTTCTGTACACCTGGCGCTAACTCCTTTTCCTCAACTCGTGTGGAGGGTCAATGAAATTATGGGGGGTCGGAAGCTCTATCTGTGCCCTTAAAAACACATCCTCAAGTAGGCAAACCATTCAACGGGTGGAAGTTTTACTTGTACTAGAGACACCTTAGCTTCACCTCGTAGAAGTACCCCACTAAGGATCACTAAAATCTCCTCCAAAACCCGATTTCGTGCAATGCACGGTGCCACACACGTTGGGCTTACCCCATGTTTAGGATTTTTGATGATTTCCACATGGAGGACCAACTGCTTTCCATTTTACACATGAGCACCCTGTTCGATACACGAGTCCACAACACAATCCAAACAAAGTCACCATTACCACATGAATTCAACGTTCTTAGCTCCACTAATTCACAAAATCAACTGGCACAGCAGAGAGCAAGATAGGAAAAATCTTATACTTCAACATCCTCCATAGTGCTACACTACCTCCCTAGGTTGCACATTACTATAGAGACTGTCAATTCAAAGCATACTGAGCAGGCAATTTGCATGGAAACACGTACTTGGAGCCCTCCAATTTAAAAATTTGGACAGTGGACTAGGCTCCAAGCACACAAACAGCCAAACATTCACCCGCATACATAATCGAACATCCCCCCACACTTAAGCACGACATTATCCTCAATGGAGGAAAGATAAGGAGGGTAGAAAAAAGTTACCAGATCAAGGGTGAATGATGGTGGACGGGGCAGGCGGTGTATTCCAGGAGGAGAGAATGGTCAGAACACAAACACCACACAAAATCTCACAAAGGTTGAGTTATTGACTCTAAAATCAAATAACAAAACTAACTCAACCGAGGAGAAATAGAGAAAGAAATGCAAACCGACTGGTTGGGTTGCCTCCCAACAAGCGCTTCTTTCACGTCGTGAGCCGGACGATGGCTCCTAAGTTTCGGTCCACCAAAAAACTTCCTTGAAGTTGAGGTTCTCGTCGATGAGGTGGAGTCTCAAGTCAAGAGCATGTAGTAGGACAGGTGATGGAAGCTCGTGCACTTGATGGGGATGACGTCTCCACCCCCGAGACCTCTTCTTCTCTTCTCTCGTCTCATTGTCCCAAACCAGATATGAAAACATCGATTGACCACCATCGCGTCCACCAAGAGGGACCGATGTCGATGTGGCCTTGGTCTGGCAAAGAGACACTGCAAATGGGTCCTTGCTAAGCAATTCCTCGAAGTTTGGTGGAGATATCACATGTAACTCATGGCCGGTGCAAGCCTCTTTCACCTCAACTTCGTCCTCGGCCTGGACGCCAATTGCTTCTTCAACCTCCCTTCCTTCTTCATGTGGTATCACCCCTGGGAAATGATCAAGAACTACTCCTGCTTCACTTTCGTCATCCTCTACAACTTCTTTCTGCACCCTTTCTTGCTCTTCTTCTTCTAGCACGGATTGGAGAGCAAGTTGCCCAGCAATTTCTTTCATGAGATCTTCTTGCATCTCCTCACTCATGCCCGCCTCTTCAAAGCTCAGTTTGGGATGTGGGAAGGTGTGGTCGGCTACGACAGGACATTCCTGATCATGATCATCACGGGAGCTCTCCGCGACAACTTCAGTGTGCTCCACAATGTCCTTGTAGCCTTCTTCTTCCTCGTCCTCTTCTAGTATGGTAGCAGAAGGGTGATCTGGAGCATGTTGTGCACAAGATCGCTCAAGATCATCGACGCTCTTCTTAAAGCTCGGGAGGATCTCCTCTGTTTCACGATAGGCCTGGATACAATGATCCATCCTGGAGCATGATCTCTCACTGTCTCGAGCAAACTGCTCCATGAGAAGCCTCAATTCATAGTTTGGATCTGGCTGTGGAGTTTAGCATGGCTCTGCAGAATGGCCCGTGAAGGCCGCCATGGGTAACTCCAGCTCCGATGGGCCTTCTGGTTGTGGGAGAAAGTCTTCTTGGTAATGAGGTTGTTCTTGATATGCCCAGGGGTTTGATTGTTCTCCGTAGTAAGGGGTTGGTACTGGAACCCGAATCCATAGTCTTCTCCTTCTTGATTGCTCCAGGGGGTCTCGGGGTAATACCACTCGGATGGTGGTGGATACCCCCAATGGTTGGAGAAGCCATGAGGATCCATGATTCAGATCTGTACCAACAAAAACAAAAAACACCCAAGTGAAAAGCAAGGGTGGAAAAGAAAAGAAACGCTAAAGTAACAAACTTCTGCCTTTCCTAATACCCTAGAAAGTCCCCGGCAACGGCGCCAAAAACTTGACTCGCTATGACACAATTCCTAACAATGGCCAAGTGTAACCAATGAAAGGGACTGCAGTATAGTGGCTCAAGTAATAAATATCGAATCCATGGGTCTCTAGAGTTACTATTACTCAGCTTTAGTTCATTATCTAGCAAACCAGATTAAGATGAAACAACTAAAACTACTCTAGCAAACTACAGTTAAAGTTAATCTAATTACAGGTTGGGAACTCACTTAGGTATGATTCCCCCTAGCCACTAGCCAGATTAATGATTGATGATCTCTAACCTGTTTCACTTTCATTCACAATACGGAGAATCCTTGACTAGACCTTGAGTCTCGACTAAAGGAACAAGGGCCTCTTAAGTCAATTGCCTAGAGGGACGTATCCTTCTCTAGAACAACCGATCAAGGCGTTCCGAACTAGACTCCCTCTATCGAAAGAGGTTCTCAATCGATACAAAGTAGTGAATCGACCCTCGACTAAAGCAATTGATCCAATACTATCAATCTATGGTGCTCTATTGACCTAATCAGGTATTCGCTCTCATAGGATCAAAGCATAATCAATAATCTCGACGAAATCAGAATTGAATCATGAAAACATGCATAGATTGAATATGAACTCAAGATTATCAAGTAGGAGTACTCATACAATTATCCAATCAAACAAACATAGCTAGGGTTCCTCAAAACCTAAGTGAAGGGAAGTTACACCATAGAGAAGAGAGAGATTGTAGTAAGAATCTTCAGATGATCAGCCTTCAAGTTCGGGCTTGTTCCTCGAGCTTCCAAGGCGAAGAAATCCTCCAATTCCACTCCAATAATGCCCTCAAATCGCCCTCTCTCTCTTTAGATCGTTCCTTGGGTGTTTGGGATCCAAAACCAAGCTCTCCCTTGCAAAAACGCACAAAACAGGCTTTTAACAGCCTGCCTTCGCGATCCCCGGTGAGAATCCCCTGTCGGGTATTTTAGGTCACGGCCGGGGATTTTTGGTTCACGACCGGGGATTTTTGAAATTGCAACGTCTGGAGACAGGGGAAAATCCCCTGTCAAGGCCAAAAATCCCCTACCGGGGATTTAGCGTCACGATAGGGCCCCCTTCTGTTTCTCAGAGAAGCCCGAAACCAATTTCCCCCTATCTTTGATTCTTCGTTTCTCCCTTGTTCGGACTCCAAATTAGGTGTCGTTTGATCCCAGACGCTCGTAGTCTCGTCCTATTTCTTCTAATGACAAGATTACATGATTATATGGTCACAAACTGAGTTAGATATCCATCTTATTCAAGTCATACCCGAGTTTCTTCCCCCGAGTCGCCAATTGATCTCTGATTGACTTGAAACTTGCGCCTACGCTTCACTTTATGTGCTAGGACCTGAAATGTGACAAAGGAACCAACCTAGCATAAAATAGGCCAAAGAAGCGATAATGCAAGCTTAAACGATCAAGAAAAAAAGGGGAAAATATGTGCAAATATTGAGTCATCAGTAAACCCGCACCCGACCCTACCAATTGCCATCCCTACAGGTAGCCCTCTTTACGAGCACGGCTTGGGAGAATGGCTTGATAAAAATCGAATTGGAAGGGTTTTAGTTGAATCTTGTAATTTCCTCTACAACTATGAGTGGCTAGGAACTCGAGGTAAGCCTAGGAGGAACTTGTTTCAAACTCGACAACATCCTTTGGCGACACAGCCAAACTGCCAGGAATTGCCTAAGGCATGGGGCATTGCAGGAAGGCTACTTTGAAGGACAATACGTGGCAACTGGAAGGGAATCTGAGTTCAAGGATCACACCCCATGAAATCCTGTGTTTTCTACTACAGAAACAAGGTATTGGGTGATCAAATCGGCAACTAGAGGATAGAGAACGAGAGGCTCGAAGATTGCAACAAGACCAGTTTTTGCTTGCGTTTTAAGTTTCTGTTTTACATTAGGATTTGAACTATTTTTGCTTTCCTAGTTTATTTCGATTTCCTTTGCACTTTAGGTTGTTTGTAAGGGTCTATTTAAGACTTACAAAGGGATTGTAATCACCAGATGGGAATTGAGTGAATTTAAACCCTAAAAACTAAGTTTTCGTAGCTAGTTTTTGGTTGAGAGTTTGGCCGAGAAAACCAAGCTCGAAATGCTCTTGTATCGATCAAAACCATCTTGATCGTGGGAAAGCTTCGACATATACTTCTTGAGCCTTCCTCAATGTGTATGATTGCACAAGAGTTCCACCCTTTTCGTTTAAGTTGTTGTTAGCCACTCGGTTTCTTGGACGCGTTGAAGAATTTGGTTTCCAAAGCTCTTTTTTGGAATCAACACCTTGCTTGGTGTTATCATAAACCATATTCTCTCAATTCTCCAAATCCCGTATCTCTTCTTCTCTAGGCCTTCGGCCGTTCTACTCCTATTATGCCCAAATTTCTTTTCTTAATCCCTAATCCTCAATTATGTTCTTCTTCTAAATCCCAAATTCTATCCCCTTTCTACCTAAACCCCTTAATATTGATCAATTCCCAATCACACAAACCCGCACAATAGAAACCCTAGAAGTAGGTTTCTATTACATACTTATATATTTTGGGTCGTTCGGTCTTAGTCATTAGGCGGCATGGCCTCTTCATTCCCGTCCATGGCTTCTCAGTCATGTTTGTGGCCCTTCCCATGACACGGCAATGCCTTTATCAGACTTAGTATTTTCAATCATGCCTAGTGCCACTAGTCTCACGTCCATGCCCCTCTCATGAAGCGGCATGGACCTCTTAGACTCGATAATTTTTCTCTCCTTTGATATATGCATCTCTTGGTCCATGGTTCCTTTCTTTGAGATGGCATGGACTTCTAAACGAACATGGTGCTCCTCGTGAAGCGGCACTTGCCTCTAGATTTTAGTCGGACATGGCCCTCCTCATGAAATGACACGTCCTTCCCAGACATAGTTTTTTTATACAATTGACTCGGGCTCATTTGTACACTTTTTACCACCGATTTGCTTAATCGTTTCAACCATTTTTACCCCGGGGGTTTGGTTTTATGCCGGGTTTTGCCTTGTTATGGTGTTCTTCAGACTTTGCAGGTGAACCAACCCCGGAGTCGAAAGTTTGACGAGAGGGCGAAAAATCAACTCAAAGGGTGGAAGCAGCAACAAATCACAATTTGGGTTGTGTGTTCACGGTCACAAAGACCGTGAACTAGAGGCGCTACCCGTGAACATCCAGGCAAGCAAATCGCTTTCATTGGACACGAGTCAGTTCACGATCGTAAGACGGTGAACTCAGACCATTGCCCATCAACATGACTTAGTGATGCGGCACGTTTCAGCTTGAGATCACAATCTGGGATTTCAGTTCACGACCATGAACTGGGACCATGATCTAAGCCCGATCTGGGTATATAAAGGAGGTTGAGCTGAAGGAAAAAAGGGAGACCTACTCTGAGAAACTTCTTCTTCTTCTTTAGATTTTTAGAGTGAGAAAGTGAGGAACCAAGAAACAGGAGAAGCTAGGGTTTCATCTTTAAGCAAGGATTTGGGAATTCCTCTCCCAAAGAGCAAGGCTAGCATCTCATTGATGGTTTCCCTTCTTTTCTCTTGTGTTTTCCCTTCTCCTAGCATGCAGTAGTCCCTTCTTTCACTTGGATGCTTGTAAACCCTAGCTACAATTATGTGAATGTTTGTATGGATTGAATGATTTGCGTATGGTTGTATTTCATGTGAATGTGGAGGTATTTTTATGAATGATTGTGTTGTTGATGACTCGATATTTTCACTTGTTTTCCCCTTTGTGTCTCGATCGTTTAAGCTTGCATTATCGCTTTTTTGGCCTATTTTACGCTAGGTTGTGTTCCTTTGTTACATTTCAGGTCCTAGCACATAAAGTGAAGCATAGGCGCAAGTTTCAAGTCAATCAGAGATCAATTGGCGATTCGGGAGAAGAAACTCTGGCATGACCTGAAGAATAATGGATTTTTACCTCACTTTATGGACAAAGAATCGTGCAAGTCTGTCATGAAAAGAAAGAGGACGAGACTACGAGCGTCTGGGATCAAACGGCGACTGATTCGGAGTCCGGGCGAGGGAGAAACGAAGCATTGAATATAGGGGAACAGGTTCGGCAATGAAAACACGGGCAGGAGGCCTTCAGAACACGGCCGTGTTCTGTAGCCGTGCTTTTATTGCCGAGAGCTGATTTGAGTTTGGCCAAATCGAGCTGAAAACACGGGCTAAAAGCACGACCGTGTTCCACCAAAGCACCGCCGTGTCCTCCCTAAAGCACGGCCGTGTTTCTCCCAACACATGGCGGTGTAATTAACCCTAGCCAAAACACGGGCGGGCTGAGGCATTACACGGCCGTGCCCTTGACCGTGCTTTGGCCACTGATGCCCTTTCAAGCAGATTTTCAGCCAAAAAGAAGGGGATTCGAGTTTTAGAGAGACAGAGCGATTCCTAGAGAGAGAAAGCGACGAACAAGAGCCCCCAAGTGCCCTAGCTTGATCTTCAACACCATTGGAGCTTGGCTTGAGCTTGGAGAAGTGCCGATTCAACGTCCAGGAGCAGAAATACATCTTCACAGTATGATATCCGCGTCTGATTATGCTTTTGCTTCTTTCTCCATGGAGTAGTTCTCCCATTCATCTGGGTGTGGGAAACCCTAGTTCTGTATGTTAGGATTGATTGTATGAACCCAAGTATTGTTTCTATGATTTGATTATATTCAATTGAGGTTTGAATGATTGAATGGCATGAATCTTGATCAAATTCCTGTTGTTTCTGCTTTAACCTAGAATGAGAATATCTGCCTAGGTTAATAGAGTACCCTTGATTGAAGGTAGTGAATTGGTGACTTTAGTCGAGGAGCCAATTACTATTCTGTACCGAATTCCATTCGGTAGTGGAGGTTTGGTTCGTTAGGGCCTCAATCTGTTTACTCCGGTGGAGGTTAGTCGCCCGCTAGAGACTCAGATTGAGAGGGTCTGAAGACCTTTAGTCGAGACTTCAGACTGTTTGAGAACCTTCCGCAGTATAACTATCATAGAAATTGAACTTGGTAATTACAATCTGGCTTAACTGCAGACTAGGGGGAACCATATCCGGGTGACCTCTCTTAACCTGAAAACAACCGTTTAGTTGCTTTGCTTGCTTGTTAGTTTAGACCTTCACTAAAGTTTCATTGCTAGATAATACGAATTCACTGAGTAGTCATCACATCTAGGACCCGGGTTGACATTAAAACCCAAACCCGCTATACTACGCTTTAGGAAGTGGTTACACTTGGCCAATTTCTAGAGTGACAGTAGGAGTGAGTCAAGTTTTTGGCGCCGTTGCCGGGGACGGCTAGGTTGTTGAAGAAAAGTGATTTATGTTACTTTAGCATTTTCATTTTCGCATTGGTTGTTTGTTCTTTCCCACTTGTGCCTTCACGGGTTTGCATTGCTTGAGTGTGCGCAGATAGTGCATGACCGACACGCTAAAACACAACACCTAACAATGGCCAAGTGTAACCAATGAAAGAGACTGCAGTATAGTGGCACAAGTATTAAATATCGAATCCACGGGTCTCTAGAGTTACTATTACTCAGCTTCAGTTCATTATCTAGCAAACTAGATTAAGGATTGATTGATAAACTACTCTACTGACTACTCTACTAATTACAAGTTAGGAACTCACTTAGGTATGATTCCCCCTAGCTCCTCAATTAGGTCCAAGTTGCAATTACCTTTGGTTGATCTACTGTTGATTAAACTGCGGAAGATCCTAAATTAGCTTGGAATCTCTTAAGCTGACCAAGCCCTCTCAGTCCAACTACCCGGCATACGACTAGTCTTCACCAGGATAGAAATCTGAGGCTATGAACGCAGAACTCCACTACTGGAATGAATTCCAGTACAAAGCAGTGAATTGATTGACTCTCGCACAACCAATTCACCACTATCAATCAAGGAAGCTCTCTTAACCTAATCAGATTCTATCTATCATAGGTTAAAGCAGAAATCAAGAGAATTTGATCAAGATTCAATTGACTCAATAAATCATGCCTCAATCAATTATAATCAAACAATATAGCATCCAAAACTTCATACAAGAAAGATCCTAACACATGGAACTAGGGTTCCTCAAAACCTAAGTGAAGGGAAGTTGCTCCATAGAGAAGAGAGAGACTGCAGAAATCTGATCAAGATCTTCAAGCTCCATCTCCAAGCTTGATTCCCGAGCTCCAATGGTGAAGAAATCCTCCAAAATAGCTCCAAGAATGTTCCCAAGTCGCTCTCTCTCTCTAGGGTTCGTCCCTTGGGTGTTTGGGATCCAAAACCCAGCTCTCTCCCTTTCCTTTTGCTGAAAATCGGGTTTTAAACATCAATTCCCGACTCACACGGCCAGGCCACACGGCCGTGTGGCTCTCCCAGCTGCCCGTGTGAAGGCTCGGTGAATTCCACACGGGCAAAAGTGCCCCTTGCACAGCCGTGTGGGTTGTGCCCGTATGGCTTGCTCAGCCTCTGTTTAATGCTTCGTTTCTCCCTCGTCCGGACTCCGAATCAGTCGCCGTTTGATCCCAGACGCGCGTAGTCTCGTCCTATTTATTTTAATGACAAGCTTGCATGATTATTTGTCCATAAAGTGAGGTAGAAATCCATTCTTCTTCAGGTCATACCCGAGTTTCTTCTCCCGAATCGTCAATTGATCTCTGATTGACTTGAAACTTGTGCCTATGCTTCACTTTATGTGCTAGGACCTGAAATGTGACAAAGGAACACAACCTAGCCTAAAATAGGCCAAAGACACGATAATTCAAGCTCAAACAATCAAGAAACAAAGGGGAAAACATGTGCAAATACCGAGTCATCAAATCCCCCCACACTTAACTGTTTGCTTGTCCCCAAGCAAACCTAACTCAAACCAATGCAGCTCTCCAGACCTCTATAGCAACAAACAACCCCGATTGTCGGTAGAGGATTTCCTAGATCATATAGCAGCTTATGAGGTCAACTGGTCTTCTAAGACGTCCCCTATCTCTCTCAATGCGAGTACTAGACTCAAGCCATGATCATGAGAAGAAGTAGAAGTAAGATAGTCAGTTCATGGACAAAGGGACTCACAACACTCACAACCAAGGACTCGTTGTACCGGGGTGCTCTTTCACTTCATTTCACCGTTGGAACCCCTTTTTGCACTTTCATTCACATTTTCCTTGTTTTTTTTCTTTCACTTAGCATGGGTTCCAACTGCAGTCTTTTGCACGGTCGACCCTTATTAGTCGAGCAAGAGCAATTTCTGGACACCTGGCGCTCGCCAGGGTACTTCTTTTAACTCCTTTTCCTCAACTCGTGTGGAGGGTCAATGAAATTAAGGGGGGTCGGAAGCTCTATCCGTGCCCTTAAAAACACATCCTCAAGTAGGCAAACCGTTCAACGGGTGAAAATTTTACTTGTACTAGAGACAGCTTAGCTTCACCTTGTAGGAGTACCCCACTAAGGATTACTAAAATCTCTTCCAAAACCCAATTTTGTGCAATGAACGGTGCCACACACGTTGGGCTTACCCAATGTTTAAGGTTTCAATGATTTCGACATGGAGGACCAACTGCTTTTCATTTCTCACATGAGCACCCTGTTCGATACACGAGTCATAACACAATTCAAACAGAGTCCACATTACCACATGAATTCAACGGTCTTAGCTCCACTAATTCACAAAATCAACTGACACAGCAGAGAGCTAGATAGGAAAAATCTTATACTTCAACATCCTCCATAGTGCTACACTACCTCCCTAGGTTGCACATTACTATAGAGACTGTCAATTCAAAGCATACTGAGCAGGCAATTTGCAAGGAAACACGTACTTGGAGCCCTTAAATTTAAAAATTTGGATAGTGGACTAGGCTCCAAGCACAAAAACAGCCAAACATTCACCCGCATACATAATCGAACATCCCCCCACACTTAAGCATGACACTGTCCTCAATGGAGGAAAGATAAGGAGGGTAGAACGAAGTTACCAGATCAAGGGTGAATGATGATGTACGGGTCAGGCGGTGCATTCCAGGAAGAGAGAGTAATCAGAACACAAACACCGCACAAAATCTCACAAAGGTTGAGTTATTGACTCTAAAATCAAATAAAAAAACTGACTCAACCAAGGATAAATAGAGAAAGAAATGCAAACCGATTGGTTGGGTTGCCTCCCAACAAGCGCTTCTTTCACGTCGTGAGCCGGACGATGGCTCTTAAGTTTCGGTCCATGCTAGAACCTCCTTGAAGTTGAGGTTCTCGTCAATGAGGTGGAGTCGCAAGTCACGAGCATGTGGTATGACTGGTGATGGAAGCTCGTGCACTTGATGCAGATGAAGTCTCCACCCTCGAGACCTCTTCTTCTCTTCTCTCGTCTCATTGCCCCAAACCAGATATGACAACATCGATTGACCACCATCGCGTCCACCAAGAGGGACCGATGTCGACGTGGCCTTGGTCTGGCAAAGAGACATTGCAAATGAGTCCTTGCTAAGCAGTTCCTCGAAGTTTGGTGGAGATATCACATGTAACTCATGGCCGGTGCAAGCATCTTCCGCCTCAACTTCTTCCTCGGCCTGGACGCCAAGTACTTCTTCAACCTCCCTTCCTTCTTCATGTGGTATCACCCCTGGGAAATGATCAAGAACTCCTTCTGCTTCATTTTCTTCATCCTCCACAACTTCTTTCTGCACCCTTTCTCGCTCTTCTTCTTCTAGCACGGATTGGAGAGCAAATTTCCAAGCAATTTCTTTCATGAGATCTTCTTGCATCTCCTCACTCATGCCCGCCTCTTCAAAGCTCAGTTTGGAATGTGGGAAGGTGTGGTCGGCTACGACAGGACATTCCTGATCATGATCATCACGGGAGCTCTCCGTGACAACTTCACTGTGCTCCACAATGTCCTTGTAGCCTTCTTCTTCCTCCTCCTCTTCTAGTATGGTAGCAGAAGGGTGATCTGGAGCAGGTTGTGCATAAGATCGCTCAAGATCATCGACGCTCTTCTTAATGCTCAGGAGGATCTCCTCTGTTTCACGATAGGCCTGGTACAAAGATCCATCTTGGACCATGATCTCTCACTGTCTCGAGCAAACTGCTCAATGAGAAGCCTCAATTCATAGTTTGGATCTGGTTGTGGAGTGTAGCATGGCTCTGCAGAATGGCCCGTGAAGGCCGCCATAGGTAACTCCAGCTGTGATAGCCCTTCTGATTGTGGGAGAAAGTTTTCTTGGTAATGAGGTTGTTCTTGATATGCCCAGGGGTCTGATTTTTCTCCGTAGTAAGGGGGTTGGTACTGGAACCCGAATCCATAGTCTTCTCCTCCTTGATTGCTCCAGGGGGTCTTGGGGTAATACCACTCGGATGGTGGTGGATACCCCCAATGGTTGGAGAAGCCATGAGGATCCATGATTCAGCTCTGCACCAACAAAAACAAAAACACCCAAGTGAAAAGCAAGGGTGGAAAAGAAAAGAAAAACGCTAAAGTAACAAACTGCTGCCTTTCCTAATAATCTAGAAAGTCCCCGGCAACGGCGCCAAAAACTTGACACGCTAAAACACAACACCTAACAATGGCCAAGTGTAACCAATGAAAGAGACTGCAGTATAGTGGCACAAGTATTAAATATCGAATCCACGGGTCTCTAGAGTTACTATTACTCAGCTTCAGTTCATTATCTAGCAAACTAGATTAAGGATTGATTGATAAACTACTCTACTGACTACTCTACTAATTACAAGTTAGGAACTCACTTAGGTATGATTCTCCCTAGCTCCTCAATTAGGTCCAAGTTGCAATTACCTTTGGTTGATCTACTGTTGATTAAACTGCGGAAGATCCTAAATTAGCTTGGAATCTCTTAAGCTGACCAAGCCCTCTCAGTCCAACTACCCGGTAGACGACTAGTCTTCACCAGGATAGAAAGCTGAGGCTATGAACGCATAACTCCACTACTGGAATGAATTCCAGTACAAAGCAGTGAATTGATTGACTCTCGCACAACCAATTCACCACTATCAATCAAGGAAGCTCTCTTAACCTAATCAGATTCTATCTATCATAGGTTAAAGCAGAAATCAAGAGAATTTGATCAAGATTCAATTGACTCAATAAATCATGCCTCAATCGATTATAATCAAACAATATAGCATCCAAAACTTCATACAAGAAAGATCCTAACACATGGAACTAGGGTTCCTCAAAACCTAAGTGAAGGGAAGTTACTCCATAGAGAAGAGAGATACTGCAAAAATCTGATCTAGATCTTCAATCTCCATCTCCAAGCTTGATTCTCAAGCTCCAATGGTGAAGAAATCCTCCAAAATAGCTCCAAGAATGTTCCCAAGTCGCTCTCTCTCTCTAGGGTTCGTCCCTTGGGTGTTTGGGATCCAAAACCCAGCTCTCTCCCTTTCCTTTTGCTGAAAATCGGGTTTTAAACATCAATTCTCGACTCACACGGCCAGGCCACACGGCCGTGTGGCTTTCCCAGCTGCCCGTGTGAAGGCTCGGTGAATTCCACACGGGCGAAAGTGCCCCTTGCACGGCCGTGTGGGTTGTGCCCGTGTGGCTTGCTCAGCCTCTGTTTAATGCTTCGTTTCTCCCTCGTCCGGACTCCGAATCAGTCGCCGTTTGATCCCAGACGCTCGTAGTCTCGTCCTATTTCTTTTCATGACAAGATTGCATGATTCTTTGTCCATAAAGTGAGGTAGAAATACATTCTTCTTCAGGTCATACCTGAGTTTCTTCTCTCGAATCGCCAATTGATCTCTGATTGACTTGAAACTTGCGCCTATGCTTCACTTTATGTGCTAGGACCTGAAATGTGACAAAGGAACACAACCTAGCGTAAAATAGGCCAAAGACACGATAATTCAAGCTCAAACAATCAAGAAACAAAGGGGAAAACATGTGCAAATACCGAGTCATCAATGACCTGTAGCCAGTCAGGAGGTTTACTGCCGTTGGATCCAGAGCTTGAACGCACTTGCCGCCAACTTAGGAGACAACAACGAGCTAGACTGGTTACGGGAGAGCGCATAGACGGCCACTTGACCAGCGATTCCGAGGAAGAGTACGAGATGGAGGGCGAAGTCAACCCACAACCGGGGAACGCTCGACAGGCTCCCCCGGTGAATCAGCTTCCACCACCTCCACCGGGTCCCACCTTGGAGTACTACTACACTCCACGGATTGCTGACATCCGCCCTGTCATCCTCTATCCACCCATCCCAGCGAACAACCTCGAGATCAAGCCATGCTGGATTCAACTAATTACATCATCTATCCAGTTCCATGGTTTGAAGGATGAGGAGGCCCGGGCACACCTTTCCCGTTTTCTGCAACTGACGAACGGGTTCAAGCTGAATGGTGTTCCGGATGACGCAATCCGCCTTCACCTCTTCCCCCATTCTCTGGCGGGGAATGCTAAGAGGTGGTTGGAGACCCAGCCCCCATTGTCCATCACTTCTTGGGACGATCTGGCAGACAAGTTCGTGCACAGGTACTATCCGGCATCGAAGACCACGGAGATTCAGCGGGAGATCACTCACTTCCGCCAAGAGCCAGATGAGTCCCTTCGTGATGCATGGGAGCGGTATATGGGATACTTCTGGCAGTGTCCCCATCATGGCTTCAGCGATGCTTTCACAGTGGGGAACTTCTACAGTGCCCTCACCCCAGACAGCCAGAGGGTGATCGAGTCTCTATGCCCAGGAGGGGATATTCTCACTAAGACTCCACCCGAGCTGAACCAGATGATCAGTACCTTGGCTGCCCGCGATCATTCCTGGGGGCAGAGCAGCAGAGGCAGGCATTCCCGGGACCGTGGTGTGCATGCCATGGAGGCAAGATCCGGGTTAGAGCAGCAGGTGGCTGAGTTGGTGCAGACACTGAAGCAGCCTAACAGTCTCCTTCCGAGCCTAGGTGTAGCTACGCCTCCAGTAGCTCAGTGTCAATGGTGTGAGAGCCCGAATCACCGGGTGGAGAACTGTCAGGCCATGAGGGAGTCCTCTACTCCCCAAGAGCAGGTGGACTTCATCGCAAATGCTCGGCACCTGGACCCATATAGCAATACCTACAATGAGGGATGGCGCCAGCATCCCAACTTCGCTTGGAGCAGCAACACCACTCAACCACCTGGTTTCCCAGCACCAGCGGGTGGTTTTCAGCAGAGGCAGCCCTTCCAGGCTAGGCAGAGGCCATCACCACAGCAGCAACCCTACCAGCCTAGGCAAGGGCAGCCATTCCAGCAGCCCCAGCGCCAGTTTGCTCAGCCTCCAGCAGCCGCAGCTCCAGATAATCAGATGGCTGATCTGAAGAATATTTTGGCAACATTCATGACCACCAGCCAGGCGAATTTCACGAGGGTGGACCAGAGCATAGCCTCTTTGGAGGCAGGACAGAGGAACCAGGGTGCTATTCTGCAAGATCTATAGCACCAAGTCGGTGTCCTAGCGCGCCAGCTTACTGCTCGGGCCCCGGGGACTCTACCTGCCACCACCATCCCCAATCCACGGGACCCGCACGAGCAGCTGGATGCCATTTTCACCAGGAGCGGCAGGGCTACATCAGCTGTTAATGCCTCGACCAGGCAGGAGGCACCACTACCTGTTTCAGCACTTCCAGCCGGTGATGCAGAAGTGCGGGTGGAGAAGGAAGCTCCTGCTCCCAAGCCACAACCAGTGGTGAGGGGGCACGTACCCCAGCTTCCCTTCCCCACTCGCCTACATAAAGATAAGTTGGAGACTGAGTTTGCCAAGTTCATGGCAATGTTGAAGCAGCTCGACATCAGCGTACCTTTTGTGGAGGCACTGTCGAAAATGCCCAAGTACGCAAACTTCATGAAAGATCTCCTCACCAACAAGAAGAAACTTGGGGATCTCTCGACAGTGCTGCTGAGCGAGGAGTGTTCTGCCATCCTGCAGAACAAGCTGCCCGAAAAGCGCAAGGATCCAGGGAGTTTTACTATCCCTCTTACTATTGGCAGCATGCATGTAGGAAAGTCCTTGGCGGACCTAGGCGCTAGCATTAATGTCATGCCATATAAATTGTTCAAAAAGCTAGACCTAGGTGAACTTAGCCCTACTAGGATGAGCATTCAACTAACCGATCGTTCCGTTGTGCATCCTAGGGGTATCATAGAAGATCTGCTTGTTAAGGTGGGTGCATTCACATATCCCGTTGACTTTGTTATTCTTGATATACATGAGGGTGTGGATGTGCCTTTGATCCTAGGTAGACCATTTCTTGCCACCGCCAAGGCACTTATTGATGTGCATGATGGTAAACTGATCTTGCGTGCTGGAAATGAACAGGCTACTTTTTCTGTGACTGAGTTTGATCACTGTGCTATGATTGCTGTCACCCCTGTGCATGCTATTTCTGACCAGATACATGAGCCTGTCGTGTATCCTTCTCCACCTCTCATTTTGCAGGACCCTCCTATCATTCCTTCGCCGCCACTCCATCCAGCCTCGCCTCCGAACAAAAAGCTCAAGGAGGAGTGGCGGCCGAAGCCGCAGGTGGCTAAGCCTGCACGGAAGAAGGGTGGAGACCACTACGAGCTGGTTCCACCCCCTGCACCACGGCCACCCTGGCCATCCGAGTACTCACTCGCCTGCATCTTGCCGGATGGCCATGTTGAGCTGACCACTGCTGGTGGTTGCAACCGTCGGGTGCACGGTCACCACCTGAAGCTGTACCTCAAGAGCGATGTGGATCCGCTCTTGGAGGTACCTGTTCCTGCACCCCGCTGAGTATCCACCATGGGCGTCCAGCTAAAAGACGGTAAAGAAGCGCTTGTGGGGAGGCAACCCCACCACGGTTTTCATTTATTTGTTTTGTTTCGAGTCGGATTGCGAATTGGTTTGTTTTTGGTGTTTTCTTTTGTTTTGGATGATATACTATTGGGCTGACCATTGGACCTAACATATCGTGTTTGAGCTCTTTGGTTTCCTTTAGCTGTGCCTGTGTTCCCGACTGGTCCTCTCTCCAGTCCGCTTCATCCTAACTGTTCCATTTCCAGTCTTCTGCAGTCTGTGCATACCGGTAACATCGTTCCCCTTTCCTTCCCTCGTCTCCATTGAGGGAAATGTCGATCTTAAGTGTGGGGGGGTGTTTATCTTTAGACTGCATTAGATCTGTTTGTGTGCTTGGAGCCTAGTCCACTGTCCAAATTTTTAAATTTGAGGGCTCCAAGTACGTGTTCCTTGCAATTACCTGCTCAGTATGCTTTGAATTGACAGTCTCTGTAGTGATTTGCAACCTAGGGAGGTAGTGTGGCACTATGGAGGATGTTGATGCATTTAAGACGTCTCATTTCTTCTTCATATTGTGTTGGTTGATTGAGTGAATTAGTGATCTTAGGACCCTTTAGTTGTGTGGTGTTGTGGACTCTCTGCCTGTCATGGACTCTTGTATCATGTTTTGAAAATAACAGGTGCTCAAAAATGTGCTTTAAAATGACGTCTCCCGTGCGAATAGGGCGAAAGTGTGTAAGGGGAGACGGGAATCCGTTCCCAATTTCCACCTACTACCTCCAGCCCCCTTACATGTCTTTCCCCCGCACGAGACTCGAGACAACTGCTCCTGGCATGGCCGGTAAGAGCCGGGCTCCTGCAAAACCTTTGCTAGGTGGGAGCCCCCGTTTTCTGCAAAAACAGGTTGGAACCCTTGAAAAAAAAAGAGAAAAACAGAAAAACAAGCAAAAAGAAGAAAGAAAAGGGGTTCCAACCATCTTCAAGAAGAAAATCGAGCACCTTGAAAAATGTGAGTCCATGATCTTTTGTTTTTGAGAGTCTCTTCATCCACGATTCATTTGCCCTCTGTTCACTATTTGCCATGATGCCGATTCGAGAATAGCGTTCTCGCCGAAGAGGCTATGAGATGACTTGTGCGTCGATTGACCTCGTAAGCTGCTAAATGATCTAGGAAGTCCGCTACCTACGATCGAGGTTGTTTGTTGCTATAGAGGTCTGGAGAGTTGCATTGGTTTGAGTTAGGTTTGCTTGGGGACAAGCAAACGGTTAAGTGTGGGGGGATTTGATGACTCGATATTTGCACATGTTTTTCCCCTTTGTGTCTCGATCGTTTAAGCTTGCATTATCACTACTTTGGCCTATTTTACGCTAGGTTCTGTTCCTTTGTTACATTTCAGGTCCTAGCACATAAAGTGAAGCATAGGCGCAAGTTTCAAGTCAATCAGAGATCAATTGGCGATTCGGGAGAAGAAACTCTGGCATGACCTGAAGAAGAATGGATTTTTACCTCACTTTATGGACAAAGAATCGTGCAAGTCTGTCATGAAAAGAAAGAGGACAAGACTACGAGCGTCTGGGATCAAACGGCGACTGATTCGGAGTCCGGACGAGGGAGAAACGAAGCATTGAATATAGGGGAACAGGTTCGGCAGTGAAAACACGGGCAGGAGGCCTTCAGAACACGGCCGTGTTCTGTGGCCGTGCTTTTACTGCCGAGAGCTGATTTGAGTTTGGCCAACTCGAGCTGAAAAAACGGGCTGAAAGCACGACCGTCTTCCACCAAAGCACGGCCGTGTCCTCCCTAAAGCACGGTCGTGTTTCTCCCAACACATGGCGGTGTAATTAACCCTAGCCAAAACACGGGCGGGCTGAGGCATTACACGGCCGTGCCCTCGACCGTGCTTTGGCCACTGATGCCCTTTTAAGCAGATTTTCAGCCAAAAAGAAGGGGATTCGAGTTTTAGAGAGACAGAGTGATTCCTAGAGAGAGAAAGCGACGAACAAGAGCCCCCAAGTGCCCTAGCTTGATCTTCAACACCATTGGAGCTTGGCTTGAGCTTGGAGAAGTGCCGATTCGACGTCCAGGAGCAGAAATCCATCTTCACAGTATGATTTCCGCGTCTGATTATGCTTTTGCTTCTTTCTCCATGGAGTAGTTCTCCCATTCATCTGGGTGTGGGAAACCCTAGTTCTGTATGTTAGGATTGATTGTATGAACCCAAGTATTGTTTCTATGATTTGATTATATTCAATTGAGGTTTGAATGATTGAATGGCATGAATCTTGATCAAATTCCTGTTGTTTCTGCTTTAACCTAGAATGAGAATATCTGCCTAGGTTAATAGAGTACCCTTGATTGAAGGTAGTGAATTGGTGACTTTAGTCGAGGAGCCAATTCACTATTCTGTACCGAATTCCATTCGGTAGTGGAGGTTTGGTTCGTTAGGGCCTCAATCTGTTTACTCCGGTGGAGGTTAGTCGCCCGCTAGAGACTCAGATTGAGAGGGTCTGAAGACCTTTAGTCGAGACTTCAGACTGTTTGAGAAACTTCCGCAGTATAACTATCATAGAAATTGAACTTGGTAATTACAATCCGGCTTAACTGCAGACTAGGGGGAACCATATCCGGGTGACCTCTCTTAACCTGAAAACAACCGTTTAGTTGCTTTGCTTGCTTGTTAGTTTAGACCTTCACTAAAGTTTCATTGCTAGATAATACGAATTCACTGAGTAGTCATCACATCTAGGACCCGGGTTGACATTAAAACCCAAACCCGCTATACTACGCTTTAGGAAGTGGTTACACTTGGCCAATTTCTAGAGTGACAGTAGGAGTGAGTCAGTTGTATGAAAGTCTATCAATCTAATTGTCATTCTAACCTAGGTAGAGAGAAAACCCCCTTCCTTTCTTTGAAAGAAGCTTGAATGATGGGTTTTCTTAGGCGATTCATTGTCTCCTATCTAGGTTAATGCAGGGTAAACCTCTTATTTCGTATTAGCACCTAGGGTTGGTTGTGGGTGGCTGTCCGAACTTCGATTCGAGGGTGAAGTCTTGGCAACCCTTAGTCAATAGGTCGAGAGAGTCACTTTGGTGACTTTAATCGAATTCCATTCCCTCGACCTAGAGACCGAGAGAGTGGCGCTTGGCTACTTGTTTCACTTCCCTATGGTTTACAACCGCCTTACCACACACGACCATTCGGTTCAACAAGTCATAATTTCAAGCTAGGGGGAGCAACACCTAGGTGAAGCCTTCTCAATTAGTGTCAAATCCATTTACCTTTGCAAATATTTTAGCTATAGATCGTTGTTTTCACCAAAAATCAACCACTAGATAATGTTACAAACAAACTAATTAGGGGTACATGAACCGGCCCGGTCAATATTTAAACATACTTGCCCTATATTGCACCCAATTAAGGTTTATACTTGGTCCTTAATTGGGATTTCTATTGTGGTACTCGGGACGGGTCAAGTTTTTGGCGCCGTTGCCGGGGAACAAATGGTTCATTATTTTAAAAAGATTGTTTGGTGTTAATCTAGCTTTTACTTTTGGCTTTTGAGTTTGTGAGTCTTGCTTGTGCTAGACGTGTTGTGGTTCTTTTTAGTGCGTGGAGGGAGGTGTAGGACCCTGAGCAATCTGACACCTTTGGCGCCACTAGATGAGAATCTCAACCGCACTCTCTGACAGTTGGCCCATATTAGGAAACTAGCGGAGGCAAGAAGGAGGATAGAGGAGGAAGGGTTTGATTCTTAAGAGGAAGGAACTGTATCCAAAATGACAGCTAATCAACCCACTCAAGGAGGAGCGGCCGCGGAGGAGCAACCAAGGACCATGGGATACTATATGGCTCCAAGGGCGGCGGATATTCAACCCGCCATTCGACATCCTCCTGTGGCCGCCAACAATTTTGAGATCAAGCCCGCCCTTGTCACCATGATTCAAAATAATGCCCTATTCCATGGTCTTAGCAACGAGTCTCCGAGGGAGAATGTTCAGAAGTTCATAGAACTTGCGGGGAGTTTGAAGAATAATGGTGTCCCCAAGGATGCTTTGAATTTGTGGCTATTCCCCTACTCTCCTGCGGGGAATGCGTCTTGGTGACTCAACAATAGGCTGGCTCTCTGGATCACTTTGTGGGATGATATGCTCAACTAGTTTATGACTCCATATTGCCCACCATCAAAGACTTCGGAGTGGCGCAAGAAGATCACACACTTTGAGCAAGAGGAGGATGAGACATTGAGGGATGCTTGGGAAAGGTACTCCGACTACTTGCTCCAATGCCCACACCATGGATTCGAGGACCAATTTTGGATTGAGAACTTCTGTAGTGGTCTTCACCAAGACGACAAGATCCTCATTGACTCATTATGTCAAGGGAAGTTGATGAACATGACTCCACCCCAAGTGACCTAGTTGCTTGAAGACATGGCAAGTAAAGGGTATGATTGGGGCTTGACAAGAAGTGGAAAGAGAAGCACCGCAAGGGGAGTGCAAAGTGTAGGTGCGAGTCCCCCGCTTGAAGAGAAGATTGATCGTTTGATTGAGGCACTCCTAAAGGGAAAGAAGCATGGGAAGAGGCTGGTGATGGCGTGTGAATGGTGTTCAAGTAACAACCATGAGATTTCGGATTGTCAAATGATGAAAGAATCAAGCACCCCCGAGGAGCAAGTGAGTTTCATTACCAATGCTAGGGGGAACAACCCCTATAACAACACTTTCAACCCAGGGTGGCGAAGTCATCCGAATTTCTCCTGGTCTTCTCTGACCAACCTAAGACCCCACAGTTTCCCAGAACCAACGAGAAAATATCAACCAAGGCCTACTTTCATTCAACGAAGGCCGCAATTCCAAGGCTCAAACTTCCAACAACCGTTTCAAGCTCAAGGAGGCCAAGGATTCCAACAAACCGACAAGTTTGTAAAACTTGAAGACCTTGTGACCACCTTTGTGAGACGAGCACTCAAAAGTTCAAGAAGATTGAGCAATTTATAGATGTGGAAACAACAAAGTTTACTTCGGTTGAGGCGGGATTGAGGAGCCATCAAGCAAGCCTTCAAAACTTGGAGGTGAAAATTGGCAATCTTGCCGGGATCCTCACCGAGAGGCCAAGGGGAGCCCTACCCTCTCAAACCATTATCAACCCCAAAGACCAAAATGTCGGTGACAATGCTATTCTTTTGAGGAGTGGGAAGGTTACCCTGGAGGTTGTTCCTAAGAAAGTGAATGAAGAAGAGAAGACCCCTCCAAAGGTCAACGATCACGAAGAAGTGGGGGGAACGGAAGAAGAGCCTAAGAAGGCATTGGCGACGCCACAACAAGTGGCTGAGTACAAGCCTCCTCTTCCTTTTCCCCACAAGGATGCAGAAGGACCGATTGGAGGCAGAGTGTGGAGGATTCATGAAGATGCTCAAGAAGCTCTGCATCACCATTCCATTCTTGGAGGCCATGGTGCACATGCTGAGGTACGCCAAAAACCTCAAGGGGCTTCTCGCCAAGAAGCCAAAATATGAAGACCTTGCCAATGTCACCTTTGGCGAGTAGCAATGTAGTCAAAAGTGCGTTTCTACGTAGAAGCGTTTGGTGATCTAAAAGCGCAAAATCATATGCTTTTGAGCTTTAAAGCGTAGTTTTTAACTACATTAGTTATAAAAATTGAGATTATGCGTAGAATCGTTTTGGTAACCTAGAATCGTAAAATCGTAAGTTTTTAAGTTTTAAAGCCCGATTTTGACTACATTGACTACATCGGATCCAGGTAGTTTCACTATACCCCTTTGCATTGGAAATCATCATATAGAAAACTCCTTGGCGGACTTAGGAGCAAACATTAATGTGATGTCATACAAGCTTTTTAGGAAGTTGCATTTGGGTGAATTGAAACCCACTAGGCTTAGTGTCACAATGGTTGATCGCTCTGTCATTAGTCCTATGGGTATTGTGGAGGACGTCCTAGTGAAAGTTAGCAATTTCTATTATCCGACGGATTTTGTTATCCATTATATCAGTGAAGATGCAGATATGTCACTCATACTAGGACGTCCCTTCCTTGCCACCGCCAAGGTCTTAATCGATGTTAATGAGGGAACTTTTGTTTGAGAGATGGAGAGGAGAAACTCACTCTTTCAATTGATCCTAAGGGTAAAAATGATGTTGTGAAAGAAATGGACTCGAATGGTATGAATGGAAGTGGAGGTGAGCCTCTCAAGGCAAACCCCACTAGTGTGTGTGTTCCATTTGATGATGAGGTGCAGGAAACCAAGGCGGGTACCAAGCCCGGAGGAAAGAAGAAGAGAGCGTGGAGGGATAGGCTTAACCAAGCCTCCTCCTAACCAAAAGATAAGGGTAAGGCAAAAAAACGTGTCGGGCCAAGAGGGCCACCCTATGGAGCTAGATGTAGGAGGTGACAAACCTCGTCCCGAGAATGTGGCGGATCCACTATCGGTGGCTTCATGCCAACAAGATCCGCAACGTCGAGCTAGTGACGTTAAACTAGTGCTTGTTGGGAGGCAACCCAATGACAATTTGTTTTCTTTTCCTTATTTTTCTCTATTTGTGTGTGTGAAGAGTTCAAGTGTTAGATTTGGGTATGACTGTGCCAAGTCTCTGTGGTTTTGTGTTTTGGGATATGGTGTAATCGAATTAGGGACACAGTTGAGTAGATCGAGTCAAAGACTTTTGGGAGTGCCCTATTTTCACTCAGTTCACAATTTGTGCTTTTAGTTCACGGTCTTAGTGACCATGAACTGGTGCCTCCATCCGTGAACTGAGGATGCTCCCCCTGTTTTCAAAACTCATTTTTAACCCCAGTTCACGAGTTAGGAGTTATGTTCACAGTCGTTACTGACTCCTCCATCCGTGAACTGAGGGTTCTGCAATAAAAGGGGCGTGAACGGCTTAGTTCACTTCACGACCGCCCCTTCGCCGGATTTTTTTCAAATCTCACCGGAAAGCCGCGATTTTCCGTCGATTTTTGTCGATTTCGGCGACCTACGACCACCACCAAAAAACAATACAGAACCACTCTTCTCTCACCTAGGCGCACCTTCGCCAGAGTTTTGGGGAGATTTAGGCTCAGTTTTTTTTTCTCCGCCGAGGCTTCGGTGACCCCTCTTCGACCAGTTTTCGGGCATTTATTGGCTCCCTGGAAACTAATTCACTCTCTAGGCTTTTTTCAACTTTTTTCTTATCGATTTTTGGAGAATTGGATTAGGGTGTGAAGTGAGGTGTTTTTGTGAATTGATGCTTGAATGTAGAAAATAGGGCGAGGGATTAGCCGATTAATGTGAATGAATGATGTTTGATGATGCATGAGCGTAATCAAACCTTGGTGGGCATGAATTTGGGTACAAATTGTGGTTGAATGTGAAAATTGCCCACCAAGTGCAAAAATTTGAATGAATATGAATGCGTAGTTTTTGATTTATGGTTGGAAACCATCAAGGCATGGTTTGGGTTTTATTTTGTGTTGAGAACCCGTGAACCACCTAGAAAAATGCCTCGATGATTTTTGTGTGCATTTGAGATTAATTATCCAAAGTCGGTCTTGTGAAAAGCCTTCAAAGCATAGGACTGTAGTGGAAACCTACTCCACTTGATGCGAAATTGAAAATTATTTCCACATATGGTGTATGTCTTGGATGTTGTTGTAGGATGGTTGACATGAGCCACCCATACTTGATAGAGCTAAGAAGGTGGCCAATAGTTGAAAAGGAAGTGAGGTTCTGGGAATAGTCTTGGATTGGACCCCACTGGAAACTCGACTTCACTCAATTTCAAGGCCTTCGCTATGGAGATATCATGAGAGAGGTTGTAGCGCACTCACAATGGCGCCAGCTTCTCCACTTGGAAGACGACATCTACACGGAGCTGTGTGTAGAGTTCTTTAGCACATTCTGCATCCTGAGGGAAACGAACCTGCTGGGGTAACTGACTTGCTCCGTTTGTTTTCGCTTGGGAGGTGTGCCTCAAAGACCGTCTTTTAACTAGTTTACAGATGCAATGGGAGTCCCTGAGAGGTTAGAAGTAGAGTGGGAGGCGGATGGCCTCAAAGATTTTGACGCACAATCCGCTTTCAAGAAGTTTTGCCTCCCGGAAATGCGCCAAACCCGATTTGTTCCATCCCGCACTTCGGCATCTACGCTCAAGCCGCAATGGCATGTCATCAACACACTCCTTGCTCATTTTCTTTACCTAAGCTACATGTGCGTGAAAGATCAAAGTGAGAGCATTGCTAGCATTCACCTCCATGGCGGACCCATCCAATCAACTTCACCTTGGCTCGATTCTGGCAACCTCTTTCAGTAGGGCCATTAGTGGCAGTCGATGCTACATCACATCAATGGGCCCCTTCATCACCCACTTGGCTCGACACTTCAATGTCAACCTCGAGTGTTGCAAAAAGGAAGGGCGCTCCACGGGATTTGGAAGGACACCTTAAGAGCCATGAAGTTGCTTCGAGTCTTCGGACCATTTCGCTTTATTGAGGGACTCTCCCTCCCACCCAGAGTTTCTCCCCCGGAGCAGCCACCCACCAGAGCTCCCGGCCACCTCCGGTGCACCACACCACCACCATCATCAGCTGCATCATCATCATCCGGGGCCGGACACTCTACCTTTGTACCCCACCTCGAGTAACGAGTGGATCGCCTCGAGGCACATTATGTAGGAGTCACTACTCGGCTTGACCAAACCACTGATCTCATAGAAAGGATGGCTCGACGTTAGGGCGTCCTTTCGGACGTCGAGGAGTGATCTTGGCCACGACGAGGTAGCCGTCGTAGGAGACATGTGGCAGAACCGATTTCTTTCGCCCCACTTCTCCCCTTGCAAACTCTGAACTCTTTTTATTTTTATATCCTTAATTAGTGTGTGAACTAGTACTTTGTTAGTTCTTTATTTTGAATCATATTGTGAAACTTTGTTATGTGTAATAACCTCGCCTAGAGCGAGAATGTACGTGTGTTTGTGTTTTGTTTTGTTTTTCCTTTGAAGCACAAACATCTTACCCCGGATAATTCTCCAACTTTCATTCACCAAGCCATGCGGTAACATCGTTCTACCCCTTATTTTACGCCATTGAGGGCAATATCGAGCTTAAGTGTGGGGGGTAGTTTATTATTATGCTTGTGTGTGTGATTGAATGTTTGGAGCCTTGATGTATGCCCAAACTTGAAAATTTTGAGGGCTCCAAGCAATGCAGGATCAAAATGGTCGGTTGGTGGGTGAATCTCGTGCTTATTTGGCATCGATCTTGAATTGTTGCATGTAATCGAGTGCATCCTATTATGTTGACTGAGAATGCATTAGGGTTGTGCAAAAGCTTAGTTCTCATGTGTGCTTAAATGAATGGATGTCTTGACTTGGTTACTACTTGGCTAGGTAGCCATGTGTGTTTTATGTCGATCATCTTTTTAATGTGTGATAGATCCCCCTCGCCATGGTGTGTAATATTCACCATTGTCACTAGTGAGTATGATGGAGGCATAGGATTAGTCCACACCCGAACATTGATTGTCCCGAAACATTTTATCCCCTAGTCAACCCTTTTGATCCGTGTGTCTTTGGGGGTCGTTCTAATGCTAGGAGCTTCGTGCTTGATGAGCTTAATGGTGATTGAAACAACGACCCCACCCATACTTTCTTCGTCTCAAAGTGTGAGTCATCCTTGTGTCTCGAAGTTCTCGCTTTTGAGTTCCATTGAGGTTCTACATAGGTGGTTTTGCATGGTTCCTGCTAGAAATAAGAAGGTAGTGTTGGAGGAAAGTTCTTAATGGAGAGCATTGTTCGTTTAAGGATAGGTGGCATGCATTGCACTCTCTAGTACCCCCCTCGGAAGAAAAAAAAAAAGAGAAAAGGAAAAAAAAAGGAAAAAAGAAGAAAGGAAAGAAACGTAAAAGAGGTAATAAATGGGTTTAATAAAAGTAGATAATGTCCATAAAAGTCTAAGTGTATGCTCTAGAAAGGTTTCTTGGCACCCAAGCCATTGAAACACCTAAATTGTTTGATGACCTCCTTCACTACTAGGTTTGAAATGTGAATAGCAAGATAGGCCGAAAAAGTGTGCTTGAATGTAGTTCGTGATTGGTAGTGGTTTAGAAGAAGGGAAGTGTGGGTTTTGGCCGATGCTAGTGGCTTTTGTTTGTAGGAAAGATCCTTAGTCAAGACCATAGAAACTTGGGTTTTAGGTTGAAGATATAGGACCTCATGCATGTTTTCCCCACCCAAAAAGCATTTTCCCCATGTCCAAGACAATTGCCAGTCATTTGAACCCATGTCTAAGACCTCCGGACAAGCTAGTGATGACAACCCATCTTGTGAACTCTAGCATTTAGAGGTTGCCGCCGTGGTGGAGACACGATAGGGTTGAGTGTTGACGATTGTGCACATCTTTTGCACCAAAAAGGTCCTGACCCCACTGGTCGAGTGATAGACCAATAAATACACATGTTTTCACCCCATTCTGAAGCCGTTTGAGATGTGGATTCTAGTGTTTTAAGCCGATTTCACGCTAGGTTGTGTGTTTATGTCATATTTCAGGTCCCGGCGTTGGAATCGAGGCGGAGGAACGAGTTCTGGGTCGAAAGGAGCGAAGTTGGGACAAAGTAAGCCGCAGGAGGAAAATACCCGGTCAGGTGGCCAAATACCCGACCGGGTATTCACTACTTTTGGGCGCCCGAGAACCAGAGAGGGGCCCGGGCAGAATGCCAAAATCCCCGGTCGGGGATTACAGAGGCAGACCGGGGATTTTCTCTTTGTTGATGCGCGCGTTTTGGATAATACCCGGTCGAACCCCAGAATACCCGACCGGGTATTTCGACCGGGTATCGCGATCTGGCAGCTGATAAAAGGAAAAGAAGGCCAACTTTCAAAGGGTTCCGAGTTTTTTGAGAGAGAAAGCGATCCCTAGAGAGAGAAAGCGACGAACCAGAGTTCCCAAGTGCCATAGCTCGATCTTCATCACCATTGGAGCCCGGCTTGAGCTTGGAGAAGTGCCAATTAAACGTCCAGGAGCAAAAATCCATCTTCACAGTATGATTTCCGCGTCTGAATCTGCTTTTGCCTCTTTCTCTATGGAGTAGCTTCCCCATTCATCTGGGTATGGGGAACCCTAGATTTGTATGCTAGGTCTGATTGTATGAACCCAAGTACAGAGTTTGTGAATTGATTATATTCGATTGAGGTTTGAATGATTGAATGACTTGAATCCTGATCAAATTCCTGTTGTTTCTACTTTGACCTAGAATGAGAATATCTGCCTAGGTTGATAGAGTATCCTTAATCGAAGGTGGCGAATTGGTGACTTTAGTCGAGGAGCCAATTCGCTATTCTGTACCGAAGTCAATTCGGTAGTGGAGGTTTGGTTCGTTAGGGCCTCAATCTGTTTACTCCGGTGGAGGTTAGTCGCCCGCTAGAGACTCAGATTGAGAGGGTTTGGAGACCTTTAGTCGAGACTTCAGGCTAATTAAGAACCTTCCGCAGTATAACTTTCATGAAAACTGAACTTGGTAAATTGCAATCCGATTTAACTGCAGTCTAGGGGGAACCATATCCGGGTGACCTCTCTTGACTTGACAACAACCGTTTACTTGCTTTGTGTTTTTGTTTGCTTGAATCTGCACTAAAAGTTCACTGCTAAATAACGAGAATTCATCGAGTAGTCATCACATCTAGGACCCAGGTTGACAATAAAACCCAAACCCGCTATACTACGCTTTAGGAAGTGGTTACACTTGGCCATTTTCTAGAGTGACAGTAGGTGTGAGTCAAGTTTTTGGCGCCGTTGCCGGGGACGGCTAGGTTGTTGAAGAAAAGTGATTTCTGTTACTTTAGCATTTTCATTATCGCATTGAGTGTTTGTTCCTTCCCACTTGTGCCTTCACGGGTTTTGTATTGCTTGATTGTGTGCAGATAGTGCATGACCCGTAGCCAGTTGGGAGGTTTACTGCCGTTGAATCCTGAGATTGAACGCACCTGCAACCAACTTCGGAGACAACAGCGAGCTAGACTGGCTACGGTGGAGCGCAGAGACGGCCAATTGAGCAGCGAATCCGAGGACGAGTACGAGATGGAAGGCGATCAGAACCCACCTCCGGTGAACCAGATCCTGGGGAACGACCCAAACCCCCAGGGAGCCGGGAACCATCATCATCCACCACCACCGGGTCCCACCTTGGAGTACTACTATGCTCCACGGATTGCTGACATCCGCCCGGTCATCCTCTATCCGCCCATTCCTGCAAACAACTTCGAGATCAAGCCATGCTGGATTCAACTCATCACATCCTCTATCCAGTTCCATGGCTTGAAGGATGAGGAAGCCCGGGTACATCTTTCCCGTTTTCTGCAGCTGACGAACGGGTTCAAGCTGAACGGTGTCCCGGATGACGCAATCCGCCTCCACCTCTTCCCCCATTCTCTGGCGGGGAATGCTAAGAGGTGGTTGGAGACCCAGCCCCCATTGTCCATCACCTCTTGGGACGATCTGGCTGACAAGTTCGTGCCCAGGTATTATCCGGCATCGAAGACCACAGAGATTCAGCAGGAGATCACTCACTTCCGCCAAGAGCCAGATGAGTCACTTCGTGATGCATGGGAGCGGTACATGGGATACTTCTGGCAGTGTCCCCATCATGGCTTCAGCGATGCATTCACAGTGGGGAACTTCTACAGCGCCCTCACTCCCGACAGCCATAGGGTGATTGAGTCTCTATGCCCAGGAGGGGATATCCTTACTAAGACTCCACCCGAGCTGAACCAGATTATCAGTACCTTGGCTGCCCGAGATCATTCTTGGGGACAGAACAACAGAGGCAGGAATTCCCGGGACAGGGGTGTGCATGCTATGGAGAACAGCAGGTGGCTGAATTGGTGCAGACATTGAAGCAGCCGAACAGTCTCCTTCCGGGCCGAGGTGTAGCTACGCCCCCAGTAGCTCAGTGGTAGTGGTGTGAGAGCCCGAATCACCTGGTGGAGGATTGTCAGTCTATGAGGGAGTCCTCTACTCCCCAAGAGCAGGTGGACTTGATAGCCAATGCTCGGCGCCTGGACCCATACAGCAGTACCTACAATGAGGGATGGCGCCAGCATCCCAACTTTGCCTGGAGCAGCAACACCAACAAACCACCTGGTTTCCCAGCACCAGCAAGTGGCTTTCCGCAGAGGCAGCCCTTCCAGGCTAGGCAGGGGCCACCACCACAGCAGCAGCCCTACCAGCCTAGGCAAGGGCAGCCATTCCAGCAGCCCCAGCGCCATTTTGCTCAGCCTCCAGCAGCCGCAGCCCCAGATAATCAGATGGCTGATCTGAAGAACATTTTGCAGGCATTCATCACCACCAGTCAGGCGAATTTCACGAGGATGGATCAGAACATAGCCTCACTGGAGGCACGCCAGAGAAACCAAGGTGCCATTCTGCAGGATCTACAGAATCAGATTGGGAGCTTAGCTCGCCAAAACACTACCAGGGCACCGGGGACTCTGCCTGCCACCACTGTTCCTAATCCTCGTGACCCTCTCCAGCAGCTAGACGCCATCACCACCAGGAGTGGCAAGACCATATCTGCTGCTCCTGCACAGCCCAGGCGAAACGACCCACCACCTGCTTCAACACCTCCAGCTGATACTGCAGAAGTGGGGGAAGGCAGCGCAGCACCTGCTCCCAAGCCGCAGCCTGTGGTTAAGGAACATACACCCCAGATGCCCTTCCCCACTCGCCTTCATAAAGACAAGCTGGAGACAGAGTTTGCCAAGTTCATGGCAATGTTGAAGCAGGTCAACATCAGCATGCCGTTCGTGGAGGCACTGTCGAAGATGCCCAAGTATGCCAAGTTCATGAAAGACCTCCTCACCAACAAGACGAAACTTGGGGATCTCTCGACAGTGATGCTCAGCGAGGAGTGTTCTGCTATCCTGCAGAACAAGCTGCCCGAGAAGCGCAAAGACCCAGGGAGTTTCACTATCCCTCTTGTTATTGGCAGCATGCATGTAGGAAAGTCCTTGGCGGACCTAGGCGCTAGCATAAACGTCATGCCCTATAAATTGTTTAAGAAGCTAGACCTAGGTGAACCTAGAGCTACTAGGATGAGCATTCAGTTAGCTGATCGTTCTATCGTGCATCCTAGGGGTATCATTGAGGACTTGCTTGTTAATGTAGGTGCATTCACATATCCTGTTGATTTTGTTATTTTGGATATAAATGAGGATGTGGATGTGCCTTTGATTTTGGGTAGACCATTTCTCGCCACCGCCAAGGCGCTTATTGATGTGCATATTGGTAAATTGATCTTGCGTGCTGATGATGAACAAGCTACTTTTTCTATGTCTGACAATGGGAAACATTCTCATTTGCATGATGACATAGACTACTGTGATGTGCTTACCGATTTTGAGACCGCACTCGCCATCACGAGTGCGGGTACTGATGATGCTCTTGAGCGTTGTATTTTGCTAGGTGAGCAGGCATCGCAGGAGTCGCAGCTGGCGGAGCAGTTGGCCGCATTGGAGAATGGCCCCTTCTTGGAGGGCGACAGGCTGTTTAAGCCGATCTCATCCTCTACTCGCATCACCATCTCCTTGGAGGAACCACCAGAGCTGGAGCTTAAGCCCCTCCCTCCTCATTTGGAGTATGCATTTCTCTGGGAGGGGAATAAGCTGCCACTCATCATCAGCTCGACCCTCACACCCGAGCAGAAGACCAGCTGGTGGCCTTGCTGAAGCAGTACGAGCGAGCTTTAGCATGGAAGATCACAGATATTCGGGGAATCAGCCCCTCCTTTTGCTCGCACCGGATACTGCTGGAGGATGAGATGCGGCCAGTAAGGCAGCCATAGAGGAGATTGACACCGAACCTGGAGGCTGTGGTTCGGGCAGAGATCGTGAAGCTGATGGACGCGGGGATCATCTTCGCCATTTCTGACAGCGAATGGGTCAGTCCCACCCAGGTGGTGCCCAAAAAGGGTGGGATGACCGTGGTGCCTAACGAGAAGAACGAGCTCATCCCGATGCGCACGGTGACTGGGTACCGTGTTTGCATCGACTATCGGCGTCTCAACGACGCTACTCGGAAGGACCATTTCCCGCTGCCGTTCATTGATCAGATGCTGGAGAGATTGGTGGGGCACGAGTTCTACTGCTTCCTGGATGGAATGTCCGGGTACTTCCAGATCCCTATAGCACCGGAGGACCAGGCGAAGACCACTTTCACCTGCCCCTTCGGCACATTTGCTTACTGGAGGATTCCATTCGGGCTATGCAACGCCCCAGCCACTTTTCAGCGATGCATGCTCGCCATCTTTGACCGTCTGGTCGGCGAGATCATGGAGGTGTTTATGGACGATTTCTCGGTTTATGGAGACTCCTTCTCTCACTGTCACCTTAACCTGGAACTTGTTCTTAAACGGTGTGAAGAAACGAACCTGGCACTGAGTTGGGAGAAGTGTCACTTCATGGTTCGAGAAGGCATAGTTCTTGGGCATAAGATCTCCAAGATGGGGATTGAGGTAGACAGAGCAAAGATCGAGACTATCAGCAAGTTGCCTCCTCCTACATCTGTTAAGGGGATCCGGAGTTTTCTTGGCCATGCAGGTTTCTACAGGCGGTTCATCAAGGATTTCTCGAAGATCGCCCTGCCCCTGACCAAGCTTCTAGAGAAGGATGCCCCCTTCCTGTTCACTGATGCTTGCACAGCGGCGTTCACCACCTTGAAGGAGAAGCTCACCGAGGCTCCTATCATTGTTGTTCCTGACTGGTCCCTACCATTTGAGCTGATGTGCGACGCCAGTGACTTTGCTGTTGGAGCTGTTTTGGGGCAGAGGCGAGATCAACACTTCCGACCTATCTACTACGCCTTGAAAACTCTGAATGATGCCCAGGAGAACTACACCACCACAGAGAAGGAGCTGCTTGCAGTGGTGTTTGCCTTCGATAAATTTCGCCCCTATCTGGTCTTGTCCCATGTGACCGTGTACACAGATCACTCCGTGATTAGATACCTGATGAGCAAGGCCGATGCCAAGCCTCGGCTCATACGATGGATCCTACTACTGCAGGAGTTTGATATTGAGATCCGGGACAAGAAGGGAGCAGAAAATGTTGCAGCTGATCACCTCTCCCGGTTGGACGCACCTCCTGCGGACAACCTCGTGGAGGAGATTGACGACTCCTTCCCAGATGAGAGGTTGATGATGATGTGCTTGGTGGAGAGTGTCACCCCCTGGTATTCTGATTTTGCGAACTATTTGGTGGGCCAGCAGCTGCCCAAGGGGATGGCAACTCACGCCAAGAGGAAGTTTTTCTCCGATCTGAAGTACTACTTTTGGGATGACCCTCATCTTTTTCGGATCGGAGCCGACGGGATCATCCGTCGTTGTGTTATGGAGAGTGAGATGGAGGGCATTCTATCTCACTGTCATGAGGGACCTACTGGCGGTCATCACAGAGGAAACCGCACGGCAAGGAAGGTGCTCCAGTCGGGCTTTTACTGGCCCACGCTCTTCAAGGATGCAGACGCCTTCGCACGCAGGTGCGACCGATGCCAGAGGTCAGGTAACATCTCTGCCCGTGATGAGATGCCCCAGAATGTGTTTATAACTTGTGAGATTTTTTATGTCTGGGGTATCGACTTCATGGGCCCCTTCCCTCCATCTTTTGGTAACACCTATATTCTGGTTGCTATTGACTACGTCTCTAGGTGGGCTGAGGCGCAAGCTTTGCCCACCAATGATGCTAGACGTGTTTGTGGTTTTTTGAAGCAGCTATTCTCCCGGTTCGGGACACCTAGAGCCATCATAAGCGATAGAGGCACCCATTTCCAGGGCCAATTTGATAAACTACTGTCTCGTTATGGTGTGACTCACAAGGTGTCCGTGGCCTATCATCCCACACCAGTGGCCAGGCCGAGCTGACGAACCGGGAGCTCAAGCGGAACCTGGAGAAAACGGTGGATCAGTCCCGCAAAGATTGGTCCACCAAGCTCGATGATGCTCTGTGGGCGTATCGCACTGCCTACAAGACACCCATTGGTACCTCACCGTATCGGCTTGTCTATGGAAAGGCATGCCATTTTCCCGTGGAGTTAGAGCACAAGGCCTTCTGGGCCCTTAAGCTGCTCAAGTTGGATGTTCGTGTTGCAGGTATTGAGCGAAAAATGCAGATGTTGGAGCTGGAAGAGTGGCGTTACCACGCCTATGAGAACACCCGGCTGTACAAGGAGCGCACTAAGCGCCTGCACGATGCCCGGTTGCGGGGTCCGAAAGAGTTCCAGGTTGGTGATCGAGTTCTCCTTTATAACTCTCGCCTGAAGCTTTTTCCCGAAAAACTCCGTTCCCGGTGGTCTGGACCGTTCACGGTCACCCAGGTGTTCCTGTATGGCACTATCGAAATTGCCAACCCGCAGACTGAGCCGTTTAAAGTAAATGGCCATCGTCTCAAACTCTACCTGGGAGACGAGGTCGAACGTGCGGAGTTGGTGGTGGAACTCGCGGACCCTTAGTTCCGCCATGGACGTCCAGCTAAAAGACGGTAAAGAGGCGCTTGTGGGGAGGCAACCCCACCACGGTTTGCATTTTCTTTTCCCTTTTTTCTGAGTTTTTTGTGTTGTGTCGAGTCAGTTGCATGTCTGTAGTGAAGTTTGGTCGTCGTTGATGCCTCGATTTGGTGTTTTCGTGCAGGAGAGGTTGAAATTTTGGGGAAAAATGAGTTTTTGGCCGAATTGGGGGAAATACTCGGTCGTGGGCCAAAATACCCGACCGGGTATTTTTTGGCTCACGCCCGGGGCCCCCTCTGTTCTCGGAGGGGGGGAAAAAGGGGAAATACCCGACCTCGTCCCAAAAATACCCGACCGGGTATTTTTGGTTCGCGACCGGGGATTCCCAAGCCCCTAAACGCAGCGTTTTAACTAAATACCCGACCTCGTCCCAAAAATTCCCGACCGGGTATTTTTGGTTCGAAGCCGGGGGTTTTAGAGACCTTGCACGCTGCGTTTAGCGAACCCCGGTCGAGGATTCACAAATACCCGACCGGGTATTTGTGAGACCCGACCGGAGATTTTTCTTATTTAAAGGAAACCCCCGATCATTTCTCTCTCTACCCTCATTTTTTCCAAAATTCCTTCTCTCTCTACTCTCAAATCCTCTCCCCTCTCTCCTCTTTGGCCGCCGCCGGCCGACGCCTCCGCCCGCCGCCGGCCGCCGGTCATTTTCCGGCGACTCGCCGACCATTTTCCGGCGAGCCTCCCGGGCGATTTTTTTCGCTCCCCTCGTGTCCCTCACCCTTCCCTCGCGTCCTAGCTACAGTTCTCCTTGTGTTTCCAGGTGTGTTTCTTGTTCATTTCTAGTTTCATGGAAAATCGAACTGTAGATTATAGGACCGAGAACTGTGTTTGCCTGCCTGATTTAGAGTAGGGTGAGGGATGATTGAGCTTGCATGGATTTATATGTGGTATATGTGTTGCCCGTGTGCTTATTGTGGTTTATTCTATGATCTTGCCTTGAATTCCGGTTGAGTTGATTTCCATTCAACCGGCTGTGCTTAACTGTTAGCCTAGGTGAGCCTGAGTGTGGGGGAAGTGCTGACCCCATGCCGTTGGTCCTGACAATATTTTTTCTTGGCTCCACTTTGGGTTGTTGTTTGTGCAGGACCATGTCCCTCGATCATCCGTTTGTGCAGGGCTTGCGCCTGCACCGGGAGTACGCGGACCAGTTCCGCAAGGTGATTCGAGGGAAGCTGGAGCGCCACCACCATCTCGAGTGGGCGGTGTTCGAGCAGCTCCACTGCTTACAGGAGCTCCGCACCGCCATCAGTCACCGCGATTGGCGGACGCTGCTTACCATAGACGAGCCCACCTACACGGAGCTGGCGTGGGAGTTCTACACCACGTTCAAGTACGACAAAAAGCAGCCTCGGGACTCCTATGCAGTGACGTTCCGGTTGGGTGGCCGCCCCCGCCAGCTGACCATTGACGGGTTGGCCTTCGCCTTGGGCATCGAGTACCACCCGTTCGATGGCCACGAGGTCGAGATCCCGAACCCGACCGACTGGAACCAGGATCATTTCTATAGACATGCCGCCCGGCACGACCATAGACATGAGTTCTTCGAGGCAGGCCAGACCTACGTCAGCACTCTCAAGCCGCAGTACCACATTCTGAACCTGCAGATCACCCGCTCCATCGTCCCCAACGCCACCGGCTCGCATAAGGTTCCGAAGCGGGTGTTGTACGCCATGTCTTTCGTGGCCACCACCTTCTCCCGGTGCCACGGGAATCCCACCCACCTCTTCTGTGGTCCCCTGATCACCCGGTTGGCACGCCATTTCGGGATCAGCTTCGAGGGGCTTCATGATGCTTCTGACCAGGGCGGCTCCACCCCCCTCAGCCAGGACGTGCTCCACAGTGCACGCCTCCTGGCCACTGACGACATCCGCACCTGGGTGGATGGGCTTTCTATGCCCCCTGAGGAGGTTTTGGATCTTGATGAGGACGAGGAGGATGATGACTATTTAGGAGAGGAGGTCGATGAGGACGCTGATGATGATGATGACGGTGCTATGGATGCCGATGAGCCGGAGCCCCCGCTCTCCCCCCCTGGGGACCTCCGGCCTCGACGGAGACCGGTGCGGGGCGAGTCCTCCTCTGGTCCTTCTGGTCCGTCGATGGCTTCTGGCCCGTCGATGGACTTCTTCACCGAGCAGTTTCAGCATATGGGACTCCAGTTCCAGCAGCTCGGTCTTCAGAACCAGCAGCTCATGGACCATCAGGTCCAGTTCTACGAGCAGTATTCGGCCCACCAGGCCGAGTACCGGTCCAGGATGACGGGCGTTGATGAGCGCCTTGGCCGCTTGGAGACCAGCATGGGAGTCACTACTGCTCTCATCGAGCGGGAGAGAGATCGAGGCCGCCGTCTGATGGAGTATTCCGAGCATCTGGTCCAGGCTTGTCACCCTCCAGCGGAGCACCACTGGACCACCCGGTGGGAGCATTCACTGCCACGGCAGCCACCGGAGGATGGCGTCGATGACCTTATGGATCAGATTGACTTCTCCGGTCTCGGAGGGCCCTAGGGGCATGTTTTGAGAGTTTTTATCTTTGTCAGCGTGCAAACTGTTTTGTGTCGTCTTTTGTTTCTTTTTCTTTTCATTTTGGATGCTGTACTATTGGGCTGACCATTGGACCTAACGTATGTGTTTGAGGTTTTTGGTTTCCTTTAGCTTTGCCTGTGATCCCGACTAGTCCTCTCTCCAGTCCGTTCCATGCCGACTGGTCCATTTCCAGTCTCCTGCAGTCTGTACACACCGGTAACATCGTTCCCCTTTCCTTTCCTCTTCTCCATTGAGGGCAATGTCGATCTTAAGTGTGGGGGGATGCTGTTTATCTTTTGACTGCACCCGATCTGTTTGTGTGCTTAGAGCCTAGTCCACTGTACAAATCTCGAGATTTGAGGGCTCCAAGCACTGCTGTTTGCTTGTTGATTGATCGTATTGGCACTGTGGATGTGATTAGTAGATTGAATGGCTTTTGACTCGATGCATGACAACTTGAATGTGACTAAGACAGCCTATTACGATGACTGAGATGTGTAGTAGAGTTGTGTAGGGGTTCAATTTTTAACTGTTTGCTTACCAACTGCGACCTGCATTTGATCACTTGCTTTTGACAGTCATTTATGCATCTAGTTCAGGAAATCAGAATGTAAGATAGAGCATATAGGTAGCCATGTGAGATTTGAGCCTGCTCGTTTCTTTCTTGTGCGATAGATTCCTCTTCCATGAAATGTAGCATTCACATTGTCACTAGCTAAGATGATGGAGGCATAGGATTAGCCCACGATCAAACTGACTGTCCCGATGTGTCATATCCCCTAGTCAGCCCCTTTGAGCCGTGTGTTATCCTTTCTTTCGGTCTAAAATGAAAAATCACCCTTTGCATCTTGTAGAAGGTTCCACAGAGTAGTTTTTGCATGTTTTCTGCTGTTTCTGCTAAATGTAATGTGAGGGTTGGAGGTAGTGCTTAAAAGTTGGGCGTGTATTTGAAAAATGTGCAGAGGTGGTGGTTCTCTTAAATGATGAATGAAGAAAAAAATAAAGAAAAACAAAGAAAAATGAAGGCAAAAGAGAGCCACCACCAAAAATCTGAATAATGCCCATTAAGTAGTGTTTCCTAGCAGTCTGGCTTGGAAATGCTAACATTCACACAACCTCCTTCGCTCTTGTGCCCTAAAGAATTTGATTAATGCAGAATAGCAGAACGGAAGTTACTGGTTTGCTTGATTATGGTTTTGTCGGGTTTGGAAATGTGGAACCTTGTGCTATAACTGCCACCACCTAAAAGGCATTTTCCCCATGTCCAAGACCCTAGCCAGTCATTTGAACCTGTGTCTAAGACCTCCGGATTAGTTAGTGGTGACACCCCTTTTGTGAACTCTAGCATTTAGAGGTTGCATTCATGGTGAAGAGACGTTAGGGATTGAGAGACTAAGCATGCGCATTTTTCGCATCAATTTGTCCTGACCCCACTAGTCGAGAGTGAGCGTCATTTTCTCATTTTCTCTATACTCTTTACCCCGGTGAGGACCTAGATTGCTCGGTTTTAATTCTGATATCTTGAGCTTTGTGCATGAAGTGACTGTTTTGAACAAGTGATTGAGTCGAGTCTATGTTGGTTGGTGAACAGGAGAGAACTCTTCCTTTGCTCGACTTTATTGCATTCGAATGTCGTCTGTGGTGGTTGTCTAGGTTGTCATTCGAGTTGCCATGTGTTGATGATCGAAAGCCAGTATGATCCACGTGTTTTGTGCCGATACGATTTGCCCTAAAGCCTGCTTGATTGAAACGTTTTGAGCTTAACGGGTGTCTGACTTGGTTTGCTTAGGGACAAGCAAACGGTTAAGTGTGGGGGAGTTTGATAGACCAATAAATACACATGTTTTCACCCCATTCTGAAGCCGTTTGAGATGTGGATTCTAGTGTTTTAAGCCAATTTCACGCTAGGTTGTGTGTTTATGTCATATTTCAGGTCCCGGCGTTGGAATCGAGGCGGAGGAACAAGTTCTGGGTCGAAAGGAGCGAAGTTGGGAAAAAGTAAGCCGCAGGAGGAAAATACCCGGTAAGGGGGCCAAATACCCGACCGGGTATTCACTACTTTTGGGCGCCCGAGAACCAGAGAGGGGCCCGGGCATAATGCCAAAATCCCCGGTCGGGGATTACAGAGGCAGACCGGGGATTTTCTCTTTGTTGATGCGCGCGTTTTGGATAATACCCGGTCGAACCCCAGAATACCCGACCGGGTATCGCGATCTGGCAGCTGATAAAAGGAAAAGAAGGCCAACTTTCAAAGGGTTCCGAGTTTTTGAGAGAGAAAGCGATCCCTAGAGAGAGAAAGCGACGAACCAGAGTTCCCAAGTGCCATAGCTCGATCTTCATCACCATTGGAGCCCGGCTTGAGCTTGGAGAAGTGCCAATTAAACGTCCAGGAGCAGAAATCCATCTTCACAGTATGATTTCCGCGTCTGAATCTGCTTTTGCCTCTTTCTCTATGGAGTAGCTTCCCCATTCATCTGGGTATGGGGAACCCTAGATTTGTATGCTAGGTCTGATTGTATGAACCCAAGTACAGAGTTTGTGAATTGATTATATTCGATTGAGGTTTGAATGATTGAATGACTTGAATCCTGATCAAATTCCTGTTGTTTCTGCTTTGACCTAGAATGAGAATATCTGCCTAGGTTGATAGAGTATCCTTAATCGAAGGTGGCGAATTGGTGACTTTAGTCGAGGAGCCAATTCGCTATTCTGTACCGAAGTCAATTCGGTAGTGGAGGTTTGGTTCGTTAGGGCCTCAATCTGTTTACTCCGGTGGAGGTTAGTCGCCCGCTAGAGACTCAGATTGAGAGGGTCTGGAGACCTTTAGTCGAGACTTCAGGCTAATTAAGAACCTTCCGCAGTATAACTTTCATGAAAACTGAACTTGGTAAATTGCAATCCGATTTAACTGCAGTCTAGGGGGAACCATATCCGGGTGACCTCTCTTGACTTGACAACAACCGTTTACTTGCTTTGTGTTTTTGTTTGCTTGAATCTGCACTAAAAGTTCACTGCTAAATAACGAGAATTCATCGAGTAGTCATCACATCTAGGACCCAGGTTGACAATAAAACCCAAACCCGCTATACTACGCTTTAGGAAGTGGTTACACTTGGCCATTTTCTAGAGTGACAGTAGGAGTGAGTCATCGAGAGTGAGTGATTCATTCTTGTTTTGCATGTTCATATCTTAACCAGTGAGGATCTATGTTGCCCCGTTGTATGTTCCTTGGCCTTGAGTTCTATGCATGTTTAGTTTTGGTTGGTGAGTAGTCCGGTCGAGACTTGCATTGATTTATGAACAGAGTGAGAACTTTTCATTTGCCCATTTTTTATGCAATCGAATGTCGTTTATGGTGGATGTCGGTATTGTTTGAGGTGATTCATGTGTTGATGCCTAATAGTCATTGAGATTCACAGCTTTGTGCCTTTTGATTTGTCCCCAAGTTATCTTGTTAGGTTGAGATATCACCTACGTTGAAAATGGTTTGCTTGGGGACAAGCAAACGTCTTAGTGTGGGGGAGTGATTCAGGCTCATTTGTACACTTTTTACCCTCGATTTGCTTAGTCGTTTGAAGCATTTTTACTCCGTGAGGTTTGGTTTTATGTCTGGTTTTGCCTTGTTTTAGTGTTCTTCAGACTTTGGCAGGTGGAATCAACCCCGGAGTCGAAAGTTGGACGAAAGGGCGAAAAATCAAGTCAAAGGGTGGAAGCAGCAGCAGGTCATTTTCCGTCAACTGGAGACGCTACCCATTAACAACTAGGCATACAGAGCACAAATCGCTTTCACTGGACACAAGTCAGTTCACCGTCGTAAGATCGTGAACGCAGGCTAATGCCTGTGAACAGAAGTTAGTGATGTAGTGCGGTTTACCTTGAGATCACGGTCTGGGATTTCAATTCACGACCGTGAACTGGGACAGTGATCTGAGCCCGATTTAGGTATATAAAAGAGGTTGAGCTGAAGGGAAAAGGGGGAGACCTAGTGTGAGAAACTTCTTCTTCTTTAGATTTCTAGAGTGAGAAAGTGACGAACCAAGGAAGAGGAGAAGCTAGGGTTTCATCTTCAAGCAAGGATTCGGGAATTCCACCCCCAAAGGAAGAGCTGTTCAACACTAGGAGCCAGGCTAGCATCTCATTAATGGTTTTCCTTCTTCTCTCTTGTGTTTTCTCTTCTCCTAGCATGGAGTAGTTCCTTCTTTCACTTGGGTGCTTGTAAACCCTAGCTACAATTATGTGAATGTTTGTATGGATTGAATGATTTGTGTGTGGTTGTGTTTAATGTGAATGTGGAGGTATTTTCATGAATGATTGTGTTGTGTGAAAGCTTATCAATCTAATTGTCATTCTAACCTAGGTAGAGAGAAAACCTTCCTTTCTTGAAAGAGGCTTGAATGCTGGGTTTTCTTAGGTGATTCATTGTCTCCTTTCTAGGTTAATGCAGGGAAAACCTCTTATTTTATATTAGCACCTAGGGTTGGTTGTGGGTGGCCTCCGATTCGAGGGTGAAGTCTTGGTAACCCTTAGTCAATAGGCGAGAAAGTCACCTTGGTGGCTGGAATTGAATTCCCTTCCCCGACCTAGAGACCGAGAGAGTGGCGCTTGGCTACTTGTTGCACATCCCTACGGTTTATAAGCACCTTACCACACACAACCATTAGGTCCAACAAGTCATAATTGCAAGCTAGAGGGAGCAACACCTTCGTGAAGCCTTCTCAATTAGTGTCAAATCCATTTACCTTTTCAAACGTTTTAGCTATAGATCGTTGTTTTCACCAAAAATCAATCGCTAGGTAATGTTACAAACAATCGAAGTAGGGATACATGAACCAGCCCGGATCGACATTTAAACATACCTGCCCTATACTGCACCCAATTGAGGTTTATACTTGGGCCTTAATTGGGATTTCTATTGTGGTATTCGCGACGAGTCAACAATCTCGTGGAATGGCATGCTCGCTTACGAGAGACACATATCTCTCACTGAATCATGTTCATGCTCACTATGACTTAGTTGCTTGGGCTTCAATATCCATAATGCCCAACTTAAATAACCTTAATTATTTTAATTGATGTGGCCTTATAAAATTCTTAATTATCCTGTAGCTTATCAATGTGTACAAGATAATTTTTAAGTGTAAACAACAGGCACAATGAAGTTAAAAAAGAGAAAAAAATATTGATTAGAATCGCCCATAAAAATGCACAGTATATTTCATCTACCATTACGTTCTATATTTGCACCATGGAGAGAGAGATGAGGGGAAACTGCAGACTGAGCATGAGTGTACGTTGCAAGCAGAAAAGGCACAAGGATATCATCCGAAGAGATAAAACAGAGGGGTGGGGAAGCAATGATGGAAGTAGAAGGGATACATGGGATTCAGCCGGCGGGATTCAAAGTGGAGGACCGAGGTGGCCACGATAGTCATTAACGTGACAAACAAAGTGCTCGATCTTTGGGATCTGGGCTAGTGGGTTTTGAAGGTTTAGGATTTCGCTGACGAAATCTTGAGTGGGCTGGGGAGCATTGGAAATGGGAAACCCCTTTAGTCTGGAGAGAGGGTTTTGCAGGCGTACGCGATTATGTTCCCGATTCTAGGGGACACACGACATGGTTGCAAACTCAGTGACAAAGCACTTAATGGGAAAGAGTGAAAGATCAGTGACAAAGAGCAGTCCATGGATTCAAAGAAGAAGGAATGCAGACGGTAAGAAAGATTGAATCGACCTAGAAGCATGTCATCTCTATCTGCTTCCTCTTCACTAACATTTCCCCTCTTCTTATTCTTCTTCAACAGTGAGGGAGAGGGAGAGATAGCGTCCTAGGATTCCACCAAAATGAGTATGTGAAACCTGAGATTCTACGGAAGATATATGAGCTAGCTTGAGATTTGGGTTCAATGAAAAAGGCACAAAAGAAGATAACCACTTACAAAGGAAGGAAAAATTACGAAAGAGAGATGGCAAGTGAAAGCATGATAGGTGAGACGGTGAGGGAAGAGATGAGGTACAAAGGAAGGAGAGGGGATGAGATGGTTGCTTATGGAGAGATAAGGTGTTAGTGGGACTAAAGGGTATTGCATAGGTGGGGATCGTCTGATGGGTAAGGCAAAAGCTCATAATTTTTTTGCTGGAGAGTGGAGTAAAAGAGATGGGCGGATCTCTTTATGAGAGGGGAAGCCGACCACATGGTCCGACAATGGCCAAACATTCCTCCACCTCTTCTCTAAAATTTCTCCTCTTCTCATTCTTCTTCGACGGTGAGGGAGAGGGCGAGATCGCGACCTGGGATTCCGCCAAAAAGAGTATGCAAAACCTGAAATTCTAGAGTGGAAGAGATATGAGCTAGCTTGAGATTGAGATTCGATAAAAAAAGGCACAAAAGAAGATAAACAGTTACAAACGAAGGAAAAACTGCGGAAGAGAGATGGCAAGTGAAAGCATGACAGGCGAGAGGGTGAGGGAAGAGAAGAAGTGAAAGGAGGTGTAGAAGAAAGAGAGAGGAGGAGATGGTTGCTAATGGAGAGGATAAGGTGGGAGTGGGACTACATGATATCGCAGAGGTGGGGGATTGTCTAATGGATAAGGTAAAATCCAATAGTTCTTTTGTCGGCGCATAGGGTTGGCAACGGGGCGGATCGGGGACGGGTAGCTAGTTCCCATTACCCATCCGTCAAGGCTGACGGATTTCCCTGTCCCCGTCCCCGTCCCTTTGTCGGGGCGCGTTTGGTTTCCGTCACCGTCCCCAGACGGATTCGGGTAAGCCACGGATCACCACGGATCCTGAGTAAAATACAAAAAAAAGGAAAAAACTAATAAAAAAATCCCTGAAATTCAAACTTCAAAGTACCTTGATGTTCAAGGCACATAAATTCAAAACACAAAAGAGAAGATCTGGGGCTGTAACCCTCCCACCACCCAACACCTAGATCTTCATTGTTCAAACAATGAAACAAAAGTGATAGGTTGCAGCAACCAAACAAGCTGCTGCAACCAAAACCCACCACCCAAAACCCATATAACATGTTCTTCACTACACTAGTGTTCAAGTTCAAAACTCAAAAGGAAGAGATAAAAAACAAAGGCAGACAGCCCCAATAATATCATCCATAAATCGAACTAAAACCTATACTAATAGCACACACGAGTTCCTTTGATCTTTTCTTCCAAAAAGTAAGCAACACTATGCTGCTGGAAACCAACTCAGCACTCAACAGCAGCATTCATCCTTGAAAAATGAAAAGCAATCACTGCAAGAAACAGAGTAGCAAACACAGTTAGATAAGTGAAAGTCACTTTTAAATTGAACAAGTTAAAAGGCTCAAGTCTAGCTCAATACCTTGAACCTTTCATTGCATTGAACAAATCAGTCGTTTAGGGATATTAGATGCTTCCTCATCACAAGTCCCCCTGAACTGTAAGAATAAAAAATTACAGTTAGAGATTGAAACTATCAAACTAAGTACCAATCTAAATTGAACTAATTACCAGCTTCGTCTTGATCTTCGGTACTGGAATCTGAAATTGCTAGAGCAGAGAACACCCCTTCCATTGCCTCTACAGCAGCCTTCGATGATTCTGCAGATTGAAGAAAACAATGAAAAAGACAATTAATATTCAATCAAGTTAACATTTGAATAAAAAAGACAAGTAATTGCAGATTACCTTGTTGCATTTCCTCCATAATCCAACTTCTGGTACACATCATTGCCTCTATTGTATCATAGTGCAATCTACTCCGATGAGGATCTATTAACCTCCCACTAGAGCTAAAAGCAGATTCAGAAGCCACTGATGTAATTGGTATGGCCAAGAAATCCCTTGCAATTGCTTGCAAAGTGGGGTACTTAAGGCCATTCAGTTTCCACCACATCAGTATATCAAAGTCAGGAGACCTTTTAGGAATCAGTTCCTCAAGCAGATAGTGGTCCAGTTCAGTATGGACCAGAGTTGCTTTGCTTTTTTTTCTCCGACTCACAAACAGTTCAAAATCAAGATCATCATTTGCAGGAGTAGAAGAACTATCATAAGCAGTTGAAGAACCAGAATTGTTCCTCTCAGACTTGGTTTGGTAATCAAGCACCAAACCACAAATACATTGCTTAATCTTATCAGCCACCAAGTCAGTATTAGTACTGCCAAACTTAGCAGCATAATACTCAATCACATGCAACTTGTATCTAGGATCAAGAACCACTGACACAGCGAGAACCAAGTGTATATCATCCCAATACTTAGAAAATTTCTCCCACATACTCTCAGCCATAGCCGAGAGAGAATTGGTATCAGCACACCATTCCAACAATTTCTGTCTCAGATCACAAATCTTGGGGAAAAACAAATTAGCAGTGGGATACTTGCTGCCAGAAAACAGCTTTGTGATCTCACTGAAAATTTCCAGCTTATCAATGACCATAGCAGCAAACTCCCAGTGCATACTAGTAGGGACAGTGGTGTATTGACTATCCCACTGCCTCAAACGAGAGAAAACATCTCTATACACAATGGCTGTAGATAGCATATCATAGGTGGAGTTCCACCTAGTTGGACAATCAAGCACAAGTTGCTTCTCACAAGGCACTTTAAGCTGCTTAGTAGTTTCAAAGAAGGTTTGTACCCTCTTAGGAGTGGACTTCCAGTACACAACACTATCTCTAACCAATTCAATGCCATCTTTGATGACTTCCAACCCTTCTTTCACAATGAGATTCAAAACATGAGCAGAACATCTCATTTGAACCAGCACACCATCCAACAACAGATCATCACTAGCAAGTTTAGTTTTCATATGAGTAATCATGGCATCATTGGTGGTACAGTTATCCAAGGTAATCGAGGACAACTTTCTATCAAGATTCCAACCAAGCAAACGCTTGAACAACCTATCTCCCAACCTCTTACTAGTATGAGGGGCAGGGACATAGATGAAACTCAACATCATGTTTTTAAGTTTCCAAGAATTGTCAATAAAATGACCAGTAACGGCCATATACCCCATCTTTTGGTTAGTTGCAGTCCGCATATCAGTTGTGACTGCAACTCTACCAATATTACCATCTAAAACCTTCTGAAGCTTTGCCATCTCAGCCCCATATAAAGCAAATATGTCCCTCTTCACTGTATTTCTACAAGGGACAGTGAACTGGGTTTGCAAAGAACAACAGAAACGTTTAAACCCCACATGTTCAACAATGTTCAGGGGATACTCATGCACCATAATCATAGAGCACAATTCCTTCCTAGACACATCAGAATTGAATTGAGTAGCAGATAGGAGGGGTTTTCCAGTTGGTTTATAATCAGGACCAAGAACTCTCTGCCTACCATCATGTATCTTTCTTTGGGTGCAAGTTTTGTAATGGTTCCTCAAGTGGGAGGTTCCATTACTAGTATCACCACCTAAACGTTTTCGACAGTATTTACACTTGGCTTTAATCTCCCCATTAAACTTGACCCTCACAAAATGTGGCCAGACATCAGAAGTCAATTTACGATCTTCAGCCAGAATTATTTCAACATTTTCATTACCAGAACCATTAGCATCATTCCCAGAACCATTATCATCATTCCCAGAACCATTACCATTAACATTGCCATTACCATTACCATTACCATTACCGTTTTGATTAGAAGGCACAGTAGGATCATTCGCATTCAAAGCACAATTTTCAGTAGCACCATCCATCTACATAAACAATTAAATAATTGCATTCAATCAATCAACCAAAACTATAAACTACCCAGACAAATCACACAACACACAATACAAATTACAATCGACTAAATCGAGAGTTGAATTGGACCAATAAAAAAGGAAAGTCTTCGATTGGAAGTTACCTGTAATCTGGAGAGGGACTGAGGGAGACTCTATTCACCAGACTGCAGATGGTGAGCACTGAGCTGATGCCTCGAATGATAGACACAGCTGATGCCTCGAATGCGAAGCTAAACAACTCCCAAACAAAGCCAAAAAAACAAAAGAAAATTAGCATGCATGCATCGAATGATAGACACAGCTCATGAATCTGGAAAAATAATGGGTTAAGTTTGTGCTTACCTCGACTGTGCTCTGAGCAGAGTGCAGGTAATGGGTTTAAGGAAGAAGGCTGACCAGTGACCAGAAATTAATCGAGGGGTTGATTTATATACGAGAAGAAGGAAGAAGGCAAGAAAGTTGCAGCATAATACGAAGGGAAAAGGGGGAGAAGGAACTTATCTCGCTCTATGTGCGATATCACGTCGATTTCCCCCAATAGCTGCAAATCGAAGATTGCAGCGGGCAATTTAGGGCTCTCCATGCTGTTTCCCGACGAAATCGCCGGCAAAACTAGCATCCAATTGGCCAAATTGAGAGATAATGATTGCCAGTAGGCAATCATAATTGTATAAAGAAGCTGGATTGGGAGGAAATCGTGGGGAACAGAGAGATTTTTGAGGCGGATTAGATGTTTGGAGATTCGATGGAGAGAAAGAAGCTAGGGTTTCGGGAGGTTCTCGAAGAGGAAGATGAGAGGATTAGAGGAATGGGAGCAGTCGTTTGGGACGGCGGAGAGTGGAAAATGAGAGATTAGGGTTTGCTGCTGCTCGTTTTTTGGTTTATATACGATGTCTAAGAGACGTCGTTTTATGATTCGGGGCGGGGGCGGGGCGGATACCACTAATACCGTCCCCACCCATCGCCCGCGACCCACGGGTTTCGGGTAAATCCGAATCCGCCAAAAGCCCACAAAGGATGGATTTTTAGGGTATAATTCGGGCGGGTTTCGGGTGGATACCCGCTGGGTCGGTCAGGGTTGCCAAGCCTATCGGTGCATGGGGTAAAAGAGTTGGACGGATGTATTTGTGAGAGGGAAAACCGGCCACGTGGGCCAACAAAGGCCAAACATTCCTCCACCAGTCGCAAGATTGAGAGTGGAGGCTACTAATCAATAGTAGTGTGTAACCTAGGCTTTTATATATTAATTAATTAATTAAAAAATATATGCATATAGCAACCACAAGGCCCACGACAATTGATCGACTCGGCAAGGAGAAGAAAGAATTTGATGGCTAGTAGCCAAATGGAGGGTTCTTGCCAAAGGCGCTACGGGTCCCCAATAATTCGATTAAGGTGAAGAAGCTTGATTCGGGCATAATTACACATATTTTACTCTGTTATCTTGTGATGGTTGTGGCATTTGCATCGCCCGAGGAGAAATTTTACTCTAGGTTTGTGCATATTTTAGCATGTTTCAAATCTCGGCAAGTGGAATTGGATCGGTATTAAAAGTTGAACGAAAGAGGGCGAAAATGGAACAAAAAGGGAAAAATGCCTATATCACACGCATGCGTCAATTATCACGTCAGTCGACCGTGAAGATGGAGCTCAGACCATGACAATGGATAACTTCCAGGAGATTTCCTATGGCTCGCGAGCAAGTCAGACATCACGTTCACCAGATCGTGACTTTTTTCATCTGCCCGTGAAGTATATTAATGAAATAGTGCATTTATGGTCGAGATCACGGGCAGAACACCGACATCACGGGCGTGATAATGACCGTGTAAACTGCCCGACTGGAGTATATAAAAAAGAGAGAGTTGGAACCTAAAAGGAGGTTTCTGGAGTGAGATTTTGTTCTTCTTCTTTAAGTATAGAGAGAAAGTGACGAGCTAAGAAGATGAATAAGAAGGTTTTGGCTTACCCAAGCTAGAGGGTTGAAGATTTCTTATCCAAAGGGTGATTCAAGCAATAAGAAGGAAGAATAATCATCTCTCCATGGGTTATTCTTCCATCCTTGTTGTATTTCCCTTCCTAGCTATGGAGTAGTCTCCATTTTTCACTTGGATATTGAAAACCCTAGTCTAGGATGTGTTATTGTGTAAGAGTTGAACTCTTTGTGTGATGATTATGCAATTAATATAATGTTTGAGGTATTTTTCATGATTCTTTGGTGTTCTTTATCATATCTCATTGTTTGGTAAATTTGACCTAGGAGGAGGAAATCACGTCATAGCCCACACCTTGGCAATTTGGGTAACCCCCTTCTAGGGCAATTGAGGACACACCTCAAACATCATATTAGTGCCATGAGTACATTGTGATTGGTTTATCTTCGCGGTTTTGAATTAACCTCCGAGGGATTGGTTCTTGTATACCCCACACCAACGATGACAAACGATTCAAGCATGAGGCTAGGGGAAACAATATCTGGGTGAAGCCTTCTCATATAGAATCCACCACAACTTAACTTTGCTTTCTTGTTTTCAATTTAAGTTCTTAGATTTCACCACAAACTGTTTGCTAGATAATATATAAACAAATGAATTAGGGGTAACATAGACCACCTCGAGTTGACAATTAAACACTTTCCCTATTCTACACACGGTCGTTGGTTATACTTGCCCATCGATTGAGAATAGCTTAGTTAAGTTTGAGTCAAGTTTTTGGCGCCATTGTCGGGGAGAGTTTATAGTCTATTATTAAAGAAAGTCATTTATTGTTAATCTAGCTTTTCACTTTTTTCATTGTTGAATGTGAATCTTGCTTGTCTTGGCTCGAATTGTATTTTTTGAAGTATGTGCAGGGGGTGTATGATCCTAAGTGATCTGACACCTTTGGCGCCACTAGACGAGAACATCAACCGAACTCTCCGTCTCTTGTCTCGTAAGAGAGAGAGAGAGAGAGAGAGAGAGTTGAGGGAGGCAAGATAAAGATTAGCGGGTTGGGGACAACCACACGTTGAACCCGAGAAGTTGAAGTTGAAGTGGAAGGAGAAGTTGCTTTTGAAGAGGAGTTTGAAGTTGAGAACCTTGATATGACGGAAGATCACATCCAAGGAGATGATGAACCGAGGACAATGAGTTATTACATGGCCCCACCGGTGGCGAATCCTTAATCAAGCATCTTGCATCCACCCATGGTCGCTAATAACTTTGAGATAAAGCTTGGCCTCATCACTATGATTCAGAACAACATACAACTCCATGAACATTCCGGATGAACCTCCACGAGAGCATGTCAAGAGGTTCCTTGAGTTAAAACTCAAAGTAATATTCCTACATCGTCTACTAAGCATGAGTTAAAACTTAAAACTCAGAATAATTGAACTCCAATAAAATAATGAATGCTAGTGGCTTTGTACAAATATATTCATTAATAAATCAATTAGTTAATAATGATGTTAATTCTTACGTACTTCCAATAGATGACAACTGCTTTACAAAGGAGTTAAAAGGGACGTAGGGAAATGGATTGACCGAGCTCTAATTTGGTTATTTTTTATTTTTAAATATTTTTAATAGGAAAAATATATGAGAAGATCCCTAGCATTGCCCTTTCCGCCAAAACAGTTTTGCTTCTTTTAAATTGGCTCAAACCAATTTCAATCCCGATTTTAAACGATTTTAAGGTCCTTCAATTTTATAGTAAAATCATGATCCGGAACCCAAAGTAAACTTCTAAAATTCTACGATTGTATGATCAAAATCCAGATTTTTACTGCATTGCCTACGACGAAGATTGATGAGTTGATCACGACGCTCCTACATGATAGGAAGCGAGGGAAGAGCTCGTTATGGTTTGTGATTGGTGTTCAAGTCCAAACCATGAAGTTGCAGAGTGCCAACTTATGAGAGAAGCTGATAAGTTTCATAAACATACATGTACTTTGTGCATAAATGGTTTATCTTTATGTATGTATGTGTTTAAATTTCTTTGAATTAGTTCATATTGACCTTAGAATGACTCTATTGTCATTACTAAGACATTTAACAATTTAACACAGATTGAAGCAAGGATTTTGAACAAAAGAAATGTAGTGGACGAATGTTGGTGTAGTGGCAAAGTGCATACATGCAGAGGCAAACCTTCTCCACGAGGCAAGATCAATGAAGACCCAAATCGAATTATTGTGGGTTGAAATCTTCACACAACTGTCAGCAGCCCTTAGAAATTATTGGGATTTGATTAGATTTCTTAAAGTGAGGAAATAGATTTGGTGACTCGCTAATAGATAAAGTGAGACGACTCATATACTCCAAGAGCATATTACGCTCCAGATTATCTGACCATCAGATGTACTCGGATGAGCTCCGACCAATCTCAACAAACAATTGTTTTTTTTTTCTCTAAAATTGAACTTTGGGTTTGAGTTTTGAGAATTGATGCCTAGGGTTTATCCATTAGAGGTTAGGGTATAGTTTGATGGCCCAAACTCAATTTGATTCATGGTTTAGACAGATATATCTCACTAGGAGTACATGCTCCTACGTTCACACCTATTATTTGTACTTTGATAATTTCGACTAATCAGAATCGTTAAATTTCATTTTAAGATTAAGGACTAATACCACTACAACACCCGAACTATATAAAAAATGTCACTTGTGTCCTAATTTATCCAATTTTTCATTTCTGTCTTGAACTACTTTTCTGTTAGTGTTGACCAGTGTTGACCGTTAATATTTAACAGAAATTCTAGTGTTGATGTGGCATCTGACGTGAAATTTTAAATTTATTTTTTCATTTCCCTTAACAAAATAACTATAATGAAAATAAAAAATTCAAGAGTCTTCGTCTTCCTCCTCAGGCGACGGGCGAAAGATCCCGGAGCGCATAAATCTCACCAGCGTTACACCTCCATTATGTTGTAATAATCAATTAGAGGTAGAGGTGGCAATTAGGATCCAAATCCACGAATCCAATCCAATCCATCCACCAAATTATCCACCTAATCCAATCCATTTAAATCCAATTCATTTGATCCAAATCCAATTGGATTGGTGGATTCATGGATCAATTCATGGATCCAAATGACAAATTACGATTTGGTACCTATATTTTTTATATTTTACATTTTGGTACCTAAAATTTATATTTTAATACAAAAAATTACATTGGAAAATTACATTTTGGTACCTAAAATTTTTCATCATGACATTTTAGTACCTAAACTTTTTCAAAAATTACATTTTGGTCCAAGCCTTGGATGTCATTTGGATTCATGGATCAATACACCAATCCATTTGATCCAATCCATGAATCCACCAATCCATTGGATCTAATCCATTTGATCCATTGATCCACCAATCCAATCCACGAATCCACGAATCCGATCCAATTGCCACCTCTAATTAGAGGGGTTGAATCACCTCTCGCCAAATTGATGGCCCAACAAAGGAGATCTGTAGCTTGAATACACAATAAGTCAATAATCAAAATAAACGCCCAATAAGGTGGAATGGTGGCAGCGGAGCCTAATCGCTTAATATTGGGGGTAGTGCTTTAGATTGAAGCCTTCACAAGACTTTTGAGAGCAAAAACCAGAGCTACTCCTTGTGTCACGCTTGACTGTGCAAGGGTTCTTCGTCGCCGGCACTCCCTTCGACTCGCTGTGCGCAGAACACCCCTGCTGGTGGGTCGTCGTCAAGTTTGTAGCGGTTGAGGGGAAAAGGGACGATTGCATAGGAAGTTGATACGCGAGCGCCGGCGGGAGGAGGAGACAGATCGGCGAGGCGGAAATGGCGGAGCAAACGGTTGTGAGAGACGAACAATGGGCGAGTGATCCGTTTTTATTACTCCCCGCTAAGCTTTCCTGTGAAAATTCCAGGAGAGGGGTGAGATAGCATGACTACCACTAAAAATGTTGGAAAAATGACACCTCTTATTAGTTATGGGATTATAAGATAATTGACTTGTGTTCCATTTAATCTTTAAAATTGATTTGTGAAATTTTTAAAATTAAAACCTAGAATCTAATCTTTAAAGGTTTAGGAATAGTACCAGGTGCCAAACTCTTGTCAATTCGAAGTTTAGATAGTGTTTTTTAACTCAGGGTATGTCGTAACCATAATTTTACCCAAGGTACAATAGAACCATCCATATATATATGGTTTAGTCTAGCGTACGCCAGACCTACGCTACCTTGTCGGACGTCCATCGACTTTTTTTATTTAGATCATCAATTAACCATAGTTTGGACATGGTATTATACACTTGTTGAAGTTTATAGTTTTAGGTACCAACTTGTAAGTTATCGTCACCCTTGTTGTCTATGTAATTAGGTCACCATTCGTGGATTTCCTTGTATATATAGTCGCTATAGCCCTTGTATTCTGTAAGTTGATTTGTGATTCTAGTGGAACCTATTTGTAGAGCACAACATCTCTTATGGATTAGTTTTGAGCTTCAGGGATACCACGTTAAAATTTTGTATTTTCTATTGTTCAACTTGCTATTGTTTACATGGTATCATAGCCTCTGATATAAAGGTTATGTCGTCTTCATGGGGTTTGGTTAGCTGCAACAGGTATCCTTCTCTTTTGCAGTTTTTGTTGGTTGGTCGTCGCTTCGTCGCTTTGAGTTGCAGCTAGGTTCTGTCATCGTTGGTGTGTTGGGCTGTTTCGGTGGTATTGATCGCTATTTATTGCAACTCTTTGTTTGGATGGATTTCTCTAACATGGACTTGATTTCAATAATGTTTGATGGTAAGAATTTTGCTATTTGGGAATTTCAATTTCGTAATTTTGTTGCTGGTAAGCGGATTCTCTCGGTTTTGAGGGGAGAAACGAAGTAGGGAATGCCCAACTGATCACATGGATTCTTGGTCGGTAGACATGCCGACTGCCCTCCGTCTATGTCGTTTTAGTACAAATCATGATATGTGAAGTCACATTTGTTCGACCTATGAACAAAACAGGGTTTGTCTTCATCTTTGGGCGGAATATGACCTTTTGATTTGTACTAAAACTGTTGGGCCCTCCTGCTAATGCCTCAACTGTTGTCACCGTTGAACGTGATTGTGCACGTGTTCTTGAGCTCCTGGCCAAGCTTCGATCTGAATTTTAACCTATTCGAACCTCCTTGACTCATCGTAATACGTTGAGAATTGAGGACATTGTTGCTGAATTGATGCGGGAAGAGACGAGTCTGAAAAGTCAATCTCAGGTTGACAACGTAGCTCTTTGTATGAGTCTGTCTTTGTTGTAGGCTGACCAGCTGCTCCTTCACGTCCTCATGTTCCTAAATCTAGTACTGGTGAGCTTATTTGTCACTTTTATCGCGAGTCTGGCCACGTTCAGATGCATTGCAAGAAGCCCAACTTCTGCAACTTTGTCATGCTTCCTTTGTTGGATCATCTTCGTCCCATGGCATAGTGTACCCTGACACTCTTGGAGATTCATACATTGAGTCTTCAGCTAGCCATAGTTCGTCTTCGTCCTTGTCTCTTGAGCAAATTTGACACTTAGTTCACAGTGCTTTAAAAGAGGCTCTTTCCTTAGCTTTTGCCACTACTGTTCGCCCTAGTAAGTCCCTTAGAGGTCTTTTGGACTTAGTCGCATTTAATCACATGACACGACATCATAACGTTTTAATACTTTGCAACCAATTGATTCTATGGGCCTCCAAGTAGCCAATGGGGCCACTATTTCTATCCTTCGGTCTAGTACAACTTATTTCGGCTCGGGCGTACTTCCCCACACCCTTTACATCCCTTGGCTCAGTCCTAATTTAGTTTCACGTGGGACAGTTGACGAATGATGGTTGTAATGTCCTCTTTGATTCCACTTGTTGTGGTGTGCAGGACCAGATGACGGGGATGGTGATCGGGAGAGGAAGTAAATATGGTCGGACTTATGTGCTCGATGATCTTCAAGGACTTGACATGAAGGGAGCACGTAAATATGGTCGGACCTTTGCACTCAATGATCTTCACAGGGTCGCTTGTTGGGTGCTTATGCCATGAACCTGGGAAGTTATTCCATTACCAAAGTTGAACTTAGGGTAGCCATTGAGGGTCTTGAGCTAGCATGGCGTCTCAGACATAGACAGGTGAAGGTGCAGGTAACCTCGTTTACGGCAGTCACCCTTCTTCTCAGCGAGGACGAGTCGACCCATCACCATGCTTCATCGGTTCTTGTGTTGCGAGCCCTTCTCCTTCGGGATTGGACTGTTTGCATCATACATATCTATAGAGAAGGCAACTTCTTTGCAAATTGTCTTGCTCATAAGGGCCACTTTCTCCCTTTGGGTGCTCATTGTATTTCTATAATTGAATCGGATATTCGGAATTGGGCCATGTACGATTTGGTTCGAGGGGCTCGTCCTCGAGTTATTAATATGAAGTATAGTTAGTTAATACTCGGTTTTATACACGTATATGTACCCGTACATATTTTATATGTTTAAAACTTCTGTATCTGTATTATTGTCAAGTCGTTTCATCTTTTTCGTTAATTTGATAGCTCCCGTACTAAACATGTATAAAACCTCTATAACATATTTAATATCCATATTTAATGAACTAAATTGTTAACTTTACAGTTATTTATATACTTATTTATTTTTAAACTAATTAATTTATATACTTATGACTAGTAACGTACTATTAAATATAATATTAATTTAAATATGAAGTAAAATACTCATATATATTTTATACATAACTTTCCTGTATAGTACATATATTGGCATTTAGCACCCATTAAAAAATAATTGTACAACAACCCAAGCCCAGAAATTGTGCCAACAAAGCATGTCTTGCATCATTGGAATGGGGGTTCTTCGGCCTGCCAAATTAAACCCATGGTCCCTCGCCGGTCCCTCACAAGTATAGTTCATCTTCTTGAGGATGAGGCCCAAAGTAGCTCTGGCCCAAAGTCTGACTGTAATTTTCGTCATTAAATGAAGTTCAAGGGCCGGGCCGGGCCCGGGTACAAACTTTAACCAAACTCGAGGGACTCGGTATAAATCAGAACACAATCGAAAGTGGCTGCGTATATAAAGCTTGATCGAGAGCTAGGGTTTTAGTTTTCCAGAGCAGTGCAGGAAGCAGAGGTAAGGCCGCGCCGCGAGAGGGAAATCCGTCAGAGTTTGCCGCCGCTGAACCAACATGGGTACTGATCCCTACTCTCCGCTCTGGTTCACATGGGGTAGACTCCAGGTCTTTAATGGCTGCTTTACAGATCGAATGCTTACCTGGTTTTGAATTTTTGATATGCAGGTATTTCCAGGGACTCTCTTCACAAGAGGCGCGCCACTGGTGGCAAGAAGAAGGTCTGGAGGAAGAAGCGAAAGTAAGTTACCTCTGCCTCAGCCAGATTCTAAGATTCTGCTGTTACCCTGTTTCTTTGTACATTCCAGAACTGGATTATTTTTCTTAGTTCTATTCTGCTTGGTTACTCTTGAGTAAAATGATGCCAGTTATATCATTTGCTATTTCCTCGTTTGAGTTCTTAAAAATAATCTCGGCAAATGGTCAGTCTCTTGTATTCTTTAAGCCTTCGATTCGGGCTTTAATGGCTTCCGCATCTACTGCTACAGTGGGCGCATTCTTTGGACGTTATCTTCTCATTTTCGGTTCTGATATGATTTTATTCCTGTTGATTAAGGTACGAGCTTGGACGTCAGCCAGCAAACACCAAGCTCTCAAGCAATAAGACTGTTAGGAGGGTGCGTGTTAGAGGAGGCAATGTGAAATGGAGGGCCTTGAGGTTGGACACTGGAAATTTCTCCTGGGGTAGCGAGGCAGTCACTCGCAAGACTCGTATACTTGATGTGGTCTATAACGCCTCAAACAATGAGCTTGTTAGGACACAGACTCTGGTGAAGAGTGCCATTATTCAAGTTGATGCAGCACCGTTTAAGCAATGGTACCTTCAGCACTATGGTGTTGACATTGGTAGGAAGAAGAAGACAGCTTCTAAGAAAGAGGGTACTGAGGTAATTTTCTTGATACAGCCAGGCTGTTCATTGTCCTTTTTCCTCAATTCTAGGCCCTAGGTAGTATTTTGGTTGTCAGGATATTCGTTTGTCATGAAATTTTGGAGTGAGTCTCGGCTTTCTTTGAAGTTTTCCTGCCTTCATTGGTATTGGTTCTCAGAAGTAGTAATAAGTGTGATCTTGATGTTCTATGTAGCTGGCACTTGATCTAACTAGCTCATTGCATAGCAAACTAAGTACCATTCAAATCTGTAAATATCATCTGGAATAGATTATGTGCAGACTACCCATATAATGATATCAACAACAGCATGGGAAAGTCTTTCGTTACTAACTTGAGCTTTTAGGGCAGTAGTTTGCTGGAGAGAACTTAAGCGATGGTTATAATCCTCATTAGATGTTATGACACTGATAATTTCTCACTGTATGATGATTATCACCTTCTGTTGTATAATTGTAGGAAGGAGATGCTGCTGCAACTGTTGCTCCTGAAGAAGCTAAAAAGAGCAGCCATGTTCAGAGGAAGATTGAGAATCGTCAGAAAGATCGCAAATTGGATGCCCACATTGAGGAGCAGTTTGGTGGTGGTAGATTGTTGGCTTGCATTTCTTCCCGTCCTGGTCAATGTGGTAGAGCAGATGGGTAAGCATAAATGCGTTTCGACCCTTTTTCCCTTCACCGACTGTGTTTGCATTGCATCTTACCGTTTTCCTATATACTGTGTTTGTTTGTAGGTATATATTGGAAGGAAAGGAACTTGAGTTTTACATGAAGAAACTCCAGAGGAAGAAGGGCAAGGGTGCTGGTACTGCTTAGAAGTCTCTCTACTTCAACTTAAACCCATGTGTCGGGCACCTAGCATTTTGTCTTTTTGAGGCTATGAAGTAATGGAATTGATACTTTGTTTTCACTACCTAGTGGAACAATGGTTGTTTTGTCATCCTAAATTGTGGTGAGAACTGCAGAGATTTTGCATTTTGGTTTTGAAGTCGGTTTCAATTCATTGCCCTTTCAGTTTAAGCCCAGTTCAGTTTTCCTTACGGGATCGAAACACCTATTTCTATGTTACGTTTCTAAAACTTGAAATTAGAATCATGGTCCATGAAACTGTATCGGATATCGTACCGGAAAATTTAGCGGTATGATATTTTATGATAAAACCGTGGTTTAATCGTAGTTTAACCGTTAGATTGTTAAATACCGCCTGCCGGTTTAGCCTCCGATATTGGTATTTCGTGGTTGAATCGCCGGTACGGTACGGTTTCATGGACCATGAATAGAACTCTAATCATCTTTATTCTTTAGGCTACATTTCAATGGAAGGTTTGGACTTTGGAGCTGTGCAATGCATTGAGAGTTGTTAATGCTTTGTCATTCGTAAACTCAATATTATGAGAATTGGGGTGGCTATATTACTTAATTTTGACCTGGCCATTTGACAGGGATTTTTGATTTTAGAGGGTATAACGTATCCAAAATATGTGAGATGCAACCATTAAAATATTCCTTGGATTCAACTTAGTAAAAGAGAGGTACTTAACCACTTCCGTATGGGGAGAAGCTCTGGCAGTTGAGTTTGGCTTACAATTGGCACGTCAACATCAGCTAGCCTTACCCATTGTGGAAACCGATTGTCAAGTTGTGATAAACAAATTGAAATCGCCGGAGAAGGTCCAAAAGGAGTTGGGAACGGTGATCAGGAACATAAACAGGCTGGTGGCTGAGTTCGATGAAGGGCACGTGCAGTATGCTAATAGGAATGCCAATGAGGCAACACATATTATGGCTCACACGAGAGTAAGATGAGACATAGCAGATGTATGGTTTGATAGACCACCGCTGAATTTGTTGGATAAACTTGTTAATGATGATGTAACGCCGTTTTCGTCTTAATAAAGCTGAAATGCAAGTTCCTATAAAAAAACACGAAAACCTAGTGATAGACCGTCATTTACACATGTTTTTACCCCCATTCTTACACCGTTTGAGGTGTTGATTCTCGTGTTTTAGGCCGATTTCACGCTAGGTTGTGCTTGTTTGTGATGTTTCAGGTCCTAGTACGTGAATGAAGGCTTAGGAGCGAGTCTGGGGTCGATTGGACGAAGAACGGACGAATGGCGAGGTTTTTGGGAGCTGCACGGGCAGACCAGGGAGGCTGCACGGCCGTGCACGTGAGCAAGTTGGCCGTGCCCTTTGTGCCGAGGCCACGCACGGGCAGACCCTGAAGATCGCACGGCCGTGCACCCTGGCCGTGCGAGATGGCTGAAGCTCGACTTAATGGATATGCCGCGTTTTGGAGTGCACGGCCAAGTGGGTGATGTGCACGGCCGTGCACCCTGATCGTGCGAGTCGGGAAAGCCTGGTTTTAGAGCCTATTCCGAGCCAGAAGTGGGAGAATCGTGTTTTGAGAGCAAAAACAGAGCCCTAGAGAGAGAAAGTACGAAGAACACATCCTAGAAGCTGTCTTAGAGCTGGATTTCATCGAATCGAGCTTGGAGATCGTCATAGGAGTGAAAATCATCATCCCGGAGCAGATTATCCTCATCGTTATGAGTATGACTAATCCGATTCTTGTTTTCTCTTCTCTCTCTATGGAGTAGAACCCTTCTCTCACTTGGGTATGAAGAACCCTAGTTCCTTGTGTTAGGGATTTGATTGTAATGACTTGGGATGATATTACTGTTTGATTTTAATCGAATGACGCATGTTTAATGAATTGATTTGAGTTTGATCAGCTTTTCTCAATTTCTGCTTCAACCTGAGATAGATAGAATCTGATTAGGTTGTTAGAGCCTCTTCATTCGATAGTAGGAGATTGGCTATACGAGAGTTAGCCAGTTTACTGCTCTGTACTGGTGTTCTTGGCGCCAGTAGTGGAGTTCTGTGTTCATAGCCTCAGCTTTCTATCCCGGTGAAGACTAGTCGTCTGCCGGGTAGTTAGACTGAGAGGGCTTGGTCAGCTTAAGAGATTCCAAGCTACTGTCGGATCTTCCGCAGTCTAATCAACAGTAAATCAACCCAGGGAATTGCAATTGAACCTAACTAAGGGGCTAGGGGGACTCAATCCCGAGTGACTCTTGCCTGCTTTAGAAACCCGAACAAATTACTGCTTTCTTGTTGCTTTTACTTTTCACAACAATCACTCGAACTAGTTTGCTAGATAATAGAGAATCACGGAGTAAGCAGTAGATCTAGACCCCGGGTTGATAATTAAACTTGCCTATACTGCAGTCCCTTTCATTGGTTACACTTGGCCATTGTTAGGTGTTGTGTTTTAGCGTGTCAAGTTTTTGGCGCCGTTGCCGGGGACTTCTAGATTATTGGGGAAACGTGAGAATTTGTTACTCTAGCTTTTATTTACTGCATTTTATCTCTTCCACCTGTGTGCCTTCACGGGTTGCTTCTGCTGATTGTGTGCAGGTAGTGCATGACCCGTAGCCAGTCGGGAGATCTACTACCATTAGACCAGGAGCTTGAACGAACTTGTAGGAACTTCAAGCGGGCTCTAAAGGCGCGACTGGCTGCGGAGGAGGCGCTAACACAGCTGCAGTTAGGAGAAGAAGAAGAAGGAGAGATGTGTGATCCGCAGAACAACGATGTGATCCCCGGGGAGCAGACCATGGGATCCTACTGGACCGCTAGGGCTGCGGACATGAGGTCACCCATTCAACACCCTCAGGTCCCAGCCAACAACTTTGAGGTGAGCACCTCCGTGATCACCATGCTGCGCGGTTCAGTAGTGTTCCGTGGTAAGGAGGGAGAGTGCCCTCGATCACATCTCAGGCGATTCCACGAGCTCATCGATGGAATCAAGATCAATGGGGTACCAGCAGATGCCATCCAGCTGAGGTACTTCCCATTCACTCTGGAGGGGCAGGCCAAGGAGTGGCTAGACACTCGACCTCCGGGCTCCATCACCACGTTCGCCAACCTGGCGGACAAGTTCCTCACCCGCTACCATCCTCCATCCAAGACTGCTGATCTCCAGAAGCAGATTACACATTTTTCTCAGGATGAGGATGAGACCATTAGGGATGCTTGGGAGAGGTACACCAGCCTCTTTCTCAGGTGTCCCAATCATGGTTTCAATGATGCGTTCAAGGTGGGCACCTTCTATCACGCCCTCTTCCCGGAGGACAAGCAGCTGATCGATTCGGTTTGTGGCGGGAACATGCTGACCAAAACCCCGCCACAGCTGAATCAACTCTTTGAGGAGATGGCGGAGAACGGCTATGACTGGGGCACTGCCAGGAGATCGAGACGAGCACCTGGACGGGGTGTGCATGCTGTGGGCACCCAGTCATCTGATTTGGTGCAGGTGGTATCGAAGCTGGTCTCAGCTATCGATCGTTCCGGGATGATTCCAGGGACCGGACAGCAGCAGGCGATGCTCTGCCAATGGTGCGAAAGCACCCATCATACGGTGGAGGACTGCCAGGCGATGAAGGAATCAACCACACCCCAGGAGCAGGTGAACTTCATCAACAATGTCAGGCGCAATGACCCCTATAGCAACACGTACCATGAGGGGTGGCGCCAGCATCCTAACTTCTCCTGGGCTGGGCCAAATCCCAACCCACCAGCTCCCCAGGGACCACCAGGCTTCCAGCGGCCACCATATCAGCCCAGACAGGGGCAATTCCAGCAGCAACAACAGTCTCTCTATCAGCCCATGCAGGGGCATGCTGCTCAATCACAGCCGCGGCCTTTCCAGCAGCCAGGTGCAGCCCCTGCTGCCCTAGTGCAGAATGATCAGATGGCTGAACTGCGGGACTTGGTAGGTTCTCTCGCCAGTGCTAGTGCTCAGAAATTCAACACCTTTGAGCAGTTCATGGAGAAGGCCTCGGGTAAACTCCTGGCTCTTGAAGCTGGCCAGAGGAACACACAGGCCGTTTTGCAGGATATCCAGACCCAGCTGGGGAGCGTGGCCCAGACAGTGGCTCAAAGGGCTCCTGGTACTCTACCAGGGCAGACCATTCCTCACCCGCCAACCCCGGATGAGCGCTGCAATGCCATCATGACCAGGAGTGGCAAGATGACTGTTGATCCCCCTGCTCGGGAACCGGAGAGAGAAAGCCCTGTTGCAGCATCCCCAGCGGTTGAACAAGAAGTAGAGAAGGAGGTTGAGGTGCCTGCACCTAAACCGCAACCAGTAGTGAAGGAGTATGTCCCTAAACTCCCTTTCCCTACTCGGTTGCACAAAGACAGGCTGGAGGCAGAGTTCGAGAACTTCATGGCCATGCTAAAGAAGCTGAATGTCCAAGTGCCCTTCCTGGAGGCACTATCGCAAATGCCGAAGTATGCAAAGTTTCTGAAAGAGCTTCTCTCAAAGAAGCAGAAGTTGAGTGAGCTGGCCACTGTGGAGCTCAGCGAGGAGTGCTCGGCTATTCTGCAGAACAAGCTTCCGCAGAAGAAAAAGGACCCAGGTAGTTTCACTATCCCGTGCTCTATTGATAAATTGCATGTAGAGAAGTCCTTGGCGGATTTAGGTGCTAGTATCAATGTTATTCCATATAAATTGTTCATGAAACTAGGCCTAGGTGAACCCCGTGCTACTAGGATGACCCTTCAATTAGCTGACAGATCTGTAGTGCATCCTAGGGGTATAGTGGAAGACCTTCTGGTTAAGGTTGGCAAATTCACATATCCTGTGGATTTTGTTATCCTGGACATCAGTGAGGACACAGAGGTGCCTCTTATACTGGGAAGGCCTTTCCTGGCCACCGCCAAGGCTCTCATAGATGTGCATGATGGGACCTTAGTGTTGAGGGATGGCGAGGAGCGAATAACGTTTTCAGTTGCTAACACTATACCTGCTTCGTTACCTCTGCATGCTGTATCTCACCAGGAGCACGAGTCTGTCGTGTATCCTTCTGTGCTGCCTATTTTGCAGGACCCGCCTCCCACACCTTCGCCGCCACTCCGGACCACTCCGTCATCCAAAGAACAGATCAAGGAGGAGTGGCGGCCGAAACTGCAGGCAGCTAAGCCCGCTCGAACGAAAGCCGGAGACCACTATGAGCTGGTCCCGCCCCCACCTTGGCCATCCGAGTATTCACTCGCTTGCATCCTACCGGATGGCCAAGTCGAGCTGGCAAATGCAGGTGGCCACATTCGTCGCGTGCATGGCCACCATTTGAAGCTGTACCTCAAGAGCGATGTGGATCCGCTCTTGAAGGCACCTGATCCTACACTTCCCTGAGCATCCATACTGGCGTCCAGCTAAAAGACGGTAAAGAAGCGCTTGTGGGGAGGCAACCCCACCGAGGTTTGCATTTTCTTACTCTTTTTCCTTTGATTTTGTGTGTTTTTGAGTCTCGAGACGTTGATCCAGAGTCCAGTGTCGTTTTTGAGTGAAAACAGGTTGATTTCGGGACTCCAGCAAGTTGCACGGCCAGGATCACACCTTGCACGGCCGTGCGGGTATCCCCCCTTGGCCGTGCGAGCTCTCGGCCAAAAGCGCACGGCCAAAAGAGCATATTGCACGGCCGTGCGCTCATCCTGGCCTGGCCGTGCGTCTTGCACGGGTATTGCATTGCCTTGCACGGCCGTGCGCTATGCCTGGCCTGGCCTGGCCATGCGAGCTCTCGGTAAGGATGGCACGGGCAAATGTGCCAGGTGCACGGCCGTGCGATGTCCTCGGCCAGGCCGTGTCGGCCAGCACGGGCAAAAGCACCCCGTGCACGGCCGTGCGTGTCTGCCCGTGCAGCCGAGTGATGTTGGTGCTGCTGGCGCTGCTGATGATGATGCGTTCATGAACGACATCGACCTCGACGATCTTGGCGACGAGTAGGCTGTACTCGTTGCCCGTCTCAGTGTGTTTGTTTTTTCTTTTTAGACTTTTGTGTGTTTGCTCCATGTGTGCGGAGCTTGAACTTAGTGTCGTTTGTTTTTGTTTTTGGTTTTTCCTTTGTGGTTTGATGTAGCCGTCTGGGCTAACACTTATCCCTAACGCCAGTGTGCTAGTGTCTTTCTGGTGTTCGGTTTGTGCAGCATTGTCCACTCTCCCGTTCGTTTCTCGCTGACTGGTCCACTTCCAGTCCCCCAGCAGTGTTCTTACCCGGTAACATCGTTCCCCTTATCTTTCCCTCTACTCCATTGAGGGCAATGTCGTGCTTAAGTGTGGGGGGATGCTTTGTATCGGTTGGAATATTTATGATGGTGCTTGGAGCCTAGTCCGCTGTCCGAATCTTACGATTTGAGGGCTCCAAGTACTGCTGTTTGATCATATTGGCACTGTGTTTTGATGGATGAATTGATTGGTTTTCGGATTAATGCATGACAACTTGTTTGCGACTAGGAAAACCTATGATGAGGACTGAGATGTGCAGTAGAACGATTTAGGGGTTCCGTTTTTCAACTGTTTGCTTGCCAACTGTGACTTGATCTGACTTGATCTGATTACTTGTTCTTGACAGTCGTTTATGCATCTAGTTCAGGGTATCAGAATGTGAGATAGAGCATATAGGTAGCCATGTGAGATTTGAGCCTGCTCGTTTCTTTCTTGTGCGATAGATCCCTCTTCCATGATGTGTAGCATTCACGTTGTCACTAGCTAAGATGATGGGGGCATAGGATTAGCCCACGCCCAAAATTGACTGTCCTGATGTGTCATATCCCCTAGTCAGCCCCTTTGAGCCGTGTGTTATCCTTTCTTTTGGTCTATAATGAAAAAAATCACCCTTGTTGCATCTTTTAGAAGGTTCCACAGAGTGGTTTTTATATATTCTCTGTTGTTTCTGCTAAAGTCTATGTGAGTGTTGGAGGTAGTGCTTAAAAGTTGGGCAGGTGTTTGAAATTTATGCAGAAGTGGTGGCTCTCTTAGGAAATGAAAAGAAAAATGAAAGTGAAACAAAGAGAAAAAAATTGAAAGCAAAAGAGAGCCACTACCAAAAATCTGAATAATGCCCAGTAAGTAGTGTTTCTTAGCAGTCTGGCTTGGAAATGCTGATGTTTATGCCTCCTTCGCTCTAGTGCTCTTAAGATATTGAGTAATGCAGAATAGCAGAAAGAAAATAACGGTTTGTTTGACTGTGATTGTGTGTTTGGAAAATGTGGAACCTTTTGCTATGAATACTTCCACCACCTAAAAGGCCTTTCCCATGTCCAAGACCCTAGCCAGTCATTTGAACCTGTGTCTAAGACCTCCTGATTAGTTAGTGGTGACACCCCATATGTGAACTCTAGCATTTAGAGGCTATCATCATGGTGAAGAGATGATAGGTATTGAGAGAAATAGCATGCGCATCTTTCGCATCAAATTGTCCTGACCCCACTGGTCGAGAGTGAGTGATTCATTTTCATTTTCTATATGCTCTTGTACCCCGGTGAGGACCTAGATTGCTCGGTCTCTATTCTGATGTCTTGAGTTGGATGGATGAGTTGACTGTTTTGAGTAAGTGGTTGAATCAAGTCTAGGTTGGCCAGTGAACAAAAGGGAGACTCTTCCTTTACTCGATTTGCTGCACTCGAATGTCCTTTGTGGTGGTTGTCCAGGTTGTTATTGAGGTTGTGTATGTATTGATGTTTGAAAACCAGTGCGATTCACGTGTTCTGTGCCTTTATGACTTGTCCCCAATGTTGGTTGATTGAAATATGTAAGCTTACCTAGTGTCTGACTTGGTTTGCTTGGGGACAAGCAAACGGTTAAGTGTGGGGGAGTTTGATAGACCGTCATTTACACATGTTTTTACCCCCATTTTTACACCGTTTGAGGTGTTGATTCTCGTGTTTTAGGCCGATTTCACGCTAGGTTGTGCTTGTTTGTGATGTTTCAGGTCCTAGTACGTGAATGAAGGCTTAGGAGCGAGTCTGGGGTCGATTGGACGAAGAACGGACGAATGGCGAGGTTTTTGGGAGCTGCACGGGCAGACCAGGGAGGCTGCACGGCCGTGCACGTGAGCAAGTTGGCCGTTCCCTTTGTGCCGAGGCCACGCACGGGCAGACCCTGAAGATCGCACGGCCGTGCACCCTGGCCGTGCGAGATGGCTGAAGCTCGACTTAATGGATACGCCGCGTTTTGGAGTGCACGGCCAAGTGGGTGATGTGCACGGCCGTGCACCCTGGCCGTGCGAGTCGGGAAAGCCTGGTTTTAGAGCCTATTCCGAGCCAGAAGTGGGAGAATCATGTTTTGAGAGCAAAAACAGAGCCCTAGAGAGAGAAAGTACGAAGAACACACCCTAGAAGCTGTCTTAGAGCTGGATTTCATCGAATCGAGCTTGGAGATCGTCATAGGAGTGAAAATCATCGTCCCGGAGCAGATTATCCTCATCGTTATGAGTATGACTAATCCGATTCTTGTTTTCTCTTCTCTCTCTATGGAGTAGAACCCTTCTCTCACTTGGGTATGAAGAACCCTAGTTCCTTGTGTTAGGGATTTGATTGTAATGACTTGGGATGATATTACTGTTTGATTTTAATCGAATGACGCATGTTTAATGAATTGATTTGAGTTTGATCAGCTTTTCTCAATTTCTGCTTCAACCTGAGATAGATAGAATCTGATTAGGTTGTTAGAGCCTCTTCATTCGATAGTAGGAGATTGGCTATACGAGAGTTAGCCAGTTTACTACTTTGTACTGGTGTTCTTGGCGCCAGTAGTGGAGTTCTGTGTTCATAGCCTCAGCTTTCTATCCCGGTGAAGACTAGTCGTCTGCCGGGTAGTTAGACTGAGAGGGCTTGGTCAGCTTAAGAGATTCCAAGCTACTGTCGGATCTTCCGCAGTCTAATCAACAGTAAATCAACCCAGGGAATTGCAATTGAACCTAACTAAGGGGCTAGGGGGACTCAATCCCGAGTGACTCTTGCCTGCTTTAGAAACCCGAACAAATTATTGCTTTCTTGTTGCTTTTACTTTTCACAACAATCACTCGAACTAGTTTGCTAGATAATAGAGAATCACGGAGTAAGCAGTAGATCTAGACCCCGGGTTGATAATTAAACTTGCCTATACTGCAGTCCCTTTCATTGGTTACACTTGGCCATTGTTAGGTGTTGTGTTTTAGCGTGTCATCTAGATTTGTGCATTACTTTCTCCAACCTAGAAGAAGGATGGAAGGTCACACATCTCCAACCTAGTCCTAGAACACATTATATTATTTTTCCTTTTCTCTATTAACTTTCCCTAAACTATTATATTATTTTTAATTATTTTTTTGTTCTTTCTTAACAACAGAAGAACGAAAATTTTAACGAATGCACAATTCATTGACATTAGTGGTATCCGACGCCCTATTCTAATTTAAGTGATATAGCTACTCCAATTATCATACTTTAGTGGTAGACGATGCACAACAACTAATTTCGGGTTTCTTTTTCTAGATAGTGAAACTTCACCCCCATTTTATTATAATTGTCCTAATTTGAAAATGCAAAATTACTTAACAGCCGTTTATCAAATACAAACATAACAATACAAACCCACCATAACAAACCTCTCTCTTCCTTTCACGACTTTTGAAGGAGGAGATTTCAACAATCAAAGGTTATTATGGTTGATGAAAATGTTTCTTCAATCAAAAGTTGTTGTTCTTCAATCACGAAAGCGGAAGGGCGAGGAGGAAAAGGCGGCCGGAGAAGATGTCGAAGCGAAGGAGGGGTGGAAGTGCCAGAAACAAGTTCAAGATGTTCCTTGGTTTGCCAGTGGCGGCGACGGTGAACTGGGGTGAAGAACCTCTACACTGGGCCGACAAGACTGGACAGATTGTCGTTACCTTGCGTTGTGATATGGTGATGGTCACAATAAAGAAGGGGAACCCAGGGCCGAGGAAGGTCTTGCCTCCGATCATTGTTAGGAAGCGAAACCTTAATTGCTAGTGCTGCTAATGTCATCGTCTCAGTTGTATTGATATCATATTAGGCTGCTAATATATTTATTTCTGTGTGTTTTGTCTGTTGGAAATTTGGTTGAACCGGAATAACCAAGTCAAATCGGTTTTGGGTTGGACCGACCAACCGGTTTGAGATTAGACCGACCGAACCGATATTTTAATTTCGTGAAGGGACACAACCCTTTGGCCTAGTGGCGGTTGCATTATTTTATGGATAAGGATAACCTTATGGATAAAGGCAACCTTTCATATGATAAAGGCAACCTTTCGTATGGATATAGACAACCTTTCATGAGACAATGCATGGATTCGGCCCCTATAAATATGTGTGTGGGGTGCATGATTCAATATACCATCAAACAGATTCTTCTTCTTTCTTTCAAAAATTTCTAAGTATGCTTTAAAGTTCTTGAGCCTAGAACCTAAAGTGGTGATAGTTTTTTTCCTCGGGAGAAATTTCTTGTAATCCAAGGCTTTGTAGAGGGTGGAAATATTATCTTCGGAAAGTGAACGTAGTTCATGACTCTATCATAATCCTAGTCTTCCGGTCTCGGGTTATCGTACGTGTACCCTCTTGCCTCTAAAAAGTCCCAACAATTCTACATACAAACATATGATGACTCTATTACCAGAATCATCAAACATTGTATATGCAATTTTGGCTCATTGGTTTAACATAAACCATTTAGACAAAACCACACCATCAAACCACTAGACAAATCCATATTTGTCTAGCACTTCGTAAACGTTGAATAGAGAATTAGACAAATTTACCATTGAGTATGTGACCTACCGAAAGGCAATTTTCTTTCTTCTATTTCTCCATTTTACGAATCATTCTCCTTCTTCCTCATCTTCGAATCATCCCTCTTCCAAGTTACCTTCTGAATATGGAATACACCATGAGATTAGTATGAAGAAAACCCATCTTCTACTGCCATCGATGAAATACCCATCATCGAAAATTCTCATAATTCCATAGACGGGAACCAGTTTCTTGTAAAGAGCGGTTCGAGCCATCATACTGGAAAATATTCTTTTCGATTGTTTCCTTGGAAGAAAGACTAACCAAGTCAAATCAGTTTTGGGTTGGACCGACCAACCGGTTTGGTATTAGACCGATCGAACCGCTTTTCTAATTCCATGAAGGGACACATCCCTTTGGCCTAGTGGTGGTTGCATTATTTTATGGATAAGGATAACCTTATGGATAAAGGCAACCCTTCATATGGATAACGATAACCTTTCATATGGATAAAGGCAACCTTTCGTATGGATACAGGCAACCTTTCATGAAATAATGCATGAATTCGGCCCCTATAAATATGTGTGGGGTGGATGATGCCACACACCATCAAACTGATTCTTCTTCTTTCTTCCAAAAATTTCTAAGTTTGCTTTAGTGTTCTTGAGCCTAGAACTTAAAGTGGTGCTAGTTTTATCCTCGGGAGAAATTTCTTGTAACCCAAGGCTTTATAGAGGGTGGAAATATTCTTTTCGGAAGGTGAACGTTGTTCACGACTCTATCACAATCCTGGTCACCCGGTATCGGGCTATCGTACGTGTACCCTCGTTCCTATAGTCCCAACATTGTCAGTAGGCAGAGATAAGGAATTTATTTTCTAAGATAAAAAACAATAGCTATTAAAGTAATTTTATGTATGTAGTTAGGGCGATTTAAGTAAAACTTAGAACGATGGTTAGCAATCTTCTTGTTTTTCTGGCTAAAAGAGGTTAAACCCTGCTCTCTTTATCTCGGGATGAGATTAGATGCTAACCCTTAAGGGGTTAACACCATACTAACTAACTCAATAGTCTTTAGATCAAAATAATAATAATCCTAGGGTTAGAATCAATTGGAGGATTGTTTAGTAAATATCTCTCAAACTGTAATATAAATATTTAACTTTTTTTTTTATCAAACCCTATAGTCGTCTCTCATAATCTCTCTCCCACATCCTCTGCCTCCTTTTCCTCTACCTCTCTCTCTCACACACGATTCCGGCCAAGGTGAAACGAAGAAAATGGTGGTCGCAGGGGAATAAGACAAATTGAAGCGGAGGAGAAGCAAAGAACACGTGATACGAGCACAAATCAATATCAAAGTAACACAACTAAGAATAGGGATAAAACGATAGGGATAGAATGGAATTAAAAGTGCAATCTCAACAAAAATTGGGAGTAGGCTCAATCAATATAAAAAGGTAGAATCTCGACCACAATCAAGGGGAAAACTTGATTGATATAGAGAAAAGTTCAAGGCTAAAGCTCTAAACAAAGATAAAAATCAATATTCTACTAAAAAATAACCCTAAAACCCAAGTTCCGGCCTTTATATAGGTCCGGAAAATTAAAAATAACAAAAACAACTTAAAACACAAAATTATGTTACCAAGATCAAAATACCCGGTCGGGTATTTTCACTCACCGTCCGGGGTAATCTTCTGCTCCAAATACTAGGTCCTTGCTCCTAATACCCGGTCGAGTATCCTTCCTTCTTGGTCGGGTATTCTTTCTTATCTCACCCAAGTACTGCCTCTAGCTTGCCCGGTCAGCTGGAGCCGCTTCAGTCCCTACCCGTTGGAGAAGTTTTGCCCACAAAGCTTTCCATCCTGGCTTCCAAACGAAATTTCCTGTATACTCATTCCCAAGAAATAATAAACATCCTCCCCAATTGATACAATCCTAGGATTGATCAAATTCCATCCAGGATTGATCGTCAAGGAGGCCAAGTTGAATTGCCAAGATGAAGTTGAAAATTGTCCAAGTATTTTTCACTTTGGAGGCATGGTTCTCCCAATTGGCTCAATGGAAATTAAAGATTAATGGCTTTTATTGAATATGGAGCGATTATATACACATTGGTATGCTTGGTTGCTCCATGAGAAGACAGGAAGGTTATTTTCCAAACTCACCAAAAGCGTATGTCAAAACTGGAAAACTGCCAGAAAATGGCGAAGGCAAGAACTGTTTTGTGAAGCCTACTTTGGAGCATAATTCAAGGAGCATGTTTTGTGAAGCCTACTTTGGAGCATAATTCGAGGAGCATGAAATGTGGAATGAATCCGAGCAGTGTCCGGGAGCTCCAGGCGATAGGACACTGCCTCAATCCGTTCCAGCACCTGATATGGTCCAAAATAACGCGCCACGAGCTTCTGATATGCTCGGCGAAACACCAATGCCTGCCGATACGGGTGCAACCTGAGAAGCACCCAATCTCGCACAGCGAACTCCTCATCACGCCATCCTAAATCGGCCTACTGCTTCATCCGATATTGGACGCGGCCAAGTTCGTCTTCAGCTGCTGCAATGTTGTGTTTCACTCAACTAGCCACCTGTCTACCGCGTCCACCACACTCGCCTCTGAATGGTACCGTCCCAGTATAGGTGGCGTGCGCCCATACAAAGCCTCGAACCGAGACATCCGGATCGACCGATGATAGTGCAACATGGCCAACCAACGACGCGGCTTCTGGTGCGCAAAACACCTCAGATACTCCTCGAGTATCTTATTAATTGTCTCTGTCTGCCCATCCGTCTGCGGGTGGTATGCGGAACTCATTTTCAGTTCCATCTTCGTCATAGCGAACACCTCCTTCCAGAACCTGCCCAAGAAAAGTGCATCTCGATCACTTACGATCGATCAAGGAAACCCATGGTGACGAATCACACCCCAGACGAACTGCTCTGCTACACTTCTGGCCGTGTACGGGTGTGCTAACGCCATGAAGTGCGCATACTTTGTGAGCCGGTCAACCACCACTAGCAGAACTGTCTTCCCTCTGGATGGTGGCATGCCCACTATGAAATCCATGTTGATGTCCTCCCACACTCGTTCTGGTATTGACAATGGTTGTAGTAACCCCGCAGGTCGTAGTAATGAAGCCTTGAACCTCTGACAAGTATCGCACGAGGCCACATATTCCCTGACCTCGCGACCCATCTGCGGTCAGTAGAACTGACTGCGAATCTTCCTCAGCGTCCTCTCATGCCCCAAATGTCCACCAACTGGGGAATCGTGGAATTCCCTCATAACTGTCACCGTCAGAGAAGTGGCCGTCAGAAGGACCACCCGTCCTTTAAAATAGACCAGCCCGTGCCGGAATGTGTATCCTCCAGGGGTCTTGCTCCAAGGTATGTCGTGCCTCTCTCTCTCAGGTACGAGCTCGTCTCGATTCCCCTCCGAACCTCGTCCCAGAACTGCACTACTGGTTCGGTCACGGCTGCTACCTGCTGCCCAAGCTCGACCCTCGACAGCGCATCCGCAGCCTTGTTCATCTGTCCCGGGCGGTAGTGGAGTTCATAGTCGTACCCCATCAATTTCACCACCCATTTGTGCTGGTCGGGAGTGGACACCCGCTGATCCATCAAGTGCTTCAAGCTCTGATGATTGGTATAGATGCGAATCTTCTCGCCGATCAAATAGGGTCGCCACATCTGTACTGCTTCTGTAATAGCGTGCATCTCCTTCTGGTATGTCGACCAAACCTCCTTGGAGGGGGGAAGAGTACGACTCATGAAAGCAAGAGGATGCTTTTCCTGTGACAGCACCATGCCAATACCCCGGCCCGATGCGTCCGTCTCAATGTCGAATGGTTGAGAAAAATCTGGCAGTGCCAAGACCGGGGTCGTGGACAGGGCCTCTTAGAGCGCGTCGAAGGCTCTCCCGGCCTCTGGTGTCCAGTTGAACCACTGGCTCTCCCGGCCTCTGCTATCGAACTGTACCCCTGCAGAAAGCGCCGGTAGTACCCGGTCAATCCGAGGAAACCCCTCAATGTCGTCGCATTCCTCGGCACTGGCCAATCCATCATGGACTGGATCGTCATCGGATCCACTCGAACTCCTTCCCCTGATATCACATGACCGAGATAGTCCACCTCCTGTACTCCAAAGGCGCATTTAGATGCCTTCACGTAAAATTGATTCCTCTGCAATATCTCAAACACCTCCTGCAACTGTTGTAGGTGCTCTTCCCACGATTTACTGAAAACCAGGATTTCATCGAAGAATACCAACACTGACCTGCGTAAAAGAGCCCGAAATAGGTCGTTCATGGCTGCCTGGAACGTCGAGGGCGCATTGTAGAGCGCGAAAGGCATCACGAGGTCCATGTAATGACCATTGTGCGTACGAAAAGCAGTCTTCGGAATGTCCTCCTCATGCATGCGTATCTGATGGTATCCGGCTCGCAGATCGAGCTTTTTGAAGTATTTCGTACCCCATAATTCATCTAGCATATCATCGAATGTTGGGATCTGAAATTGATCCCGCATTGTCACTGTATTTAGGGCTCTATAGTCCGTACAGAATCTCCATGTGACATCTTTCTTCTTAACCAACAACACCGGTGACGAAAACGGACTGGAGCTTGCCTGAATCAGCCCAGCGGTCATCATCTCGTCCACCTGGCGTTCGATCTCTTCCTTCTGGGCATGCGCATACCTGTACAGTCGAACGTTAACCGCCTCGGTTCCTTCCTTGAGCCTAATCCGATGGTCAACCTGCCGTTTCGGGGACAGCTGGGTTGGCTGAGCAAACAGACCCGCATATCGGTCCAACAGCAGCTGCAGGTTTGGTGCTCGAGGCTGCCCTCCGTCAGACGCCATCGGCATGCGAAGAATGGCCAGCTCCAGGTCTTCCTCGAGCTGCGGATCGCCCTACTCGACGGGTTCTATCTCTGTGGTCATACCCTCATCTCCCAGTCCTTGTATCTCTACTTAAAGCTCAAAACCAAGATAAAAGCAATATTAAGCTAAAAAGTAACCCTAAAACCTGAGTTCCATCCTTTATATATGTATGGACAATTAAAAATAACAAAAAAAATTAAACACACAAAATCATGTCACCTAGATCAAAATACCAGGTCAGACCTTGCAAATACCCAGTTGGGTATTTTAACTCATCGCCCGGGGGCTCTTCTTCTCCAAGTACCCGGTCCTTGCTCTTGATACCTGGTCGGGTATCCTTCCTTCTTGGTCGATATTCTTTCTTCTCTCGCCCAAGTGCTTCCTCCGGCTTGCCCGGTCAGCTGGGGCCGCATCAACACGGCCCTCGACAGGCGATTACAGTTGATGGTGGATGAGAAATGAAGAAAACGATGCTGGCAGAGGCGATTGCAGTCGAATGAGGAGGAGAGACGAAGAATACGAAGCTGACAGAGGTGATTTTAGTTGACGACGGAGGAGAATCGAAGAAGACAACACTTGCAGGGGCGTTCGCTCGAGAGAGGGAGAAGCTGAGATTGTATAGGCGGTTGTCGCTGGGGGAGATCTAGATCGATAAGATCGTGCTCGCTCGTGAAGGGGATATGGCCTCAACCATTCAGCTTGAATCGGTGGGTCGGCGCCAACGACAAAATAACATTGCTGGTTGGGTAGAAGTGACAAACGAGTACAGATCTAGTAGTGTTTTCTTCTCAGGGATTGTGTAGTAGACCTGAATAATGAGGTAGTAAAATCAGTGGTCTTTTCTTCTAGATTTCTTCGTTAGTAGTGTTTTCACCCCACTAATTGTGGAGTAGTGGTTTTCTTTCAACTTAATGTGTTTGGCGTATGACACGCTACGACACAACACCAAAATGCGACCAAGTGTAATCGCAGAATGAAAATGCAGAATAGTGGTAAGTTTACTTTATCAACCCGGGGTCTAGATCTACTGCCTACTCCGTGATTATCTATTATCTAGCGGGACTAAGTGTAGTGAGAGTGATTGTAAACAAAAGCAGTAAGAAAGCAGGAAATTGTTCGAAGTTCTTAAGCAAGGGAAGAGTCACTCGGGATTGAGTCCTCCTAGCTCCTTAGTTAGGTCAAAGTTGTAATTTCCTTCGGTTGATTTACTATTGATGAAACTGCGGAAGATCCGACAGCAACTTGGAATCTCTTAAGCTGACCAAGCCCTCTTAGATTGACTACTCGACAGACGACTAGTCTTCACCGGGATAGAACGCTGAGGCAATTAACACAGAACTCCACTACTGGAATTGGATTCCAGTACAAAGCAGTGAATCGACTAATTCTCATATAATAGATTCACTACTACCGATTGAAGAAGCTATAACAACCTAATCAGATTCTATCTATCTCACGTTGCAGCAGAAATCAAGAAAAGTTGATCAGACTTCAATTGACTCAATGAATCATGCATCAATCGATTATAATCAAACAGTATATCAATCCAAAAGTCATTACAATCAATATCCCTGACACATGGAACTAGAGTTCTTCATACCCAAGTGAGAGAGAGTTCTACTCCATAGAGAGAGAGAGAGAGAGAGAGAGAGAGAGGAAAACATAATACAAAGCAGTCATACTCATAATGATGGGAAGAATCTGCTTTGGGATGATAATCTTCACTCCAAGGATGAAATCCAAGCTTGATTGATGAAACCCAACTGCAAAATCACTCCTAGGGTTTGTTCTTCGCACTTTCTTTCTCTAGGACTCTGTTTTTGCTCTCAAAGTTCGTCTCCCCTCCCTTTGGATTGAATCTGTCTCTTTCAACTCGATTCTGGGAGAAATACGGGCAGAAATACGGTCGTAATTCTTCCCTATCCTTATTTTGCCCAAAACTCGCGTTTTGGTTAAGTCTCGGCGCATCCAAGTCTCCTCTCGGCAGTGAAATTACGGGCTAGACACTGAGAAATATGACCGTATTTTTGGGAATACGACCGTATTTTTGGGAATATTGACTGTATTTTGTACCTGAGCCATCACAAGGCTCGACATAAAAAATATTGGCAGTAATTTGTGAATTACGGTCGTAATTTAGGGAATACAGACGGTAATTTGTGAATTACGACCGTATTTTTAGGGAGTCTGCCCGTATTTCATTCTCAGCTCCACTTTTGAGAGGCTTTTGAGTGACCAAACGACCTCCGATTGACCCGAAAGTTGCGCCTATGCCTCCCTTTACTCACTAGGGCCTGAAATATGACAAAATAACACAACCTAGCGTAAAATACGACAAGACACCACAAATTGGAGCCCAAACGGTTAAGAAACAAGTGTGCAAACATGTGCAAATATGGTGCTATCAGTTTATTGCTCGTATCAATAGTGATTGTATAGTAGTTATTTTGTAATAGCGGTTTCATTGTAATCATTGATTTGTGATCACTTTAATCCCTGCAGATTATTGTCAATGGTTAGCACGTGTCAACAACTACCCCATCCTAAGCCAAGTTTAACCTAAGATGGCATTGTCGAATAGTGGTAATCAATGTCGTATTTTAATCCGCTCCTAGTACCCTAACCTACTTCCCCACCTTGTTACTAATTAGTTAATCTGTTTTAGAAGTTTGAATGGAGGACGTGAGGAGATAACTAGACCAGAGATTGATCAAAGTTAAAAGCAGGTACTTCAGGGAACTAATCCTCCCCCTAGCTTAGGGTTACTATGCATGCATAAATACTCAAGGTTATCGAATGTGGTGAGTAAGCTCTTTTCTGTGGGCTTTTGTGGTCATCCACACGCCTCCCCTAAACCCATATAAAGTCACCTAGATCTAGGCTATCGTATTTGGGGCATTAAGCTCGTAGCTCCTTTCAATGGATACTATCCACCATCCACACTGAGGTTTCATCTCGGGTTCTATCTAGAAAGGCTAATGTACGACAAAGCTTTAGTCGCCTCAACCACCATAGGTCACTATTCACCGTTAGTCACTGGCGGTTAGTCTCCGTCAGACTCAGTTAACACCAATAGATGTTTTATGACGTGGCAAAAAAGAATGTTGATTCGAGCCCACATGTACACATTTTACCCCTCATTTCTTATTCGTTTAGCATAGTATTTCATCGTTCCTCGACATATTTCACGCTAGGTTGTGCTTGTTTTGATACATTTCAGGTCCTAGCACGTGTGGAAGGATCGAGGTCAAAGTTTGGGATAATTGGAGGTCAAAAAGCACAAAAACCGAAGAAAAGTATGAAGTCACTATTTGGATGCAATTGTCACGATCGCTAGAAGTCACAATTGCCTCGTAGCAGTGAAGTAAAGGCGTCCAGGAAACAGCCACAGTTCACGGTCGGACAAGGCAGTTCACGGTCTCCTAAGACCGTGAACTTGGATCACAAACCATGAATATCGAGGCGTCCAGCGAGGTTCCAAAAGTTACTGACGACAAGGCAGTTCACGTTCTCTAAGACCGTGAACCGGGGCCATTAACCGTGAACCCCAGAAGCGAAGCTGTGCGTTTTGGACTACACTGAGTTCACATACGCGTTTAGGTGTTCACGGCCGTGAACTGGCCAACACGTCCGTGAACTTGTCACTTTCGGGCAAATATGAAACAACAGCGAGGAGAGGAAAGATAGCTTCATTTTTTAGGTTAGGTTTTCATTTTCAGCATAAAGAGGATTCTAGTGAGAGGTTAGGGTTTCTTCTAGAGTGAGAAAGTACAAATCAAAGGAGGAAGAAGGAGCTTTAGGCTTGTTCCTAGCTAGAGGATTGAAGATTTCTTCATCTCAAGGGTGTCTTAAGCAACAAGCAAGAAAGATTGACATCACTTCATGGTTCTTTCTTATCTTTTTGTTGTTTTCTTTGCTTAGTAAATAGCCTACCTATTCACTTGGGTGTTATAAACCCTAGCTACAATTATGTGAATGCTTATATGAATTGAATGATTGTTTATGGGTGTTGTTTAATTCAATAATTGAGGTATTATTCATGTTGATTGTGCATGCTTGTGCTTACCAACCTAAGGATTGTGCATGATTGTGCTTAGCATCCTTAGGTTTGTGCATGCTGGTACTTAGCAATCTAATTAGCCACTTTAACCTAGATTAGAGAGGGAAATCCCCCTTTCAAGGGAGACTCAATCGAATTGGTTTTCCTTAGGGATGGTAATGGGTCGGGGGGGGGGGGGGATAGTGCATATCCGTTACCCTATCCAATATAGTTTGGGTTTTACCCATACCCGTACCCACACGAGAAATGGGTAGAAAATCAAAACCATGCCCATACCCATTCGGGTTTCGGGTATCCACGGTTATCCATGGGTAATAATTTCTCCTTATAATTCCAACCAATATGTTAACACTCACACGTATACTCACATTACGTAAGAGAAAAAGTACGACAATAATTCACTAGAATGACGAAAATTAATTAAAACAACATAATTTTATGAAAATATTATATTTATATGCTAAATATAAAATATTCTAGAGAAACATAATGATTATTTCTAGACAAAATACATATGCATGTGTATAATCGGGCGGGTTCGGGTTGGATAGTGAGATAACCATGCCCACCCATTACCTGCAATATTCGGGTTCGGGTTTTCCCGTACCCACGAAATATGCTTCGGGCTCGGGTTTTACCCTACCCGATTAGGTCGGATTCGGGTGGATATCCACGGTTACGGATATTTTTGCCATCCCTAGTTTTCCTTTAGCTTTTTAAGTCACCTAACTAGGTTAATTTAGGGAAAACCTCAATGTTGAATTAAGCAAATTGGCTAAGTGTGATTAAGCCGTCCAACCCTTGAGTTGAGTGAGGGAGTAAGTCAACCACCGATTGCCTAAACCGAGAGGGCCGAGTGGCACGGCCTATAATGTATACCTTGGTTTAGCAATTGAGAGTGTGGTCTACGAGACTACGAACATATTTGCACCCCTCTGCAGTTCGCGGTTACCTTGCCCATAGCAATCATTTCAATTCACATACCATGTAGGGATGGCAACAAAACCCGATCCCACGGGTACCCACCCGACCCAACCCGGTCAACGGAGGTAAAATCCGTGTTGACGCGTTTTGGGTCCGGTTTGGGTTTTAACCTGTTCACTATTCACCGAGTTGGGTTTGGGTTTAGGTAAATCCGCCCCATGGGTACCCGCGTACACTCATATAATTAATTTTCTCGGTATATTTAACATTCTAAACAACTAATCTTATTTATGTTTGTGGAGACTGTCAAATTTTTTCTTTCTAATTGTGTAGAATGAAGTTGGTGTTATTGAGTGGAGAGTGAAAAAACTTTATTGACAACGAGAAAGAAGCTCTCAATTAATCATGTTATTTATGGATAATTTGTGATTTACTTCAATTGTCTTGTGTTTTCTAGATTTGGTTGAACAATTTGTATAGTTAATTTGTGATTTGCTTGAATTTTCTAGAATGGTGTTTTATATATGGATAATTTGTATTGAGAGATTGATATTTGACTTTAATTTTGATAGGAACTTGTTATTGTAAATTTTTTACGACAAAAACCCGTGGGTACCCATGAACCTGCGGATACCCAGCGGGTTGGGTTGGGTTTGAGTTTTTCAAACCCAATGGGTTTTACCCCGGGTTTTTTTCACTAACAAACCCATGGGGTTGGGTTTGGGTTTGGCAAAACCCGACCCATTGTCATCCCTAATACCATGGTAGTAGTTAGGGGGAAGCAACACCCGAGTGAGGTCCTCTCATATAGAATTCCCCTCAATTTATGTTACTTGCTTGTTTTCATTTGTAGTTCTCATAGTTTTAACCCCAAAAAATCGTTTTACTAGATAACAACTTAAGTGATTGAAGTAGGGGTACATAGACCGTCCCGGGTTGAAAATTTAAATACTTGCCCAATATTGCACCCGACTAGAGTTCAAACGTGCTCCCGGTGAAGAACTTCAAAAGAAGAGGATTGAAATTACCTACTGGAGGTCGATGATGGGCGCGGTGGTGGTATAACAGTGGCGGCAGACTGGGGAACGTGGGAGGAGTGGTGCTCCGACATGGGACCAGAGATTGGGACAAGGTCGGTGCGGAGCTCTGAATCAAAGATTGGCAATGGGGAATCACTCTTGGACCTTGCAGATGAGGAAGAGTCGATCGTCGACGATGCACTCGTGTTTCACGATTTCACCCACACAGTAGAAGAATCGCACTCGGAACTAAGATCAGGAGCGGAATAATCGCGCACGGAAAGAGAATCATTGAGACAGGGAAGAGAGGTAGCACAGCAATGTCATCGGGTCTCGGCTTGCTCGCGTGATTCTTCTTTGATGAGGATGAGCATATCAACGAGTTCTTCCATTCGCGACGACGGTGGTTTTTAGGGTTGGCAACGGGGTGGATCGGGGACGGGTAGCTAGTTCCCGTTACCCATCCGTCAAGGCTGGCGGATTTCCCCATCCCCGTCCCCGTCCCTTTGTCGGGGCGCGTTTGGTTTCCGTCACCGTCCCCAGACGGATTCGGGTAAACCACGGATCACCACGGATCCTGAGTAAAATACAAAAAAAAGGAAAAAACTAATAAAAATCCCTGAAATTCAAACTTCAAAGTACCTTGATGTTCAAGGCACATAAATTCAAAACACAAAAGAGAAGATCTGGGGCTGTAACCCTCCCACCACCCAACACCCAGATCTTTATTGTTCAAACAATGAAACAAAAGTGATAGGTTGCAGCAACCAAACAAGCTGCTGCAACCAAAACCCACCACCCAAAACCCATATAACATGTTCTTCACTACACTAGTGTTCAAGTTCAAAACTCAAAAGGAAGAGATAAAAAACAAAGGCAGACAGCCCCAATAACATCATCCATAAATCGAACTAAAACCTATACTAATAGCACACACGAGTTCCTTTGATCTTTTCTTCCAAAAAGTAAGCAACACTATGCTGCTGGAAACCAACTCAACACTCAACAGCAGCATTCATCCTTGAAAAATGAAAAGCAATCACTGCAAGAAACAGAGTAGCAAACACAGTTAGATAAGTGAAAGTCACTTTTAAATTGAACAAGTTAAAAGGCTCAAGTCTAGCTCAATACCTTGAACCTTTCATTGCATTGAACAAATCAGTCGTCTAGGGATATTAGATGCTTCCTCATCACAAGTCCCCCCTGAACTGTAAGAATAAAAAATTACAGTTAGAGATTGAAACTATCAAACTAAGTACCAATCTAAATTGAACTAATTACCAGCTTCGTCTTGATCTTCAGTACTGGAATCTGAAATTGCTAGAGCAGAGAACACCCCTTCCATTGCCTCTACAGCAGCCTTCGATGATTCTGCAGATTGAAGAAAACAATGAAAAAGACAATTAATATTCAATCAAGTTAACATTTTAATGAAAAAGACAAGTAATTGCAGATTACCTTGTTGCATTTCCTCCATAATCCAACTTCTGGTACACATCATTGCCTCTATTGTATCATAGTGCAATCTACTCCGATGAGGGTCTATTAACCTCCCACCAGAGCTAAAAGCATATTCAGAAGCCACTGATGTAATTGGTATGGCCAAGAAATCCCTTGCAATTGCTTGCAAAGTGGGGTACTTAAGGCCATTCAGTTTCCACCACATCAGTATATCAAAGTCAGGAGACCTTTTAGGAATCAGTTCCTCAAGAAGATAGTGATCCAGTTCAGTATGGACCAGAGTTGCTTTGCTTTTTTTTCTCCGACTCACAAACAGTTCAAAATCAATATCATCATTTGTAGGAGTAAAAGAACTATCATAAGCAGTTGAAGAACCAGAATTGTTCCTCTCAGACTTGGTTTGGTAATCAAGCACCAAACCACAAATACATTGCTTAATCTTATCAGCCACCAAGTCAGTATTAGTACTGCCAAACTTAGCAGCATAATACTCAATCACATGCAACTTGTATCTAGGATCAAGAACCACTGACACAGCGAGAACCAAGTGTATATCATCCCAATACTTAGAAAATTTCTCCCACATACTCTCAGCCATAGCCGAGATAAGAGAATTGGTATCAGCACACCATTCCAACAATTTCAGTCTCAGATCACAAACCTTGGGGAAAAACAAATTAGCAGTGGGATACTTGCTGCCAGAAAACAGCTTTGTGATCTCACTGAAAATTTCCAACTTATCAATGACCATAGCAGCAAACTCCCAGTGCATACTAGTAGGGACAGTGGTGTATTGACTATCCCACTGCCTCAAACGAGAGAAAACATCTCTATACACAATGGCTGTAGATAGCATATCATAGGTGGAGTTCCACCTAGTTGGACAATCAAGCACAAGTTGCTTCTCACAAGGCACTTTAAGCTGCTTAGCAGTTTCAAAGAAGGTTTGTACCCTCTTAGGAGTGGACTTCCAGTACACAACACTATCTCTAACCAATTCAATGCCATCTTTGATGACTTCCAACCCTTCTTTCACAATGAGATTCAAAACATGAGCAGAACATCTCATTTGAACCAGCACACCATCCAACAACAGATCATCACTAGCAAGTTTAGTTTTCATATGAGTAATCATGGCATCATTGGTGGTACAGTTATCCAAGGTAATCGAGGACAACTTTCTATCAAGATTCCAACCAAGCAAACACTTGAACAACCTATCTCCCAACCTCTTACTAGTATGAGGGGCAGGGACATAGATGAAACTCAACATCATGTTTTTAAGTTTCCAAGAATTGTCAATAAAATGACCAGTAACGGCCATATACCCCATCTTTTGGTTAGTTGCAGTCCACATATCAGTTGTGACTGCAACTCTACCAATATTACCATCTAAAACCTTCTGAAGCTTTGCCATCTCAGCCCCATATAAAGCAAATATGTCCCTCTTCACTGTATTTCTACAAGGGACAGTGAACTGGGTTTGCAAAGAACAACAGAAACGTTTAAACCCCACATGTTCAACAATGTTCAGGGGATACTCATGCACCATAATCATAGAGCACAATTCCTTCCTAGACACATCAGAATTGAATTGAGTAGCAGATAGGAGGGGTTTTCTAGTTGGTTTATAATCAGGACCAAGAACTCTCTGCCTACCATCATGTATCTTTCTTTGGGTGCAAGTTTTGTAATGGTTCCTCAAGTGGGAGGTTCCATTACTAGTATCACCACCTAAACGTTTTCGACAGTATTTACACTTGGCTTTAATCTCCCCATTAAACTTGACCCTCACAAAATGTGGCCAGACATCAGAAGTCAATTTACGATCTTCAGCCAGAATTATTTCAACATTTTCATTCCCAGAACCATTAGCATCATTCCCAGAACCATTATCATCATTCCCAGAACCATTACCATTAACATTGCCATTACCATTACCATTACCATTACCATTACCATTACCATTACCATTACCGTTTTGATTAGAAGGCACAGTAGGATCATTCGCATTCAAAGCACAATTTTCAGTAGCACCATCCATCTACATAAACAATTAAATAATTGCATTCAATCAATCAACCAAAACTATAAACTACCCAGACAAATCACACAACACACAATACAAATTACAATCGACTAAATCGAGAGTTGAATTGGACCAATAAAAAAGGAAAGTCTTCGATTGGAAGTTACCTGTAATCTGGAGAGGGACTGAGGGAGACTCTGTTCACCAGACTGCAGATGGTGAGCACTGAGCTGATGCCTCGAATGATAGACACAGCTGATGCCTCGAATGCGAAGCTAAACAACTCCCAAACAAAGCCAAAAAACAAAAGAAAATTAGCATGCATGCATCGAATGATAGACACAGCTCATGAATCTGGAAAAATAATGGGTTAAGTTTGTGCTTACCTCGACTGTGCTCTGAGCAGAGTGCAGGTGATGGGTTTAAGGAAGAAGGCTGACCAGTGACCTGAAATTAATCGAGGGGTTGATTTATATACGAGAAGAAGGAAGAAGGCAAGAAAGTTGCAGCAGAATACGAAGGGAAAAGGGGGAGAAGGAACTTATCTCGCTCGATGTGCGATATCACGTCGATTTCCCCCAATAGCTGCAAATCGAAGATTGCAGCGGGCAATTTAGGGCTCTGCATGCTGTTTCCCGACGAAATCGCCGGCAAAACTAGCATCCAATTGGCCAAATTGAGAGATAATGATTGCCAGTAGGCAATCATAATTGTATAAAGAAGCTGGATTGGGAGGAAATCGTGGGGAACAGAGAGATTTTTTAGGCGGATTAGATGTTTGGAGATTCGATGGAGAGAAAGAAGCTAGGGTTTTGGGAGGTTCTCGAAGAGGAAGATGAGAGGATTAGAGGAATGGGAGCAGTCGTTTGGGACGGCGGAGAGTGGAAAATGAGAGATTAGGGTTTGCTGTTGCTCGTTTTTTGGTTTATATATGATGTCTAAGCGACGTCGTTTTATGATTCGGGGCGGGGGCGGGGCGGATACCACTAATACCGTCCCCACCCATCGCCCGCGACCCACGAGTTTCGGGTAAATCCGAATCCGCCAAAAGCCCACAACGGACGGATTTTTAGGGTATAATTCGGGCGGGTTTCGGGTGGATACCCGCTGGGTCGGTCAGGGTTGCCAAGCCTAGTGGTTTTTGCAGTAGTGGAAGAAAGACAACGAATCGGAAGGGGTTGAGTTTTGGTAAATTAAATAACATGTTTTGGTAAATTAGGTTGGGTGAGGCTGATTAGGTGGTCAACTTGCAGGACTCGGCTTTTTTGCCAGTCTAGTTAGCACTTCTGTTTGCCACATCATCAAAAATCTGACGACGTTAATGGAGACTAACGACCAGTTACTAACAGTGAAATGAATCATAAAGTTAGTGGATAATATGAACGAAAAGTAATTTCATTGGCAAACATGGAAGTTTTATGTAATTTGAGTGACAAAACGTGTAATTTAGTCATTCTATAAAGCTTCCTTGATAGAGAATGCCCAAAATTTATGGAATATCTTAGTAGCATCTGATACTACAATTAATAATGTGATTGTCGGGTTGCCACAGAAGTTCTTTCGAAATGTGTTTCCGCATTTGTAGTTGATGGTTTAAAAAGAGAATTTTTGGATTTAAATTTTCAACATAAACTTTAGAGGAGGATCAATTAGTGAGGACCCTTATGAAACTCTATGACATGTGTTACTTTGAGAACTACGTCTGTAAATTCCAAAAGTATTATTGCAATTTAAACCTAGTATGTCAAGAATACATTATACATGAATATGCCCGTTCTTTGCTAAGTTACTCAATAGCTGGCAGAAGTAGCAAAAGCAACTTTTGATCTCCTCTTGAATGAAAATGAAATTGTTGATGGGTTAGGAGAATAGAATACAGGCAGCATGACATGTCATAAAAAAAGGCATGTACTGAGGGTTGTTTGGTTTTCGTGATAGTTAAATTGATTCATTGTCATCAATGTATGCATAATAATATACATGTATATAAGAAAATTGGTGTATCGTAGTTTACATCGTTTGGATTCTGTAATAGCTATTGTAGTATTTAAATAAAATTATATTACTTTTGGGTGAAATGTCATTTTTACCCTTTTTTAGAATAAAGAAACAACACACATAAAAAGGTAGAGCATAGTTGGGAGAAGAAAAAACACAACAATCTCAATCAAACAATCTCAACAATCTCATCGGAAACTTGAGATTTAACCATCACTCATTTTGAGTGATAGTTTGTGTCACATCAAGCAAACAATGCATGTATTGTGTGTACAGAAAATTCAAAAAAATGATGCATTGTTGACATTGCATGCATTGTAACTATCTATACCAAACTATCACCAAAACCAAACGACCCCTGAAATTTAAGTTAGTGGTCTAACCCCGTGCGAGTCATGTCAATTGTTTGCGCGACTTATCTAACTACCCCATTCCAAGCCAAGTATAACCCAAAATGACGTTGCTAATATAGTAGCGACCAAGGTCATATTCCACGGGTTTCGATACCCTAGGTTACTTCTCACGTTATTGTTATTGTTATTTAGCCAATCTGTTTAGTTAGATTTTTGGAGGTCATTTGAAAATACTAGAGGAGAAAGCAATGATACAAAGTAGGTACTTCGAGGTAACTCTCTTTCCCTAAACCTAGGTTTGTCATGCAAATGGCTAACTATATTGGGTTTGCAGGATGAGGTGCGGAACTCACTAAATTGAGGGTTTCAATGATTACTCCGCCTCCTCCTAGTACGCTTTACGAGACCCATTGTCACTTCACTCAAAGATAATGTACTAAGGAATAATCGCTAGTTCCCCTAAATTTGTTCAACCTATCATGCACACTAAAGCAATGGATCGATGATACTTGCATCATCTCTAGCATTGTCTTAGGAAGGCATTCCTTCAGTAGGGGTTCGGTCATCTTGTTCACTTAAAGGAACCCTAAGATCATTCATCTACATTTAATTAGCCTTAAGGCGCTCAGATCCCGTCAGATACAGTACACCTAGTTCATAGACTCAGTTGTGGGCCAATAGGGAAAAGTTGGAGAGACAAGCCACAACATAATCAAGCATAAATGAAGCATATAATCAATAAAATAAACAAATCCATACTGAAACCCTAACGCAATTACATCTACATTCAAAACCTAATTCTAGGATTTGGGGGTTTTTAACCCCTAGTACCTTAGAGGACTACTCCATAAACGAGGGAAGAATATACATGTAGATAAATAGAAGAAGATTTGAAGAGCTCCCTTCCTCCTTCTTCTCCTTCCTTCAACTTCTCTCTCTCAAACCAGAAAATTCTCAATTGATTTCAGCTCGCTAAATGAGGGGGAGGTACCCCCTATTTATAGATTTTAGGATCTCGACAAAGTTCACAGTCGAACTGAAAAATAGCGGGACGATCAAGGAAGGGGAGGCTACTATCATAGACTTGTTGTTTTTATGCTTTGATGGATGGGAAGTTCACGACCCGACTTCACGGTCGTAATACATGAGTCGTGGCCGCAATCTTTCTCGCGCGCTTTGATGAAGAAAGTAGTAAGTCGACTATCAAAACTTTTTGTTTCTTCCTTGTTGGATGCTCCAAGAGTTTGGGTCTGAGGCATCCTAATTCGCTGTCGTGATCTTCGCTATGAAGGATGCGATCTTGGTGTCCAGCTTCACGTTCTCATTTCCCGGGCATGATCTTGTATGCCCTGGCCGTGATCTTCAGTTTTTGCACATTTCTCTACACTTGTGCCCTTTTTTGGTACCTAAAACATTCATATTGTCTAACACACCCAAAAACACTATAGTTTTCTCCAATGAGTGAATAAGGGTATAATTGACGATATATTAACCATGTAGACCATGCAATGACTCGAAACAAACCTAAATATGGGCTCTAAATAACACCATTTTGGGTGTTATCAAACCCCCCCCCCCCTTCCACACTTGGGTGTTTGCTTGTCCCAAAGCAAACCAACTCAAACAAGTACAACTTGATAAACAATCAACATGGTATGAGTCATAATTCTTCGTTACACTAGTTAGAATAGTCGGGGTCGAGTGAACGTTACTCCCATCTCACTATGAAAACACATACTTCCGAATGAGAACCATGTCGACTAAGTAGGTTAAGTCATTCAAGGTTCATCGGGAGACTATAAAAAACAATAAAAGCAATGGACTCTTCTAATGTGCTCTTTATTCTTTCTTTTTCATGGCAGAAGTTATTGTTTTAAGTCTTCTTTTTTAAACATTGCCACACTTGGCACCAAACATTTGCAATTTGGAAATTGGCATCTCTTCAACATGACCAAGAGTGAAAGAAACATTTCCTTCCCTATCAAGGCCCCATGTGGGGAATGTGATGGTCAGATTCATTGCCCAAACACAATTTCCCAACCTGCAATCCATGTCTCAATGACAGACGGGTCGCCACACATGTCGGGTTTAAACGAGACCCGAGGTCTTGTTACTCGCTAAAAGGTGCTTTGTACCTTGCCCTACGAGCCCTTGAGGAGGAGAGGTGTGTTGGGGGTGGAAAGTAGTAAAAGATGATCTAGATGCGGTAAAGCTATCGAACCCCAAACACATCTTCAATTGGCACTCCAGACCGAGATAAGAGCCATTCGACGCCGCAACTCAAACACTTTGCATGGTTGCCTCTCACGCGAGAACCTCAAATTTCAGAACTTTTTTTTCTCAAAGGTGAGCACATTTTGCCAATGTTTTTTAGTCCAAAGTAAGTAGAAAGTCCCTCACAGATATCTTTACCTTAGTAGCAAATATTATCAACTCACTAAAGAGGAAGGTAGGAGTAAAACCTCTCATACACCAACAACTCTTGTAAATGCAAACTACTCCCTATAAAACACACCACTTCGGCTATCTAGCAATTCAAAGCACATTGATGAGCAAGATGTAAGGACAAGATGTTTAGAACCCTCAAATTTGAAATTTTTTGGGTAAATCATCAATGTTCCAAACACATATTCTAAGTCATTGATAGGGCAAAAGCGTAATGTCAATTCCTATCTTGTAGTAAAACCGGAAATCCAGGTATCGTCTCTCAGGGACTGGTACAATCTTATAATTTATTCATTCTGTGGAGCAAACTATAAGTGAAAAAAGGTTTGGTTGATTAGATTATTAACTAATAACAAAATAATAAAACTAATTACGCAAAGTAAACTTGTCGGGAGAAATTCAATGGGAGAAGCTCTGGGAGAAACACCAGGACTCACTACCTATCCTATCCAGATCAATTCACATATTCCAATCAATTTAATCCAACTCTCTACAGTCAGGATATCACGAATGTGCTAGCTATCCCTGTCGGGAATTACTACGTACTAAACAATTAAATCAAATCCTACTGTCGTAGCTCAATGACTTAATCATTTAGCCTGAAGATCGATATCCTAATCAAGACCGCATAGTACCTTATTTAATCCACTGTCGCTTCGATAAGTCACTATGTCACATGAAATATGTTCAGTTATTAGGGTTTCACTGTCGCTAATAACCTAATCAACTACAAATCGATGTATTGGTGGCCAGTCAACACAAAGCATTAAGTAATTCCATGTGATAGAGATTGGAAGAAAAGAAATACGAATTAATCCATCAAATCAAGAAATAGTTACATCCTATGGTGTTTCCCCCAGAAAACGGGGTTTAGTTCATGATGAAGCTGAGATAAATCGATAAAGTTTTGATCATCATATTCTAAATCAACAATAAACAACTAATTTGATTCAGAAAATCCAATCAAATAATCGCTCTCGTTGAGCTCAGCTCAAACCGCCTTGGAGAAGTCGATTGCCAATTGCCCAATCACCGCTCGTCCTCCTGCTTTGCTGCGTCCTCTGCCTTTTTCCCCCAAAAAGAATTCCGCCGCCCAGAGATTGCTTCCCAGAATATGTATCCCTATCCTCCTGGCCCAAATCCTCCTCTGTCCAAAACGCTGCTGCCTTTTTCTTTTTCCAAAGAATTTCGCCTCCCTTTTCCAATTGTCCACAGCTACCTTTTCTTTCTTTTTCCCCCCAGAAATTGGTTCCGTCCAAAATAAATGCCACCCACCAGAGATGCCAAAACCCTCGGCCCAAAATAATAGTCTCCACCAAAAATTGTCTCTGGCCCATTTAGGCCCACTTCTTTTTCTTGCCAGGTGAGTATTCCATCAGTGATTCGAGTCGATTGATTGCTTGTGCACTCTCTTCTTTTTCGTACTTTCTCCACCTGCAACATATCAAACTCATGGCACTAGGCAGTAATGGTTTTTCAACCATTATCGGGTTAGCGAGCCCTAAAATAGCACCAATTGGCTAAAACATACCATGTGATAATCACATAAAGTCCAAGAATTCAATATGTTAAAGCCGATTATCAGCCATTCAATACCACAAAGCACAACTCATCCATAGCAAAAACTCCCGCACATAGGGCTTTCCATTTGGTTTTGGTTTTTCGGTTGTAACCGAAATCAAACCAATTGGAAAGCTAATGGTTTCGGTTTTTCGGTTTTAAACCAATAAGCAACTTTATGGTTTTGGTTTGGTTAAAATCGAAAAACCAATAGAAACCATTAAGAAACCAATAAGAATAAAATTATTTATCAACAAATTTTTTTTTTCTGTTTCTTTTGACACGCATGCCAACCAATAATTTGTAATGGCTATTTACCATTATTCTGACATTTATATTTAATAAAAAGGAGGGAAATGGGAAAAAAATATGAGTGTATGAGTACATGTTGGTTTTTTGGTTATCCAAACCAAAACTAAAACCATTAAAGCTCTTGTTGGTTTTTGGCAACCGAAAAACCAATAAGGGCCTTAATGGTTTTGGTTTTTCATAATTAATGATTTGGTTAACCAAACCAAACCAAACCAAACCAAATTGACAGCCCTACCCGCACACAATCATACACGTATCACATTCATAATCACTTGTATGGTTAGTTTTTTGTTTATATTTCAAATTCTATATTGAAAAGGTACCATAAATTTTAAATTTTATCATTATTTTAAGTGAGTTTAATAATTTTTATGTGGTTAAAATAATAGATAATTATCAGTATTTTTCTTTATTATTACTTTTATTAAAAAAGTTGGCCTCCCAAACTTCAAATCATGGTTTCGCCCTTGAACAATTATATATGGGATTTGTACTTCAAGAGTAAGTATAATTATGTATTGCTTATAAAAATAGTGTTTATGAGGTGTCGAGTCATTAATGGTTTTTAATAGCTTAATACTAGTTAAATTAGTAAAGTGTGAACTGCTCACCACACTGATTCATACTCCTGTTCTGTTCCGACAACACTGATGAGAAGAAAAATAAAAATAGACAAAAAGAAAAGAGCTTAAGCATGACAAGAAAGACGAGCATGAGCTTCCACCAAACCATGGGAAGATGACAGCCAACTCTAAGAACGAGAGAGAAACACTCTCACAAGTCATAGGGGAGAGTGTTTTACCTTCAATAAATAAATTAGTAATAGACCTTGAGTCACTTTTTAGTCACCCTTTATTCCAAATCTATAATACCATCTCCAACAATGGTTCATAATTCAAAAAGTTCAAAAAGTTGTCCAACAATGAGTCCAAAAGGGGCAAAGATCCAAAAACTGCAAATTTGGGGTTTAAATTTGGCATAGTAAAGGAAAGGCTTAATTACAAGTTTGGTCACTCGAATTGCTATAAAATTTCACGTTTGCTACTCAAATTAATTTATTCCATTTATAGTCACTCGAATTAGTTGAACAGTTCAAGTTCGGTCACTCTCCGTTAACCTCCGTTAACTTTGACTGACGTGGCGGTCAACTCTGACAGTTGACCGTTAAATGTGTGACGTGGCAAATAAAAAATAATTAAAAAATAAAAATTAAATTTTTAGAAATTACACATCATTATAAAAAAAATTATAATTATAAAAAATGAGAAAAAGAAATAATCACACATTTATTTGCCACCTCAGAACCCACGACCTCACTATTCTCGAAATACAGATAAATTTTTAGAAATTTCAAATCTTAGGCTCCGCAACTAGCGGCTGCCGCCAGCTGCTCTCCTCGATTCCCCGCCTGAGAGCCGCGATCTTGCCGCCTTCGAACACGAACCTCTTGGTTCTCGTGCCGGGAGTGGCCACCGCCGCTCGAAACCTCTCCATGCATTCGCCGTGTACGGAAAGGTCCGCGGGAGGAAACACGACAGTGCAATCCTCAACAACGGCGGTGTCACCATCTCCTTCCCTAACGGTGCGGCCCCCGGAATCTTGCATCGCGAATCCGCTCCACGTGGCGAGAAAGCAGGCGAGCGTGCAGGCATCGGCGAGCCCGTGCCACACGCACACCCCGATGCTCACCCCTCCGCAGCCGTCGAAAAAGCTGACATGGACGGCCAGGAGCACCAGCTCGCCCTCCGAGTCCACGTGTCGGCCACGCGGGCGGCATAGAAGCAGCGGCACCAAAACGTCGTCGTCCGGCGCCTGCAGGACGACGTCGGACATGGAGCCGGCGACGACGCGGGCATTGACGAATTCGGCCCCGGCGTCGTTGCAGTCGACGGCGAAGGCGTCTCTGTACCGGCCCGCGAGCGGGTAGTAGACGTTGAGGGTTTTGGCGAGGGAACCCTTGAGGCTCTCGGTAAGCAGCGAGCGCTGTTGCGTAGAAGAAGAAGTGTTGGGGTAGAAGAGGCAGAGCGGGACGTAGCAATGCGGTGCGGTTTGATCGAGAATGGTGAAGTTGTGGGTTCGGAGGTGGAAATACAGATAAATGTGTTTGCCGGCCAATTCGGTGACGTTGGAAGTCCGATCTGGAAACAGAGTGGTCGGAGCGGCAGTTCAAGTTTTTGTGATAATTTTTTTTTCATTTTTTATAATTATAATTTTTTGTGATAATGATGTGTAATTTCTAAAAATGTAATTTATATTTTTTAATTATTTTTTATTTGCCACGTCACACATTTAACGGTCAACTGTCAGAGTTGACCGCCACGTCAGTCAAAGTTAACGGAGGTTAACGGAGAGTGACCGAACTTGAACTGTTCAACTAATTCGAGTGACTATAAATGGAATAAATTAATTTGAGTGGCAAACGTAAAATTTTATAGCAATTCGAGTGATCAAACTTGCAATTAAGCCGTAAAAGAAAAGGAGGTTCAAAATATCAGACCCTAGAGTAAGAGGGCGGGGAACACGCTGAAAGAAGAAGTGAGCTTGACACGCAAAATGGAACCCATCACATTCATGTGTGCTTTGCACTCACTCCCCTGCACATTAATTAGAGAGTATATGGTTGTTTTATGACGAATTATCGTGCTTTCATTATTGATGATGTCATATTAACACCAAAATATTTTATGTCCAAAATAAGAAAAATTATAGAAATGTTCAACTTAATTAATTAATAGTACCTATAAACAAATTATCTAATTAAACTAATGAAATCTATACTAAACTATATTATGAGACAAAGTGAAATTTTGGAACTTGTTTGAGCAAAACTACATTTGATGGGCTAGAATGCTAAATCTAGGCCCAATTTTTTGAACTTTGGATATCTTTATTGGAGATAGTGGAAGAGTAGGAATGTTTAGATATTTATGTTATTTGTTGGATTCAAATATAGATATTTGGATGTTGATGTTAAATGTTGTGTTTAAAAATGAGAATTTTCATTTTGTTTGAAATATTGTATTTATTTTAATATGGATGCAGATTTTAGATAGATTTTTTCCAAATGTTATATATATATATATGCAAAGGCTAGCATACACCTGGTGTACGCTATACGCTTGTGTTCACACTCATAAATTAATTTTTAATTATTCTTAAATTAATTATAAATAATAATAATTAAAAACATACCCACTAATATTTTTTTATGTACGTTTTAGTCATCCTAAATTATACATAATCATTCATCTAAATAGCCACTTCTCGTCTTCTCCGACTGCTCCCAAACCCCTCAAAGAATGGCTTCTTCGTACGCGCCTTGGCATTATCTTCGCCAGCCTCTTCTGTTCGACACCGCTTCCGCTCTGCTCGACGACGTCGGGGATACGGTGGCAGAAACCTCTTCGCCTACCTGCAGGTCCTACAACAAACGACTTCCGAGTAATGATCCTGCCCAAGGGAGTCACCGGATACGTGATCGACCGGGAAACTGGGAAGTTTGAGCTGTACCTGTTGGAGACCTGCAAGTTGTCGATCTATTCGTACCAGAAGGGACGACAGTCGGTGGCGGGATAAGTAGAGGGGGGTCAACAATCTGGAAGGCTTTAAGGTGCACATCTTGCTCCTGTTGCTCAACATCGTCGAGGTTGTTCGCGCGGACCGCCACATGCAGTTCAGTCAGCTTCCCCCTCGATGGGTATTATGGGAGCCCGGAGTGCGGCTGCGGGTTTGATTGCGAAGGATTGGAGTCGTTATTGGGCTCTGTTGTTTCCTGGCTCCATTTATGTAACAAGGTTTGTTCGTAGAATTAATTGGATATGTATATGAATGGTGATCCAATAATGAGGAGAGGACAGGTTGTTGGTTTTATTTAATCGTTAGATATGAATGGAAGTCATTTGATCTAAGGGGTCGAAAAGGGTTTGTTGTTTGTGGAACCATGGCTGAGCTTTCCTAAGCCAGCTGAAAGCTCTGTTTTACAAACCAGTCCTCACCGCTGGTATTTATCGGCTTCAATGGAACATGACAGCAAGTGAAGAGTCTTATCCTCTCTAGAGGGTACAATTTCTCAAGATGGAGGCTATTCAGTTTCGTTAATGCTCACCCAGGCATGGAATTGAAGTTCCAATAGTGCTCAAACCATCCCTATCTGTGTCACTCCCTCTCCCCCTGTCGTCGTTCTGGAAAACAGAGGGACCTTGCTTCCTTCCCCATTACTTCACTCGTGGCTGGCATGTGGTAGTCGGTGAACATAATTAGAAACATTTTATGGGTTTGTGTGCTGTGTTCGAGCTTTTATTGGTGTGTCTGCTTTGTTTCTTGGTAGTTAAATCTGCAGGAGAGGTTCTGGTCTAAAAATTATGAGCAATGTGTTGTGTTTTTCATTTTGATTGTTTAGTGATATTGGGTTGGGCTGATTGCAATTCACCGTATTGAGTATCTTTCCTCCAAACTAGGCTTAAGCGGAATAGTTTACCGCTTTCCATTCACCAGCCGAATTATATAATCTTGCAACTTATCCCCAATTTGCTCCTACTATCTCTTGGACACTACCATCGATAGCTTACCAACCTAAAAGACATGATTGTCAATTCAGGCTTACCACTACTAATTATCAAATTAAAATTCGCATAGTTCTGACTTAAAGTTATGTTCTGGACGAGGGACATAACTAAAATAACAATTAAAATTTTGATTGAGGAACAAAAATAAAATTGGATGTAATGTTAAAATAAGAGTGGGGATTTTAAATCATTGAGGACAGAATGGTGTTGAAATTTATGTATTCAATTTTAATGATTGATTTAGAATACGATCGGTAAACAATGTTTTGGGATTATAGCATATAGACAACATAATTAAGGTATGTAACAGTAGTTATTTAATTGTGATTTATTTAATTATAATTAATAATTACTCAAGTGTGAACGCAGACGTATATCGTACGTCAGGTGTACGCTAGCCTGAACCATATATATATATATATATCTAAATTTATTTACGGACTATTTGGTAGCAAACAAATCATAAATTCATTTAAATTTAAAATAAATTACTGTATAAAATTTATTTTCAAATTCATGTGTTTCATATTCAAATCTTTAGAAATAAAATGAATTCAATTCCCCAATCATGTTTGGCATACGCTCAAAACTGATTAAATTAAAAGTTTCCAATCCTAATTAATTTCAAATAGAAACAATATTTATTGAAAATTCATCTTCTAAAATCGCAAGTGACAAAGTTATTGTCCAGTCAATAAGACAAAGCTAAAAAATAAGTTTAGAAAAAAACTAGTAAAACAATGCATTGTATGGCGAGTTCTACGGTACCCTGAGTAAAATCCGGGGTACCGCATACATTGAGTATGAAAACACTATCTAGACCTTGAATTGACCGATCTTTCGGACATGATTCGTCCAAATATAGGCACAAAAAGGAATGCACCATCTTAGGGTTTATATATTATTAGTTAGATAATTAGGACCTAGGGTTCACTCATTAATAGGGATGACAAAAATATCCGTAACCGTGGATATCCGCTTGAATCCGACCTTGTTGGGTAGGGTAAAACTCGAACCCGAACGATTTTTAGCAGGTACGGGTAAAACCCGAACCCGAATATTGCGGGTAATGGGTGGACATGGTTTTCTCACTATCCAACCCGAACCCGCCCGATATACACATGCATATGCATTTTTTCCTAGAAAAATCATCACTTTTCTCTAACGTATTTTATATTTAGCATATAAATATAATTTTTTTATGAAATTGTGTTGTTTTAATGAATTTTCTGCATTCTAGTGAATTTTTGTCATAATTTTTGTCTTACGTAATGCGAGAATACATGTAAATATTAACATATTAGTTGGAGTTATAAGGAGAAACTATTATCCATGGATAACCGTGAATACCCGAAACACGAACGAGTATGGGCATAGTTTTGATTTTCTACCCGTTTCTTATGTGGGTATGGGTATGGGTAAAACCCGAACTACTTTGGGTAGGGTAACGAATATGCACTATCCGTCCTCGACCGGCCCCATTGCCATCCCTACTCATTAAGGGTTAGGGTATAATATCAGACCCAAAAATCCTGCTAATTCAAGGTCTAGATACCATTTTCATACTCAAGGTATGCGGTACCCCGGATTTCACCCGGGGTACCGTAGAGGGCACCTGTATTGATATATATACAGTATCAAAGTTGCAGCTTCACATTGTATATAAAAAACAATCTTCATCAATGTAACCGCAAAAGGAACACATATATACAATGGCGTAGCCATAAATTCGGCTAAGGTAGGTGCTACGTTAAAATAACAAAAATATTTACTTATATTTTATAATGGTCCACGATCTGTTTCATATTATGAAAAATTATCTAAAATACATTTATTATGCAAACTATAAAGAATGTCATTTAAATGTACCATACCAAAAAGTCATTCATAATTTCATCTGTGAAAGTCTCTTCTTCATGACATTTACATTAAAGAAAAAGAGATTGATGGTGATTTGAGGAGGCTGAAAATTGGGATCGTGAATTGGGAAGAGTCAGTCACAATGATAATTTGAGAATGGAAAAGTGTATTTTTGTATATGTAATATTAAATAATAACATATTATAAATTTGTTCAATGTTATACACAAAGCATGTAGAAACTATTCAATGTTTCATGTGTTACGATTTTTATTTTTTAAGGTGGTGCCTGAGACGTGGCTCCGCCACTGCTTACATATGTACAAACATATCTAACTTGATGATGCGCTATCTGTGCAGTTTGGAAATAGCAGGATAGTTGGTTATGTGCCCAAATAGCAAGTTGACGCTTAGCTCCATAATGGAACTTGGAGTCGCTCGAAATGCAGGGTTGAGGAGAACTATATATTAGATTAACATATTGACCAAATGAGCAGGGTTAAGCACGCCAAATTAGTGAAATGAGGATCAATGTAGTTAAAATCGCACTTTAAAACTTAAAAATTTACGATTTCACGTTTGTAGGTCACTAAAACGCTTTTACACAAAATCTCAGTTTTTATAACTTATGTAGTTAAAAATTCTGCTTTAAAACTTAAAAAACTTACGATTTTACGCTTCTAGATCACCATAACGTTTCTACATAGAAACTCGCTTTTGACTACCTTGATTGAGGATAATTATGTCATTCTATTATAATTAGTAAAATACTTGTGGAATTCATTTAAAAATACCATCTATATTTCTCAGAATTGCTATAACTAGTTCCAATTACGTAGATTTCAAAATTTAAAATTGAAATTGAATTCTATTAAATACCAACCACAAAAAAAATTTTATTTCAAATTGAATTTCTCAAAACTTATGGAATTCATTTATACCAAACAATATGTTAGTGTTAGTGATTCTCATTTCCGTTTTGCTAAAACTGCCTATATTTGGCCCGACTACTATAAGTGTTTTTTGGCTTCAAAACCTGAAGTGGGGCTAAACACCTCTAAAAGCTCGGATTTTGAAAAGCCGAAAAGTGCTTTTGGATAACATAAAAGCAGAAACTCCGATTTAGAACTTATGTGAAAAACTGTTTTGAAAATACAAGATTATCCTTATTATATTTTAATTTTATTTCGAAAATATAATTTTATTTCATTTTAAAAATAAAATAAATTATAAAATTATATTATTTAATATAAAAAATCTAACAAGATCCATTTTGACTATTTTTTATAATTTTTATTCATATTTTATATTATAAATTTTTTATAGTCATTTTACATAACCCTAATATTAAAAAATATTTCTAATAGTTTTTTGGCCTAACACACAATTGTTTTTTTTGAAAAATATTTCTCTAAATATCTCCAGACAGAAGTCGATTTTGAAAAAGATATAGCACAACCAAACTAGCCCACTAACATGAACTGAAATAAACCGGTCGTACCATCGATTTGAAAATCTTGCACGAAAATAAAAAAGGCTTCAGAAGAAAATCTAAAAACCGAACCAACCAAGTTGTTTTCCTTCTTATTCTAGGTTTCTTCCTCAAATTGGGCTTTGCTCAGACCAATCCGATTCGGATCCCTGCAGGAAGGAAGCGAAGGACACATTAATCGACGGAAGGCAGAAAAGGGTAAGAAAAGAAAGAGGAAGGGGCTGCGAAGGGAACGCCGGTTTCCCGCTTTCGCTGAAATTTACCTCTTTGAGGAAGCAAGGTTAGGAAGGTTTGGTGGATCGGTGGAAGGGAAGGGTAGAGAAAAAAAAGGTTCTTGATTTCTTGAGACGCCTCTCCTCTTTCTCCCTCGCGTCGACCTGTCCCTTTCGTCGCTTTGTTGTTCCTCTTTTGTTTTACGGGACAGGACAAAGCGAGCGGGAGAGAAATAACTTCTTGGGGAAGGAGACTGACGCTGCGCAAGGTTAAGGCTCGGGAAATTTTGGGCTTTTGGCAAAAGTAGGAATGGGGCAGGGAGAGGTGTTGACTCCGGAGAAACAAGCTGAGAGATTGAAGGAAGACGGCAATTCCTACTACAAGAAAGAAAGATTTGCAGCTGCCATTGATGCTTATACCGAGGTATTATCTCTCCTCCGCCTTTTTCCTGGTGATTGCTTCTTCGTCTTCCTTGTTTCGATTAGTTCTCATGTGAGTGTTCTGTCGTTGCTAGGCGATTGCGCTGTGCCCTAATGTGCCCGTTTACTGGACTAATCGCGCGGTTTGCCATCGGAGACGCAAGTATGTTTCAACCCACCATTGATTGTGTTAGCTTCTCTGTTCTTTCCAGTATTTCGCGTCTTTCTGACTATTTTTTTCCCGGTTGTTCAAGCAACTGGAAGAAAGTTGAAGAGGATTGTCGGACGGCTATCAAGCTTGATCCCAATGCCGTTAAGGTGACTGCACTTTCAACTGTGACTTTCTCTGTTCGTATACTTGGGCTTTGGTAATCTGGTTGGTAGAAACTATATGCCTTCTGATGAGCCACATAATCTACAGTGCGATGACTTGTGTAGCCTTGTCGCTCGTGTGCTATGACACATACCCACCTAACGGATTGCTATTTGATAATGTGGGCATGAACTTCATAGAGATATAAGTTTCGTAAATTCATGATTAGATAAACGGTTATAAGTAGTATTTGGTTCTTCCATGGTGCCCCTTTATACATGTATATGTTTTCTTTCTTGGTTTGTTGATGTCAATATATAATGCACACACTGAATACTTATTCCGGATGCTGCAATCTACTGGTGCCTGTCCCTTTTTTTTTTGCTAAGTAAATGAGCTTTCAAGGTTCAACCTTGCTTTCCACTCATGAACAGGCGCACTATATGCTGGGACTTGCTTTACTACAGAGAGAAGAGTATGCTGAGGGAGTTAGGGCGCTGGAAAGAGTAAGACCAATTTTCCTTAAATTAACTAGCATTTGGTATTTATTCTAGTTACATAGCTGTCTTGGTCGTTGCAAGCTTTTTGATTGAGGCATATATATATCTTCCAAGCCTCTCATCAATGTGTTGTCATTTTCCATATGTATCTTGCAAAGCCACTAGTTCGGATCAGACCTGTTATGTGCAAAATTATCTCTTTTGTTTGTTTTTTCCTGGCTGTCATATATCCGACTTCTTTTGCTGTTTCTTTCCAAAGGTTGGCTTTAACTTGAAACTCTATCGACAATTCTTAGTTACTTCGTCTTGGTATATATTTGCTGATGAATAGGCGAGATTGTGTTATAGGTTCACGTATCAAGGTTCAGATAGCTTAGCAGGAAACTGAAACTTTTCTGTAGAAGTATACACGGGCAGCGTTATTAATCATTATTCATTGATAATGACAACACCTATTTCTTCTGTGGGCCATAAATTTACCTTGGTTGCATGACTTTCCTTGTTGTATTTACTTTTTATTGTTGGTTGATTAAACAACCCTCTTCCTCGAGGATCGTAAGTGAGGTTTACATTCAAACTTCAAGAATTCAACCTGTTTATGGATTCTACAATCATGTTTTGTTCCCCTCCTCGCAATACCAGTATGGATTGGATGGTGAATTTAATTTTGAAAACCTATGTTAAATTTATACTGATACAATTTAATTAAGCAAAATTGTCCAGGTCCTCTGACAAGATCACATAAAGACTAGACGTTTCCTTATATGAATATAGCTAGAGTAGGTTTTGGAGTGATATGTTACACAATGTTGAATTATCGTTTCTTGTTGATCATATAAGATTCATAATCTCATCTTGTTGATCATGTATGGTTCTTATGCCTTGGCCATTAACCCAATGCAACAACAGAGTTTCTATGTACAAAAGGGTTTATTTTGACAATTCTAGTAATAGTGATCTTGATTTGTATTTTGATGCTGGAATGTTCTCAAAGATTTGACACCTGCTTGGGTGGAGAACCCTTTTCTGAAGGTTAAAATCTTGTGTCACAGAGGAATTGGAGCTAATGTGGCACATGTTGTTTGTTGTCTAGTTGTGTTGCTGCAACCAGTATTCATCTATTTAGGTTTGCATGAGGGAATTTAGGGGATGGGCTTCCACGATTACGTGGATTTCAACTAATTCCTTTTTGTGCAACGAACATTACTTTGCAATTGCCATAGTCGCAATGCCACAACCTCTTCCAATTTTTATGAGTTGAAGTCCAATAGCCACCTGACCCCTAAAGAAAGGAAATGCCACTGCCATCACTGATGGAATTTTAGAAAAGACAAACCTACTTTCAATAATGAATAAAGAAATATCAACCAATTCTGTAAGCACATGAACGGTACAATAGATTAGCGGTTACATGGTGTTTTGACTGGTAGTGTTGTAATAGTATTATGGTACCATGATTACATTAAAGGAGGCCAAGGAGAGGATTTGGAGTGTTTTCTGTTCGGGGCTCCTTTATATGACCAAAGGTTATTCTGGGATATCTTTTGTCATTCCATTGGTTAGGCTGGTTGAGATTTGCTTTCACTCACCTTTTATAATTCGCCCAATACATGGCCCAAGAGAGATTGTCATTGGTTAGGCTGATTAAACTCGTCAGTCTCAAACATTTGTGAATTATTAGTAGCTGGCAGAAATGTCTATTTCACGATGTACCTTCGAGTTATCATGAGAGTCGGTTTTAACTTTTAAGCGTGCTATTTGACCTAGTTACATTGGGGGAGCAGTGTTGTTTTTGTCTGGCAGAATGTTAAGGGTCTTTTTTTTTATGATTGCTCTCAAACAAGAGTTTTGCTGGTTGAGTTGGTATATGTGATTAATGCCTAATACCGGGTTTTGCATTGCATTCATAGGCCATGGAGCTTGAAACAGGTGCAAACCCTACAGGAAAAAATATGGTGGAAGAAATATGGCAAGAGCTTGCAAAATCCAAATACATTCTCTGGGAGAAAACATCTACACAACGTTCATGGGAATTGCAGAGCTTGAAGTATGTAATCCCAGTGAGTTTTGTCTGACATGATCATATAACCATTTTCTCCCACTGCATCTCTCATTTTGTTTCCTCATGGAAGTTGTATGTCCATCTTTAGTTATACTTTTCCATTGTGATTCATTCTATTTCTTTAAATCTGTCTCAGAGAAGCTTGCGAGAATGCTCTTAGAGAGAAGTACTTCCTTGATGACCATCAAAGTGAAGGATTTTTGGATGAGACAGCTGCTGCCTGCAATGCACAACAGTTAGATGATCTGGACAAAGTGTTTAAGAAGGCAGGAGAAGATGACGTCCCTTCGGAGGTGCATGCTAATCCCGCTTTAGGCTTTTGATTATATTCCTCTTGAGTGCTATTTAAGTAATTCACTAATCCAATATTGATAGCAGGTACCAGATTACCTTTGTTGCAAAATTTCTCTCGATATCTTCCGCGACCCTGTCATCACACCAAGTGGGGTGACATATGAGAGAGGAGTGATTCTCGATCACCTTCAGAAGGTAACCGTACAAGTTCTTCAGCAATTTGGCATGCATATTTGTTCTGTTCAGATCTCATTGACATTCAAGGCTAATATATCAACTTAGGTGGGAAGGTTTGATCCAATCACACGTGCACCACTTGAACCATCTCAATTGATTCCAAACTTGGCTATAAAGGAAGCTGTCCAGTCATATCTACAGAAACATGGCTGGGCGTATAGGACGGACTGAAGGTTTCATATTAGAGGTTAGAGCCTGAAGTCTGCATTAGCTGATAGTGAAGGTGTGTCTCCAGGCGTTCTTGTGAATCATCTTCTATTCTATCGTGATGGGTTGGTTGGATGGGATGGATAACTTTGTAACTTATGGTAAACGCTTGGAAGTCGGAAAGTGCTTCCAAATGCGAATGAATGAGCTTGGTCAGTTTGACTGGAAGAGGGAGGAATGGAGCAGTTTTTGTTGAATTTGTATGGTTTTCGTAGTCTGAGTCACTGGTTTGTCTCCTGTACAGAAGCATTTCATCAGCAACCGCTTACCAAATGAACTGATTCTTTTGCTTGATATGAAGCAACATTATCAAAGACTGAAGGCTTCTCGTCTCTAATTTTTACGTCCGTTCGTGGTTTGGTGTTGGTTCTTTTTCGCTCCCATTTTCTTTGGTTCGCAGCTGTATAATATATAACTAATTGATGATGAAGTTATGAAGTGAGAAAGAAATCATAGAAAGAAGAAAGTTACAGATTAAACCAAATACAACAAACTACTTTCGGGAAGGATAAATACAATTTATTGGCGAAACCTTTCATTTCAAAATAAAATAATAGCCTAATCTTTTCAAAAATAATTTATTAATCAAATTGTTAACTTTTCATCCGATACCTCGTTGATTGACTCCGACGTGGCAAAATTATTGATGAGGTGGAAAGTTTATGATGACGTGACTAGAAAGTTAAATTTATGGCATGCCACATGGATATTAATTAATTTTATATAATATTTTATTTTTCTGAAACAAATAATATATTAAAAATCAAAAGAAATCCATAAATCTCACCCACTCTCTTCCTCTTCTTCCCTCCTTGTCTAGCGACGACGTTATCGCCAAACTCCTTGCGATTCTTCCTGCTGCCGCCTGATGACTCGATTTTACTCCCCATCTTATCTTTTTCCTTGCTTGCTACCATCGTCCTTTGCTGACTGCTCTCGCCTGAGACTCTTCACGAAATTTGAAATCTAGTGATACAATAACTCAAACTATACACGAAACACTAGTTCTAACTTGGATTCCAATTTTTTTTTTCCACAGATGAAACTAGTTCGTTGTGATATGGAAATGAGATCAATTTTCAATATATTTTGATCGAAAAATTTCATACCACTCGTTACCACCTTTGTTTTTAACTGAATTTCAAAAACATTTGCCAGATGGAATGAGTTCATCTTGATTTATTCGATTTACAAAATTCTTAAAAAGGACCAAAACGTTCCACTCCATACCACTCTGGTATAGCGGTGGTAACCAGTGGGACTAAATGATGAATGTGATAAATGACAGTTTGTATATTCCTACTATCATGTATTCAAATATTATACACTCTGATATATTCATAACACCATGATACACTTCACTACCATGTGGTATGATTTTATGCAGAGCCGACCTTAGGGGTGTGCCAGGAGGCCTTTCGTACAGTGCCCCCAAATTATGGGGGCCTTCGGTCTAGTGGCGGATCTATGGGACACTTCTAAATTTTGAAAAAACGATTATTCAATATGTATAGTAGTTAGCGTATGAGTGAAAGAATATTTAAGTGGCAGTAGGACACCTCTACAATTTGAAAAAAAATTATTTATCCCCCGATAGTGGTTTGTGCATGGGCAAATAAAAACATTTAAGTCGTAACCTATGGGATTTGAACTTGAGTCACTGCTAATATTAGAAAATATATTTTTTATTAGACTACAAACTCATTTGTTCTTTCATTTTAAATCGAAATATAATAGTAAAAAGCTATTCCTTATTACAATTATTTCAAAAGCTAACGTTTAAACCCAATTATGGACTCCCCTTGTCTAGTAAGATATATCGAGAGAGATTTGTAGAGTACAATTAAAGACCAACTGTATATTATAATTTTTCAGAATACAAAACACGCCTTGTGATTTTATTATAATTTGTACAAGTCAGATATTTTCTTATTACGTGATTATTTTATTATTAATTCTATTTAAATTTTAAAAGAGCATACCCATATCTAAAATCGTTGGGGTCCGCCACTACTCTGACTTGTATCATGTATATGTCTAAATATTATTGTAAAATTGATTTTGATTGTTAATTTAGAATGACATAAAATTAATGCATTGTATTTTGATTATGAGTCTAAAAATAATATTAAAAAACTTGAATGAAAATGCTAAAGAAACAAATGGACCGCATGAGAGGATGACTCGTTTGCTTATTAGAATTATTTCAAACCATATAACATAGTGCATTATTTGTCATGTATTTTCTTTGAAATAATAAAAAACGAGATATTGTTGATGCCTCATTATTATGATAACTAAAAAAATTTCCTTCAATTTTCCCCATTTTTCAGCTTTCTAAAGAGGAAAAAGAATTCAATTTCATCATTTAGTCTATTTGTACCAGTAAGACAACAATGCTAAATTAATTAAATCATCTTCAATGAATTTTATAATGTTGACTAGAATAAGGCAAAAGTCAATAATAGTAAAAATGAAAAAAAGAAGTAAATTCAATTTCGTACTATCTAATATTTTTTTCTCAAATATTTTTTCGTACTCTTTGAATCATCAAAAATTAGTTTTCTCTTCTACTCAATTAAGTTCTTATCACCTGAAATTCAGGTGAGCCTAGTTAATTGATTAATTGTCAATTTACTTATTATGTGGATTCTGATCTTTTATTTAATCTTTCTATTTGAATCATTAACATTCTTTATTTTAAATAATATTATTTTAAAATGATATTTTAATTTTATTTAGATTTTATTAGATTTTTTTAAAAGGACCTCATTTTATTTAAAGAATAGGGCCTCTACATTCTCGGGGCCTGCCCTGATTTTATGTATTACCAACATAGAATAGGACCTCTACATTCTTAGGGCAGACATGCTTTTATGTAGTACAAAACATCACTACCATGGAATAGACTGGTACTAAATATCTCAATTTTTTTGTTCAAAAAATATATCAAAATGGATATAATTTGAATAATACAATTTATCTGATTTATTTATGCAAAACAAATTAAATTACGTCTGAAAACAAAAGAGATATAGCCCATTAAAATTTATAGAAGAAATTATTAGGGGCCTTTCATAAATGGTGATGTGATAAAATATATGCATGGTTATTTATCTGTTCCCAAAATTTGCGGTCATAAAGATTCCTTGTCATGTGTATAACTACTTGATAGCCTATAAAAATAATATGTTTATAATTAGTGTAAAAAAATTACTTTCATCAATAAAATCATGTTAAGAGTATATCGAATTATAGGGATGAATTGCAAGTTTGGTCACTTATATTATTTATCTGTAACACGTTAGCCACCTGAATTACTTTCACTTATATAGACACCAGCTTTTGTCCGGGCAAAACATGCTAACTTAGATAATGTTTAGATTTCGTTTAAGGTTGACAATAGCAAATCTTAAACAAACTTCTAAATAAAGATGCATTTGTAATACTTGGAATGAACACGTTTTGCTTAACTAGATGAGATTAGCAATAGCAAATCTTGATGGATGTAATTTGATCTAACAATTTAGGCAGTTGTTTGACTTGGTTGTCATGGGAGTTATCTCTTAAGATGTTAGTTGTCAAGGGGCTTGGTTCTTCAATTACTAAAATAACGATTATAACAATGATTAGTTCAAGCCCATGTCCAAATCAACTCACAGTCAAACCCAAGTCCAGGTCAACTCGGGTCAAAGCTTGGTTCAGTCAAAGCCCAATCGATCTTAGTTGAAGGCTGCTCAACCAAGCCCAATCTGCCAAACTAAAGTCAACTTGGGGTGAAACCCAAGCCAGGCTCGGACCAAGCCCAGTCTCATTCGAACCAGAGCAGGCCCAGCCCACTCAGCTACCAGTCAGAAACATACACATACTTGGTCTCAATGCCAATCAAATTATAACTCAAACTTTTGCCCTAAAACCAATCAAATTACAACACAAGCCTACCCCGACAGTGGGTTCTCCTATTATAAAAGAAAGCTTTGGGCAGACGAAAATGGGGAAGGCCTGTCTACTTTCTTCTTCTGCCCCATACCACGACTTCCCGAAACACTAAAAAGTAAAAGCAACATGCCCTTCCTTCCCCTTATTTTCCACTGAAACTCCTCGTCTTCACTCTCAACCTCTTCTCTTCTACTTTTTCTCAATGAAACTCTGCAAAAAGAGACTTCCCTCTTTACTCTTTCTAAGAGACAGAAAAACAGAGGCACCCTTTTCCTTTCCCCACGAAATAGCAAACCGACTTCCTCCTCTTTTTGTCTTCTTCTTAGGCATAACCATACACAAAAATAAAACTCACCATGAATAGATACAAAAGACAAATAAAAAACTCCATTTCCTCCTTTCTCCTTAAGCTACAACATCACCTTACCAACGACACAAACAAAAAAGAAAAGAAGTAGAGCAGAAGCAGAGTTCAAAAGACAATAAAACAACCAAGGAGCAGCCAACAAAAAATCCACAGAAGTCAGACGGGAGGGAGCAGTACTGTTGGGATATGGATTAATATGCCTACACGACTATAAACGGGCTCAAGCCCACTGCAAGGCGTCCCGGGCCCAAGCCCACTCATGGAGGCCCAAGCTCTATATAAGGAGGCCAAAGCCTCCAAGTCAAAGATCTCTTCTTCCCTTCCTCACTTTCTCCTAAGGTTTCTCTCTCTACCTTATCTCTCTACATACCATACACTCTCCTATATCGTACTAACTTGGGCGTCGGAGCGTAGATCCCGGGGGCCGCCCCCCGCCTCACATGTTCTTCCACTCTCGAGGAGATCAGACGAGGGAGTCCAGATCAGAGCCCCATAACCGCCTAGTACATTCTAGGCTCAAACAATTGGCGCCCACCGTGGGGCTAAGATTCTGGCACTCCTTTCGTTTGATTTCCAAAAGAGGGGATGAAACCAAACCTCAAGCAACGGCAGCAGCTGCAGATCAAAAGCAAGAGCCGTCGCGCAGAATAAAAGTGAAAATGTCCCGGATCTGCTTCTCTTTTATGAGAAACGAGGAACGACAAGGATGGGCGGCGTGCAATTGGGGAGTTCATTCTTCGGTCCCTTCCCGCAGTCCGAAAATCCCAGATCCAAGAACATCGCATAATATGCCAACCGAGAACAGTCTCAAAATCGAAGATTTCCTCCATCATCTCTCCGATTTCCACGACCGCACTTCCTTCCCGGTACTCCTCACTCTCTTCTCTATCCTTCAGGTCAACAGGACGAGTTCCAGATCCGGTCGAAAACTCGCCCAAACGACCGGAAACAACAGCGACCCTCCTACTCACTCGTCAACCCCAGCACAACCTGTCATCGTCCCTGCTCGTCGTCCAGCTTCTCATCACCGCCAGCAAAGACGTCTTCTTTGCTCCGCTGACTTCTGCCACCTCAAGCGAAAACTGAATCTTGTAGGAAACTCACATCGCCTACTAATCCAACCTACAAAACAAAGAAGACGGTCAAAGAAGCTCAAATAAATAAGCTGAATCTCCCATGGACAACTGCGAATCAAAGGAAGGGAGCTACCCAAAAGCAGATACAGGTGGAAGCTATAGCAAAATCTCCAAGTTCTGATCGCCGGAGGTGAATTCCGGCGCCGGCAAGAAGCTCAGGCGAGCAGTCAACAACAACACTATGTGACAGTCTGTTGTCACATCCCTTAAGACGCAAAGCTGAATGGGAGGAACGCCTTCACAAAAAAAAAATGATCGGCTGCACTCGTACCGCCGCATGCAATTGCAATGGAAGTTTCCACTGCCAGCCCGCGCCAACAAAGCATCCAGGGAATTTTCCGCGTAACACGGCCCGCAGATCAAAGTATCAGGCCCGACTCCAGCTCGCGGTCCACCATCAATCAAATCCACGTCCGTCAAACGGGCCCACGAAGCAAGCCCACGACTCCAGCTCGCGGTCCACCACCAATCATATTCGCGTCCGTCAAACGGGCCCACGAAGCAAGCCCACGACAACGCAGCTCGCTTCGCCTCCACCTCCAATAAAGCTTCAGAGCTGCTTCACAAAATAAAACGCTTCTCTCCGGAATCGAACCAGGGTAGGCGTCGCACCCCACTAGCATGACGACCAACACGCTACAAGAGAATTTGTAATCAATCTATCAACGCTTTATATTTGAAGTAAGCACCTGGAGATTCAAGCTACCCATCCTACTATGCGGTCTTGCCACGCATTAGAGGCCCGCCCAAGACCGCTATGCTTCCAAAACTCATCACATTTGGCCGACCGCCTCCATCTTGTCAGCACTGGCTCGTCTCAAACTCGGCCGCTGCTATCACCAACCTCTCGTCTCCAACGGCACAGTAAAGTAGGACCCAAGATAAGGCCCGCTTACCACGAACCACCAACAGGCCCAACCGCAACCAATCAGTGGAGCACCATCATTCAATCAGGGCCTCATTAAAAAAGATTTAAGGAACCGCTTCCATAAAGCGTCAAACCAAGGACCTAACATTCACACGCCAAGCGCTCCTGCTAATTACAGACGCAACCACCAATATTTAACCGCTCACCGAGAAGAAAGATCGGAAACAGGCCCGCCTCCAAAGCCCTCGCTATGCGACCAGTCCGCCAACTGCCCAATGCAGCCCGTTTCACTGTCAAAGCCCGCTCCACCTCTTTCAATTGAGCAACGCGGGCCCGTCATGCAGGTCAGCTTCCAAAGCCCAATCCGCTCTACCTCTCCCTCAATTGAGCAACGCCCAATCAAGACTAATTAATAAAGAATGAAAGACGCCTCAACCTACCTTCGAACTGCTGACCTCTCATCTGCTCTGAAAGAAGCGCACCAACCAGTACGCTACCAGGTGGGAATTTGATGTCTTGACTCAGAGATCAAATATTATCAACTCGCGGCCCGCGTCTCGTCACTGAAGCCCAAGTGAGCCGCATACAGCCCATCCTCCTTCAATTGTGCAATGCGGGCCCGTCTCCAACTCGCGGCCCGCGTCTCGTCATTGAAGCCCAAGTGAGCCGCAGACAGCCCATCCTCCTTCAATTGTGCAACGCGGGCCCATCTCCAACTCGCGGCCCGCGTCTCGTCATTGAAGCCCAAGTGAGCCGCAGACAGCCCATCAGGACTCCAATTAAAAAAGAAAGAAAGACGCCTCCACCAACCTTTGAACAGCCTCCACCAACCTTTGAACAACCGACCTTTCATTAATTAGCAGAAGCGAAAACCAGTACACTACAAGGAAGGAATGCTGATCAACAACGCAGCGGCCCATACTTAACCGCTCTCCAACGTCTTTCAAGCTAAGTCAATTTTACAAAGATATATCTTATGCAAAGCGGTTCATTACTATAATGCTAGGCGCTCTCTATGCTATATTTATATTTTAAATATATTGGGCCCTAGCCACTTGCATCTTTCTCGGATACTCGAAGACTCACGCCTCATGCCTCCGGGCTAGGCTCGAAGATTCCCGCCTCCGAGCGATGCTCTCTCCAGAGAATGCTCACTTCCTCCGAGCGATGATCCCTCTCGGGAATGCTTCCCGCCTCCGAGCGATGCACCCTCGGGGATTGATTCATGTCTTCTGCCTCCGAGCAAGGCTCGTAAACCGCCTCTGAGCGAAGCTCCCCCCAAGGAATTCTTTCCCGCCTCCAAGCGATCTCCCTCTAGGGAACGCTTCCAAGGAAGCAAAAGGAGCAAAGCGCTTCCCAGAAAGCCAAAATACTTAAGCGCTTCCTAGAAAGCCGAAAGACTAATGCGCTTCCCAAAAAGTCGAAGGACTACCTCGCTTCCAAGAAAGCGGAAGACTAAAGCGCTTCCCAGGAAGCCGAAGAGCGACGCGCTTCCTAGGAAGCCGAGGGAGCAATGCGCTTCCCAGGAAGCGGAGGAGCGATTGACACGCCAAAACACAACACCAAACTGCGACCAAGTGTAATCGCAGTCCGGGAATGCAGTAACAGGCAAGTTTAATTATCAACCCGGGGTCTAGATCTACTGCTTACTCCGTGATTCTCTATTATCTAGCAAACTAGTTCGAGTGATTGTTGTGAAAAGTAAAAGCAACAAGAAAGCAATAATTTGTTCGGGTTTCTAAAGCAGGCAAGAGTCACTCGGGATTGAGTCCCCCTAGCCCCTTAGTTAGGTTCAATTGCAATTCCCTGGGTTGATTTACTGTTGATTAGACTGCGGAAGATCCGACAGTAGCTTGGAATCTCTTAAGCTGACCAAGCCCTCTCAGTCTAGCTACCCGGCAGACGACTAGTCTTCACCGGGATAGAAAGCTGAGGCTATGAACACAGAACTCCACTACTGGCGCCAAGAACACCAGTACAAAGCAGTGAACTGGCTAACTCTCGTATAGCCAACCTCCTACTATCGAATGAAGAGGCTCTAACAACCTAATCAGATTCTATCTATCTCAGGTTGCAGCAGAAATTGAGAAAAGCTGATCAGACTCAAATCAATTTATTAAACATGCATCATTCGATTAAAATCAAACAGTAATATCATCCCAAGTCATTACAATCAAATCCCTAACACAAGGAACTAGGGTTCTTCATACCCAAGTGAGAGAAGGGTTCTACTCCATAGAGAGAGAAGAGAAAACAAGAATCGGATTAGTCATACTCATAACGATGAGGATAATCTGCTCCGGGACGATGATTTTCACTCCTATGACGATCTCCAGGCTCGATTCGATGAAATCCAGCTCCAAGACAGCTTCTAGGGTGTGTTCTTCGTACTTTCTCTCTCTAGGGCTCTGTTTTTGCTCTCAAAACACGATTCTCCCACTTTTGGCTCAGAATAGGCTCTAAAACCAGGCTTTCCCGACTCGCACGGCCAGGGTGCACGGCCGTGCATATCACCCACTTGGCCGTGCACTCCAAAACGCAGCGTATCCATTAAGTCGAACTTCAGCCATCTTGCACGGCCAGGGTGCACGGCCGTGCAATCTTCAGGGTCTGCCCGTGCACGTCCTCGGCATAAGGCGCACGGCCAACTTGCAACCGTGCACGGCCGTGCAGCCTCCCTGGTCTGCCCGTGCAGCTCCCAAAAACCTCGCCATTCGTCCGTTCTTCGTCCAATCGACCCCAGACTCGCTCCTCAGCCTTCATTCACGTACTAGGACCTGAAATATCACAAACAAGCACAACCTAGCGTGAAATCGGCCTAAAACACGAGAATCAACACCTCAAACGGTGTAAGAACGGAGGTAAAAACATGTGTAAATGATGGTCTATCAGCGATGCACTTCCAAGGAAGCCGAGGAGCAATGCGCTTCCCAGGAAGCCGAGGAGTGACGCGCTTCTCAGGAAGCGAAGGAGCGATGTGCTTCCCAGGAAGCCGAGGAGCGACGCGCTTCCCAGGAAGCCGAGGAGCGACACGCTTCGCAGGAAGCCGAAGGAGCGATGCGCTTCCCAGGAAGCGAAGGAGCGATGTGCTTCCCAGGAAGCCGAGGAGCGATGCGCTTCTCAGGAAGCCGAGGAAGCAATGCGCTTCCCAGGAAGCGAAGGAGCAATGCACTTCCCAGGAAGCTGTTTGCCCAATGCACTTCCCAGGAAGTTGAGGAGCGACGCGCTTCCCAGGAAGCCGAGGAGCGACGTGCTTCTCAGAAAGCGAAGGAGGGATGCGCATCCCAGGAAGCCGACGAGCGATTCGCTTCCCATGAAGCCGAGGAGTGACGCGCTTCTCAGGAAGCGAAGGAGCGACGCGCTTCCCAGGAAGCCGAGGAGCGATGCGCTTCGCAGGAAGTCGAAGGAACGATGCGCTTCTCAGGGAGCGAAGGAGCGATGCGCTTCCCTGGAAGCCGAGGAGCAATGCGCTTCACAGGAAGCGAGGGAGCGAAGGAGCGATGCGCTTCACAGGAAGCGAAGGAGCGATGCGCTTCCCGAGGGAGCGATGCACATTCCAGAAAGCTGAAAGACTTATGCGCTTCTCAGAAAGCCGAAGTACTAAGCTTCCTAGAAGAGAATGGTTGATCTTGCCTCACACAAGTAGGACATTAACAAGACACACTACTTCCTGACAACATGGACGCGACACTGGTGATACACGAAACAAGAGCGTCTAGAGTTAAAACTCTCAAGCCGTGGGGGCCACCCTACCTAGGTCGCAATTATGGTGTACTAGCGCTAACAACAATGGACTAGCGAAGGAACTCTTATCGACTTGAGAGCTTTGGTTCAAGACATCGAAGGCCAAGCAAGGGGCAAAGGAAATGATCACGCAAATCGCACAAGGGGCAAACCGCATCATCCGGATTCGTAAGTAAGGGAAATTAATACACGATTAACGCATTATGTTACTCCTTCCATTCTTACAGAATACAAGAAGTAAAGGAGCAATTGTTGGGATATGGATTAATATGCCTACACGACTATAAACGGGCTCAAGCCCACCGCAAGGCGTCCCGGGCCCAAGCTCACTCAAGGAGGCCAAAGCCTCCAAACCAAAGATCTCTTCTTCGCTTCCTCACTTTCTCCTAAGGTTTCTCTCTCTACCTTATCTCTCTACATACCATACACTCTCCTATATCGTACTAACTTGGGCATCAGAGCGTAGATCCCGGGGGCCGCCCCCCGCCTCACAGGTTCTTCCACTCTCGAGGAGATCAGACGAGGGAGTCCAGATCAGAGCCCCATAACCGCCTAGTACATTCTAGACTCAAACAAGTACCGTCCCCAAACTTCAAACTACATAAGTTTGTAACCAGTTAACGATACCATCTAAACATCACATTTCATCATTCCATCTCTAATTATACCTTTTTCATTCCAAGCAAACACCACTTTGTTTAAGGGCAGCCCCTAAAATTCAATTCCCAATTAATCCAAGCAAAATACAAGATGACAAATTTCACCATAATGGCAAAGCAATCAACAAATCATATTTATTGCTTTCCTTTTGAGGTTCCTTACCTCTTATCTACACCTTGTTATTTCAATAGTTTCATTGCTCAAGTTTATTACAAGTAAAAGCTAGATCTTTAGTTTAGTTCAGTTTCGTGTTAGGATTGAGGCGCGTTCGTCATCATTGTCGTAGCCGTCCACGATTTATCAATCACCACCGCCTGGTTGACGGCTCATTCAGATTGATTGACGGATCTGCTCATCTTGCATGTGTATGTAGACAACCTTCAAAACCCCTCAAGACCTTCTTCCTTCTCATTTTTCAGCCGAATTCCTGTTCGTGCCTCCATTGACAACCACCACTGTTGTCATCATCGAGTTCCTCTCTCAATTTTCCTTAGCTGGTCACAATCTCTCCTTCTTTAGCTTTATCCCCTTGCATTCATCCTCTCCTAGGCGGTGGAGCTCGTGAAGTTCATCCACACCAACATGGCAACACGTCGATCTGTGTAATCAACTTGGCGGAGAGGCCGGTATAGGCGGCGACGATCACTTGGAGGATGTCAAGGGCAGGTCTCAGCTGCTGCTCTCTTTCTTTTCTTCCCCTTCTAATATTTCCTTGGTCCGTTTCTGTTGCTATTATTAGGGGTGGGCAATGGGCGGGTTGGGTGAATTTTGGTTTCAAATTGTGACCCCACTATCCACCCACATTCTTATGCGGGTTGGTTTGGGTGGGTGGCGGATGGGTGCGGTGTTGTTGTGGGTTAACCCGCAAAAGCAATTCTCCACCTATCCACTAAGAAAGTTTAATAAAATTTATAATAAGTTCCTTGTAAATTAGTAAGATTGTATCAATTTAAACACTTCCTACTTTGTCTCATGTGGATCCATGTAGTATTTACATCAAAATTTTCAATACATACCAATCAATTGTGCAGAGAATTTGAGAAAACTGACGCATATTGCGATTTTGATAAAATTAATAGTTTATAATGTGAATCCAATATCAAATGGATATTATACAACACAATTAATAACCAATAATAGTAGTCTAGAAATATTATTTATTCTCCATTTGTAAAAGTAGATGACGAGTGCGTAGTGTGATTTGGAAATATGATGAATATTCGATTGCATAAGAAAAACTATTTTATCATGTAGTATGGGTCATTTGGGTGCCCCGCAATCCACCCACCCACATAACTGCGGGTTGGAGATTTATCAACCCACAATCCACCCACATTAATCACCCACTACTTGCGGTTCGGGTTATTTGTGGGTGGATCTACATCAACCAGCGGATTAACCACCCACGTGCCCACTCCTAGCTATTATTAGAAGAGAGGAATCGAGAAATTTTGAGGGAATAAAGGTGGGGTTACGGCCGGGTGGGATTGGAGAATTAAAAAGGGGGTGAGAGAGACCGAGAGTTAGAGTAACGGGTTGGGTTGGTTTCTCCTCCTTAATGATAATAACAAGAGTAATAATAATAACTATTATTTATATTTTTATTGTTATCATTATTCCTAATCCATCATTGTACCCCTTAGTACGTAATTAGCAATTCAACTGTTCATTAATTATGGTCAAACCTGAACCCAAATGTCGAGGTGTTACATGTCCTCCCCCATTATAAAAAAATTTCATCCCCGAAATTTAGACTGTGTACTCGGCCTTTGAACTGAGACACCTTGCATTTTATAGTGCTTGCCTCGACTGAGATATCACATTTCCCCCTTTAAGAAAAATTTCGAACTCAAATTTTGTTCACCGTTATAACTCAAAGTCTCCCAGGAGGTAATCCTTCTACTATATGGATTTATACTTCCTTTACCTTGTATGACCTGGAGCTATACATCTTTGCCTCCAATTTGTTCTCCGCTGGCAATCACCTTAATGCCTCTTTTCTGTCCTTCCTTTCTTTTCTTCGGCCCTTCCTATCTATCGTTCTCCCTGAATCCGTCGTCCTGTCGAGTACCACCATTTTACTATAACTTTTGTAACTTTTGTTATAACTAGTGGTGCCCTCCTTACTTATTTACTTCCACAACTCCATTGTCAGCGCTTGTTACTAGCTTTGATACCTGAACTCAGTTAAGTAGCACCTCGCCATTCCTCGGAGTCAACATATCTACTAGGAACTTGCTCTAGGTAAACTTGACTCATGACTCCCACGACTTCTACTCACGACGATGCTTGGCTACGACCTTAATCTCTTAGCTCAGGTTCACAATGGCTTAACAAAGTGAATATGGTTCCTCCTTAACTAGCCATCTCCTCATTATGACCTTGAATTATCCTTAACTAGCTGCCTCCTTCTGCTGACATCCTACCAAGCTGTACCCACTCACAGTGGGGCACTTTGGGTAAAGTAACTCACCGCGCTCCTCTTGCTTGGGAATGCTTTCCCCAACATATTCTTTTATACACTTTCTTGAGTTCGATTTATTTACCCTCATTCCAACTCTTTGTTTAGTAGATACGACTCATGTATAGTAGGGAGCACATACTACTCATGTATGGTAAAGAGCATGAAAGAAAAGGAGGGATCAGATCTGATTTCCTTTTAACTTAGATCTGTTAACATAATATACGGAGATACTCTTTAATAGATATGCTAGTATGAGTTAGTTTCGTATGAGAAAGAGTTAGTGGCAGCAAGATTAGATGTCCAAACAACCATAGCATGTAGATCTATGATACAATCATATATATATATGTTCAGGCTAGCGTACGCCCGGGCGTACGTTAGACTACCGTACGCCTGTTTGAGTTTTGCTATTTAGATCAAGAATTAACCGGAGTTTTGGTCATGATACTATACCCTAACCACTAAAGGATAAACCCCAGTCCCTAGTTTTCTAACCCAAATCATGAGATTTGTTTAATCTTAAAATGAAAATCAACAATAATTTCGACGAATCAGAACCGTTGATTTTCATTTCAAGATTAAATGAATATTATTATTTGGGTTAGTGAATTGCAGACTGGGGTTCACCCATTAGGGGTTAGGTATAGTATCGTGCCCCAAACTCCGGTTAATTTATTGTCTAAATAGCAAAACTCAAGGGGCGTACGGTAGGCTACGGTACGTCCGGGCGTACGCTAGCCTTTGCCAATATATATATATATATAGCGCCTAATTGCTTAACACTATGTTCATGAAGAAAAGGAGGAAAAGGAGGGGAGGGTAGGAAAATTTGGAGGGGAGGTTAAGTTTGGAAGGGAGGGAAATTAGAGGGAATTGGAAAGAAAATGTTGTTTAATGGAGGAAAGTGGGAGGGAAAAAGTAGATTGGGAATTGTGATATGTATTATATTTTATTGATGATAGAATAGTTAAATAATTTAATTATGTGTTTATACTATTTACATTAATTATATAATGTGGATCAAATTTGTTTTTCTTTGTTAATTTTGTTAACTACAACAAATCAAAAGTTGGTTATTTGAATGAAATTTGTCAACCTATTACTAAAATTTTGTTAACTATTTTATTGAGTAATAACATAGCAACTAAATATATAAACATACAACAAATTACAGATACATAAATTGTCCAAAAAGCAACAGGATAATAGTAATTTCCCAAACATAAGGTCACATGCTAATACTAGAAGTACATACATTCATCCAAAATAAAGGTATCCGCTAATACTAGACATACATAATATTGTACTTAACAATTTAATTCATTAAATACAAATATTGAACGTGTTATAAAGATTTTATACGTGTTTAATACGGGAGCCATCAAATATACGGGGAAAAATTAAACGATTTGACAATAATACGTATACGAAAATTTTAAATGAATAAAATATGTATGGGTATATGTATTTGAATATTTACTACAACTCATAATTATTATGTTTGACCTCACGCAAAATTAAAAGTGCTGAATTGGAAAGGGTGGGGTGATATTATTTTCTATTCACACAATTAAAACTTCCCCAATAATCCCCATTACTCTTTCCTATTCTCTTCCTTCACCGTTTCTCTCTTGTCTGATTGTCTCTGGAAACCGAGAAGACAATTCTCTAGATTTGGTGAGTTCTTTGTTTCTTCCCTTCATTTTCCAGCACATAGGCGATTCATTTCTCCACTCCTTCCATCATTTCTTCTCCCGATGGGTTCTTCGCTGACCCCTTTTTTCTCTCATCTGGAAACGCGATCAATTGAGAAAGAGATATAATCTCGCCCTTTCTTCTTCTTCTCTCTCGGTTAGCCTAGAAAATTATTTGTATAAACCCAGTTGGATAAGGAGAGCATGGATTCAGGTAAAATCAAGGCATGCATGTGTCTTTTCTTGAGTTTGTTTTTGTTTTAATTGAGTCCTGGGGATGGAGGAAATGAGAGCCGACCGATATCCTCGCCGGCTATTAACGATGGGGCATCATCAAAATCGCTCTGGTGATGCTTTTTCTTTTGGTTCAATTTTTTTTTTCTCTTTTTTCCTTTCGATTGGTTTCTGGTTATTCATTTTCTTTTGCAGGTGAGAAATTTTCTGGGTTTTGTGAGAAGAAGAACGAAGAGGAAAGGGGGGAAAAGATCGAAGAAGAAGAAGAGAGAGGGGGAAAGAGGGATAGAGAGAGACGACGGGAATAAAAAAGAAAAGAAAAGAAAATCAATCCACTCAAGTCTCACCGTTTTCTCTCCAATTCGGAGGGGAGGGTTAAACAGTGTGTTTTCCCTCCCTTTCCTTTCCTCCCACAGCTTTCCTTTCTTTGCAAACGGGGGAAAATGTTTGGGGATTCCAACTTTCCCTCTGCTTTTTCCTTTTCCCTCCTTTTCCGCTCTTCGTGAACATAGTGATAAGGGGTTTAGTCGGAAACGGACGCGTCCACGCTAGGTTTATGTGCACATCTTTCCACAATTACACACTGTTATTCCACTCCGTCGTTTCCTTCATTCCTTCATGCAAGATTGATTGCCCCTTTTTCCCCACCCCTTCCTTCTCCGCGTAGTTTCCCGTCCATCCTCCCCTGTTTTCCCACCGATTGCTTTTCCGATTATTTCGACGTTTCCATATCATCAAGTTGGGCAGAGAATCACAGACAAGAAAAAGTAAGTGATTGGAAATCCCACCGAAAGATGTGAATCGAGAACAGAGTAGCAATCAGAGAAGAGAAGGCAGTCAGATGGAAGAAACCGACGGCTGCCGTGGGCTTCCATTCCATGCCAGTTACCAAAAAAGTTTCCTTCACTAATCATTACCGTTCCTTCTAAGCCGCATGAACCCGCAGACTATATAGCGGATTGACATGAGAGAATTAAGACCGACGCCGACGTCGGATTCCGGTGCATTTTTTACTACCATCTTTCACCATTTTGCCGATTTATTAAACCTGCCTCTGTCCATCTATTTGATAATTGGAGGAACATTATTATTTAGCTGTTTCTCCCAAGCTCTAATTAGTACTGTGGATCGACTCCCTTTCCCATTTGTATGAGTTCCACGTATAGCATCGAGGGTATGCCACCTATCCTCCACTGACATGATGTACAATAATTAGTCTTCTCACATTGATTTCGGATTTCATTGTTTCGCTTAAGGAAATGGTTTGGTGGCGTCTAAAAGCCACATCATCTAATGCATTCATTTTTGCTGAATCTCGCCGGTGCTTATTATCGTGGTATTCACGTAAGAGTGTTGGTTATTCATGTAAATGAAAATTCATACATTTATTTATGATATTTGTATTAACCATATTTATGGAATTAAATTTAAATTATAAAAAATTTCTATAAAAATGAGTTGTATTATCATAATCTACACAATAACATCCATTTTGATATATTTTAAAGTTTAAAAATTAATTTTATAATAATGTGAATAAACAAAATTTGATTTTATAATAATGTGAATAAATAACAATATGTGTGAATAGACACTAGGTTTTATGAATAAATATGATTGATTGTGTGAATAACCAACTAATATGACGTGATTAAGCACAAATTTATGTAAATAAACACAAAAATATGTAAATTAGGTGCCGTGGCTTTTAAGTGACACCAAACCTTCTCCTTGGTTTAATTGTGCACAAAGTAAAACTTCTCCTTCACCAAAATGAGAGTAGTTAATAAGTTACATAAAAAAAACTGCATGGGTAATAGGATCCTTGCTGCTCCCTCAAGGCTTGACTTCAATCTTTTTAGTTAGGCTTTTAATAATCAGGCTTGGTTCGTTTGGCACTAATTAACGTAAACAATATGTAGGTTTTATTTGCACATGATACTGGAAGAATTCCTTCAATTGTTAATCGGTCTATTTAAGTAAAGAAATTATTGAAATTAAGAGAGATTAGGCTTAGAATTTGATGTGATATGAGATGCTTATGCATGTTGGCTCTACTACATACATTTTGAAGTTGTACCATAAAGTAAAAATAAATTTTTTTTTATGGTACAACTTCAAAGTCTACCTTTAACATTATGATACAAATTCCCTAATGATTACAATCATTGGCATAGCCAGAAAAATATTTAATTGGGGTCGAAGAACTACATAGAATCATAGAACTCTTTGAACACAACTCAATATATAGTGTAATGGTGGAGCTGTTGTCTCAATATATAGTGTACCTATAATCTTTTGTATAAATCTTTTTACTTTACAAATTAGAGTTGTACCTTTATGTTATGATATCATTTGAAGTTGTACCATATCATAAAGATACAATTTTTCTTATGGTACAATTTCAATTTGTACTTTTAATGTAATGATACAACTATGATAAATTTTCAAGTTGAACTTTAAAGCAACAATGCTTTAGTACAACTTCAATTTGTTTGTTGTTTAAGTTTAAAGGTCATTACATATAAAAGCTTATCATTAGCTTCGGTTCAAGTTTAACGACCAACAATGTTTGATTTCATTATTATTGATTTTGTAATGTGTGTCAAGAAGTTTGAAAAATTTATTCTTTCAAAAACTATATTCGTATTCCAAAAGTTAGTGATTCTTCGAACTTTTATTTCCTCTAATAACATTCACCTTCATTTAAAACAAAACTATTCTTTATTTCTAATTAGCATATACATTTTAGATAAACCGCTGCGGAGCGCGGGCCAATTATCTAGTATATATATATATATATGGTGTACGTCAGGCGTATAGTATACAACATGTGATCTAACCGTTAGATGTACTTAGATGAGCTCCAGCCGATCTCAACGGTCAATTTTTGTTTTTCATTAAATCAAACTTCGAGTTGGGGTTTAGAAAATCGGTGCCTGGGGTTTATCCATTAGAGGTTAGGGTATAGTATCATACCCCAAACTCGATTTAATTTATGGTCTAGATAGAGATATCTCACTAGTAGTACCTGGCGTATAGTATACGCCTGACGTACGTCAGTCTGACCATATATATATATATATATATGGTAGGTCAGACTCGTATGCTCCTGACGCATGGTATATGTCAGGTCCTCCACAACGTTGATATAATCTAACGGTGTTAATTAATTTTAATTAAATTATTTATTTATTAAAATGTATAAATAATTAATTGGTTCAATTACTTTTTTATACGTACCCATTAATCCATAATTTTTTTTCCATATAATTTCATAGTCCCGTACCTAATAATCTTGTAATCATCACTTAAACACCCCATTTTTGTAATTGTATCTCCATCAAACTACTTAATTTTAAATTTTTTCCTTTGTTGGTAGATGTAATCCCAGAGCCATAGTAACAACTCCACATCCCCTATCCCTTTTGTTGTTCATCGGGTAGTGACGAACCCTCTCCTCTCTTTCTTTGATTATCGTAACAATTCCACATCCTCTTGCTCGTTTATTTTCCCCTGCCCAACCCCTTCCATGTCATAGCTCCGCCACTGCTCTATTCTTTTCAACGAAGTCGTTTTTATTTAACCTGGAACACAAAAAGGCTCGTCGTCACTCTCTTCTTCCCCGTTTTTATTTCGACTCTCAATTCCGGCAACGAGAATCTGGCCGACGAGACGCGCGCTCCTCTCTTCATTGCTCCTAGTTGCCACCGTCACCATAGTAATCCCACCACTATTTCTCTTCTCCGACAAACCAACTTAACCATCCCAATCATATCGAAGAAGGCATTATAATCCCACCGCCGTCTCTTCTCCGACAACCCCGCGTTCCGTATAGACCCACATCCCACCGAAACCCCCATCCCTGATAGCTATCGAACAATGGACGGAATAAGCTCTTCCCTCTCCAGTCAAACCCATTAAACCCCGCCGCCGCCTCCACCGAATTGCACCCTATGCTCGAAAATCCTGACCAACTGAACCCCCTCTCCACCGGAGCTCGGGTGCCGCTCTATGGACCTGCTGCCAGAGAAATAGATGAATCTTTGATTCATTAATTATTCGAGGAAAATTGATTCCCTTGGTGATGACGGAGTAATTAGGGGTAGTTGGGTTCCTTGATGTCGATGGTGAAATTAGGGTAGCGTTGAGTGATGAACTGATGATGTTATTAAGTGGACGCCCGGGGCGTGCGCTAGGTTGTGTACGCCCCCTTTGAGTTTTGTTATATAGATCACGAATTAACCGGAGTTTGGGGCATAATACGATACCCTAACCTCTAATGGATAAACCCCAATTCCTAATTTTCTAACCCAAACCATGAGATTTGTTTAATCTTAAAATGAAAATCAATGAAAATTTCGACGAATCATGATCGTTGATTTTCATTTTTAAGATTAAACGAATCTCATGCTTTGGGTTAGTGAATTGGGGACTGAGATTCACTCATTAGGAGTTAGGGTATAGTATCATGTCCCAAACTCCGATTAATTCTTTGTCTAAATAGCAAAACTCAATGGGGCGTACGGTAGGCTAGTGTACGCCCGGACGTACGCTAGCCTTTGCCATATATATATATGCGATGAAGGCATTGATTTCAGGTCTACCATGAAAATTCATTTATAATTTTAACTATGTTTATTAAGATTAGATGGATGATTATCCTCATAAATGATGAAATATATTATGTGTTTTGATTTTCTGCTTGTTGCTTGTTGTCTCTTTGCTACTTGTCTTGTTCTTGAGCCTCTTTTGCTATTCCTCTATTCTGCCCTTGCTCTTGTCAGAAACAGACTCCAAAATCACTCCCCAATCAGGTCTCTCCCTTTCTTTTGCCTGTAACCGACCTCTTTATCCCTCTCTTTGTCTCTTTTTCCCAAAATAATTGAACCTCCCCTTCTCTTTTTCGGTTGGGAAGCTTTTTATGCAATGTTTCGTTACTATTAACTTTGGTGTGCTGGTGATTTTTGGTTGGTTTCTGGAAGAGGTGGCCGAATCCTTATCTTCTTGAGTACTGTGATAAAAGTCCGTTGCCTCTTGGGGTGAGGTATGGAGACGAAATCTGTTTGCCCTGAGGGTTGATTTGGTTAGCATGAACCGGGGTGGAACTCTTGGGCTTTAGTATGGACTACTGTTTTGGGTTGCATTCTGATTATTATCTTTTTCATTTTGCAGGTTTGTGATCTGGTTTGGGCTCAAAGAGAGGAGAAAAGGAGCCCAATGACTTCAATTGATGAGTCGGCCCAGTTTGAAATGGTGTCTCAAACTTCAAATTTTTTCTGTTAGCACTAACAGGAAATCATTGTAATTAGTTTTAGTTCTTGATTTGGTACGTCATTACACATACTTTGTACCATGTGTCAAATTTAATGTTAAAGCTTTTGTCTTCATTTCATCTATCACACCTACGTTCGAACCTCTATGCTAAACCTTTCAATGACAAACTTTGCACCTCTATTATTTTTTCCATAATTGATGTTTAATATTTGCCACTTCTAATCTTACTATCTCAATTAGTCCGATCCTATGATCTTAACTAATTTGATTTCAGTTAATTATTTGGTGTTCAAGACTTGCCATTGCTAGTCTTAATCAAATCGATATATTTATGGTTAATAATAAAATCAAAATTATAATTAAATAAACGTCAGTCTGAAAATCATTGTTACTTATTGACTTGCTAGTGCAATCTCAACCAATTCTTTTCAAGCATTCTATTTAATTTATCGTTACAATTTTTTCTTTCTTTTGAGTTTAAATATAGTGGTTGTCCTGGACAAAATGTGGTGTCTACAGTTAAAATTATTCGGCTGAGAAGGTCTTTGAAGAGTGCAAGTCAATGTCATTTTTCCAATCCTCCTTATCACCAACCGCAAAACCCGTCAGCGGCTCTACTTCACTAGAGTACCACTTGCCAGTAGGGCGAGCAAAGAAATACTCTTTAAACTAGGGAGAATCCAACTAGGGAGAGCCGTATGCAAAACCTATGAGGGTCTCCCGCCAGCAGCACGACTAGCAGTTGTCTGAACCGCGCATCGTGTACAGGAGGCGGAATGCTTCAAACAAAGGCTCCACCCCCAGCCTTTCGCAGGCTGCCCGAAATGTGATGGAATGGAAAATAATTCCAGCAAAATGGCGCCCTAGTGTTCAGTTGAGATGTAGAAGATTCTGAGTCAGTATGAGATCAAGGGGGAACTGAAGACGCATCCTTATATGCTCCACATGAATGGGAATCCATCTACCTGGGCAAGAACCAGACCGCCCAACAAGAGAGGGAGCCGCATAATCCCACTCTGGAGGAAGACCATGATTCTTCAATTGGCGGAGGACTTGGGAGGGCCGATAAGCAGCTTCACTAGGCGGTCCTAGCTTGAAGACATGTGAGGGTATTCCCCCCTCCCCCTCCCACATATCCTTGTGCAAGCGCACCCGGTATGTATCGTCAACAATGGCCTGGAAGGGCGCCAAGAGCGGCCCCGCGGAGATTGTAAGAGAAGGAGAGTCAGCATCAAGGTCACCAAACTTGGTGTGGTTGCTATGCGCTTCATTAGTATCCTCAGACGAGAGCGCTATCACGGGAATGCCATGAGAAGACTCACGGTTCATTTCGAAAGAATCAAAGTCATGCACGTTGTCGCCAACAGCCAAAGAAGCCCCATGCAAGGCTACATAGGTCTCAGTATCGTCTAATGCATTCCCATATAACCCTAAAAGGCCAAAGTTAGGACCGCCTAGACTCACTCTAGGGTCGTGAACATTCTCGTAACTGCATACAAAGTCAATATTCCCCAAGTCCCATTCTATATCAGATACACCAAAAGATGGAGAAGTTTCATGCATACCTTGGGAGGTTAGTTTAGCCCCAACAGTAGGGTTTCTCGATCCGCCACCAGCCTTAGACGACAAGCGAGGAGTAATAGTACCGGCGGTGGAATTTCGAGCGGTGTTGAAGACGGTGTCAGCGGGAACATCACTCGACAAGTTCTTGTTCTGGCTGTCGGAGGGGGTGGTGTGCTGAGAGTCGATAGCCATCTTTGCCTTTCTCCCTTTCATTTTTGCTCGCTTATGGGCTCGTCGCAACTCAGAGAGGTAAGTGGCTCGTCTTGCGGAAAGAGATGGATGATTTTGAAGATAAAAAGAAAGGGAAAATCTGGAGCAACGAGCAATCTTTGCTTTGGTTCAGAGAAACTTAAGAGCGAAAGAAGGGTAAGCAAAAGGTAAGGAAGAAGGATTATCGACTAGTTTAAATAGAAATGAAAAAGCGGGGCAGCGACGATGTGACAGTTCGGTGACCGAGGAAAAACTCTAAGTCTGCTAATTCAAATAATGGACAACTGAAAAGATGACCACTCTTACCGTTGTCAGAGTTCGAAATTTGAGTCTTGCCACGTGAACGGCGAAGGATGGAAAGAAGAAGAGCCCCATGCCGTAAGCGCTCTAGGACGGAAAACACGGTTAACGCACCTTGGCGGGTCATCTTAGTTTCTTGAGCGACCAGGGGCAAAAGGGGTAGTGCTTAATGGAGTGAAGGATCGCTCAACACGATAGAAGAGAAGACATAGCTTCCAAAACCATAGATTTTCCTGTCTAAGGGGAAATTGATGGGCCCACGTGGTTGAGCGTATCGGGTTTGAAGCCCAAGGAGGGAAACCCGCAGGTCCGACCCAATAAGGAGGCCCATCCGATAGGCGAAGAAAGATGTTAGGCGGCCGTTTGTGGACTAGACATGGACTGCCCGACATAAAGTTGCGATGGAGACAGAGGATTGACTAAGATTTACCTCGGGATAAGCAAGACTAAATATTAATTACCGCCGTAGGCGGTCGTCTACCAAAAATAGCCACCTCACTCGTGCACTAAATAACCACCAAGTACTTTCTAGGCTCAGACAATTACTTTGGTACCCTCAAGCTCACGTTTTCATATATGAGTTATCTGATTATATCATTGTTTATGTTAGGATATGACTTGAATTTGATTTGGTTTGGTTTGTGTTTTGGGCCTATTCTGTTTGGGTTTGGGTTTTGTTTTGACCTTTTTCCTTGTTTGTTTGGGAAAAGGTGTTTGGTTTTCTGTTTGGAATTAGGAGAAGAGTTCTATAAATACTCTTCACCACCATAATCTGTTGTAAGGTTAGTCGGGTTAGTTTGTTTGGTTTGTTCGTTTGGAATTTGGTTTGTAACCTGTACTCTCCTCAAATTAGTGAAATTTGTCTCCCCTGCCCGTGGATTAGCTAGCACACATTGTGTTAGTGAACCACGTTAAATTTGTGTTCGTTCGTGTTGGTTTGGATTATCGATTGCATGCTTCTGTTCTGACAGTATAGATGACGAGTCTATATCATTCCAAATAACCTCAAGCAACATTAGAATGCACTAGCACTGGGCCACAAGAGTGGGTCACGAGGTACTCAGGTTGCCATGTGAATGGGGTCGGGTTTCATACTAAAGCTCGATACATTCGTCACAAAAGTCAAAATAGTGGAGTTGTTGTGGTTGGGGATCATGGTGAAGAAGCTATTAACTTTTATGAATTATGGAGTTATAATCGACGTAATTCAGTTAGACTATGTTGAAGATAGACATTGTTATCTCTTTATGTGTGAGTGGTTTGACTTAGGTAGTAAAAAGTCTAGGGTAGTTCATGAGTGTGGGCTACAACATTTTAGTAGCACTTGGTACAAGAATGATCCTTTTTTTCCTCGCTAATCAAGCAAAAAAAAGTTTTCTATCTCAACGATCCCAAGATGGGTTGAAGGCAACAATTTCATCATTACGTTTTTATTGGAGATATAGGAGACAAATGATAGAGATCATGACAAAGGAGAATGCACAGACAATAATTCTTAACAAGATAGGGAATTGACAAGCAATGATATAGTTGTAGATGATGAGATTCATATTGACATCTCTTGGGGAGGCTGATCGTTCAGTGGCAATGAATCATCGTGTACTTCAAGTGATGATGTGAAGCTGAAGCACCTTGTGATTTCGAGTATCTTATTTCTTATATGTGGTATGGTTTTGAGTTTTACAGTATTGTTGTATCGTACTTATCTTTGTTTCTGTTTGTTCACATGATTTAGGTGGTGGATGTGATGACTCAAGATCATATAGTCAATTACATGAACAACTTCATGTGCAAGCAGGGCCGTCCTGGGCCTGTGCGAAAAGGCCAATGGCACAGGGCCTCAGCCCATATACCTACATGAATTATTATAATTAGGGTCTGGATGGTTGTAAAAAGTACGACACCAGTGACGCGGATTGTGATTGGTCTACATAATGTGTGATGTGGCGGTGGTTGAATTAATTAAGCTCAATCCAAGCTCGGTGGCCCGTAAAAATTTGAGATTTTTTCAATAATAACACCTTTAAAAAAAATTACAAAACTAGCACCCATATGAAAAAATTGACAGAAATAGCACCAATTTTTTTGGAACGCACCCCTAAGGTGCGTTTTATAAGTATACCGCACCAGAAGGGTGCGTTTTATTTATAAAACGCATAATAGGGGTGCGTTCCAGTTCACAAAATGCACTAGGGCGATGCGATTTACTGCTGCTGCGGAACGGTCTTCAAGACCGTTGGATGGAGGGGCGATCGGGCGGCTGAACGTTTGCCAGCGGAGCGATCCGCGCCAAGGATAGCAGATCGCACGCCCGAGATGCGGTCAACCCTAGGGAAGCGCAAAACGCATCGGGAGGGTGCGATTTCGGTAGGGGCATAATTACCCGACCGCCCCTGGAGGGTGCGGTCTGATGGGTATAAATACCCCCCCTTCCCCTCTCATTTCTTCACACCACAACCCATTCTTCCTTCTCTCTCTACAATTTATCTCTCTAAACCCTCCCCCTCCCAAAAGCCTAGGAAATAGTGGTCTGTTGGTTGCGGCTAAGTCCGATATGCCATCAGAAAATATTTCTTAGTTTTTTTCCTCAAAACCCGCCGAGCCGAGCCGAAGCTCTGTCCGAATTGCGCCGAAAAAATGGCCGATTGGTGGCAAGGAGAAGGAGTTTATGTTGATGAATTTCAAGCGGTACGTACTCATTATTCTGGTTAAAATTTTTTTGTTGTTATAAGCTTTTTAATTAATCTATGTACTAACCTCGTTGTTATTTTCTCGTAGGTTGGGGAGGACGTCGATATATACAACCAACGGTATTATCTCGAGCAAGGACCGTTGGATCGAACCGACTTGTACGACCAACCCAACCATCGGTCAAGGGATGTTTGGAATGATCACCCGGTACATACAATTCTTCACCATTTGTCCTTCTTTTATTTTGTTAATGTATTTAGTGTAATATAAAAATAAATTTATGTTGATTTTTTAATCGTTTTGGTGGTTTTAAATAATTTAATCGAATACATAGCGCCACTTACTTCGACTCTTTATAAAGAGATGCACGTCTAAGGAAATGGGGTTTGAAGCGATTATCATATCCTCCCATTACCTGGGAAAATCGGGTATTAAGAGATCCTCGGATCCCCCCTTTTTCTGTCAAAAAGACTGCGTTTCTAAGAAGATGTATACCTTTTCTAAGAGTCTAACGAGTGTTGCTTTGTATTCGATTAAATTATTTAAAACAACCAGTACGATTAAATTATTTACCAAACAACCAATACGATTTATTTTTATGTGCACAAAAAGAATTTTATTAATTTCAAACATTTGAATATGTATTTTCTATTTAAATTATTATTCATTAACAATGTTATTTATGTTAATTAATTTAGTATGTTTGTTTTACGATAATATGTATGTACCTCTTTAAATTATTATTCATTTACGAATGTTATTATGTTAATTAATTTAGGACGCTTGTTTTATGATAATATGAAATGTCTTTTTATGATAATAAAATTCTGCTTGATGTCGCATAATTTAATTTAATTAATTTAGTTATAAGAAAAAAAACCGTTACTAATATATAATAATTAACGTGTAAATTTTCGCTAGGAGGCACAAACTAGAATCCGCTACAGGGGTACCACCAATGTGCTCCCATTCCACCCAGCTATCTTGCCCTTTCTCAAAAGGGCACGGTTAGACTCGATTAGGCATTTTAACAGCATCAAAGTCGATCGCCAACTCATCACCGCATTAGCCGAGAGATGGAGAAAGGAGACCCATTGTTTCAACTTTAGAGAAGGAGAGGCCACCATCACGCTAAAGGATGTCGCCATCCTAACCCATCTGCCCATCGACGACAAACCGGTGTGCGTGAGTGATCATCCCCCCGAGAATCGTGACGGTATGCCCGGTTGGGTTCATTTCATCCACAGTCATTTGGGAGTGAAAATACCGGTGAAGGGTTGCGTTGATGTGACCGATCGCATGCCACCAATGAGGAAACACCAAGTCTCAATTACATGGTTGACGAAGTATTTTAGAGACCATTACGAGAGTCATCCCCTAACCGAGGAAAGTCCGGAGGATGAGAAGGAGAGATATGCTCGTATCTATCTCATAGGCATGATCGGAGGAGTGTTCTTCTCCAAGAAATCAAGCAATCTCCTTAGTTGTGGATGGCTTAGGATCATCTTCAGTAGTTGGGAGGAGATGGGGGAGTATAGTTGGGCATCCGCTTGCCTAGCTATGATCTACCACAACTTGTGCAATGCGTCTCTAAAAGCTGTGAGGGAGGTCAGCGACGCAATGTTCATCGTCCAATTTTGGACTTGGGAGCATATGCCATGGATTGCACCGGTCCAACGTCCAGACAGGGATTGGCCAATCGATCATCCCCTAAGAGGTGAAGCTTATGGTACAAGGTAAACTTCTCATACCCCATCATGTAGTCATAACACATTTTCCCTTGTGTTTTATCTTATTGTAGTTTCATTATTGTCTTATTAATAAGGTGGCTCGGACACACCACATGCGACAACCTTGTCCAACACAAGTTGGACGAGTATCGGAGGAGGTTTGAGCGACTTTGGGAAGGAGAGGTAACTTCTATCATGTGATCCATTTATATTTTTTTCCATGGGACTACATGTATTTTTCTAATTAATTAATCTTACGTTACTCATTTCTTTCTTGTAGATCGTCTTCGATCCATACCCGGAGAACATCGTTCATTGGCATCTCCAGCAATTCCCCGGTCATATCGGGCAATGGTGCACTAGGGTTCCTCTAATTTGTTTTGGGACCGTGGAGTGGCACTTGCCGTATTGATGCCTCCGTCAGTTTGGTCGGTAGCAGTGCATTCCGTTGGAGGTCCCCGATAGTCAAAGGGCCTTCCATAGCCGAGATGGTCGGCTAGGTACTCGCGATTGGCCCACGAAGTTGAAGGAATTCATCGCGATTTGGGAGAACCGACAATTACAGGATATTGTCACTCCAAATCAAGTGGGCAGAATGGGGTATCATGACCCATACTTGGATCGATATCGGCAAACATCGGTTCGTTACATGACTCCGGAGGGTGCGGCCGATGGTGCATTAGTAAGTATAACCAGTCTAAACATACTATGATTTATTACTTGGTTCCTAAATCTCTTTCTAACTTTTTTTTTTGTGATTTAGGCTGATGGGATCGAGCGGATCAAAGATATGACTACCGGAAGAACTGAGTTGGGCAATGAAGATGTGAGCTTCATCAGGAGGATGGCAAACAGTCAACTTGGCTGTATCAGAGCTCAGGGCCGGGATCATCGTAGATATTCGCCGGCGCCCGCACCCCCGCCACCTCCGGTACAACTTGATGTCCTCGCACCCCCACCACCATACGAGAGAAAGAAGAGCAAGAGGGGTCGGGAAAGGACCAACGTGCCTGAGGTAACGCCATATGGGGGGTGGAAAGTGCCGCCCCCATTGGTTGTGACACATGGTGCCGGACCAAGTTCCACCCAAGGTGCCGGACCGAGTTCCACCCAAGCTCCCCGCCCGACCTCTGCCCCATCTCCCCGCCCGTCTTCCGCCCAAGATCCCGACCCGACTTCATCCCAAGAATTCCGCCCCTCTTACCACAACGATCCCCACCCAAGCTCATACTACGATCCTCGCTCGACCTACCATCAATCCTCTCAGAGTTTCCACCAATCCCCATATGATCCCACCCCGATCTCATACAACGATCCCCGCCAAACATACTATGATTCCCGCCCGGTCTATGATAGACCGTCATTTACACATGTTTTTACCCTCATACTTACACCGTTTGAGGTGTTGATTCTCGTGTTTTAGACCGATTTCACGCTAGGTTGTGCTTGTTTGTGATATTTCAGGTCCTAGTACGTGAATGAAGGCTTAGGAGCGAGTCTGGGGTCGATTGGACGAAGAACGGACGAATGGCGAGCTGTTTGGGGAGTGCACGGGCAGACCAGGGATCTTGCACGGCCGTGCACGGTTGCAAGTTGGCCGTGCACCTCATGCCGAGGCCATGCACGGCCAGACCCTGAAGATTGCACGGCCGTGCACCTGGCCGTGCAAGATGGACGAAGGCAGACTTATTAATACGGTGCGTTTCAGGGTGCACGGCCAGAATGGTGTGGTGCACGGCCGTGCACCTGGCCGTGCAACTCGGGGAAACCGGTTTTAAAGCCTAATCCGAGCCAAAAGTGAGAGAATCGTGTTTTGAGAGCAAAAACAGAGCCCTAGAGAGAGAAAGTGCGAAGAACACATCCTAGAAGCTGTCTTAGAGCTGGATTTCATCGAATCGAGCTTGGAGATCGTCATAGGAGTGGAAATCATCGTCCCGGAGTAGATTATCCTCATCGTTATGAGTATGACTAATCCGATTCTTGTTTTCTCTTCTCTCTCTATGGAGTAGAACCCTTCTCTCACTTGGGTATGAAGAACCCTAGTTCCTTGTGTTAGGGATTTGATTGTAATGACTTGGGATGATATTACTGTTTGATTTTAATCGAATGACGCATGTTTATTGAATTGGTTTGAGTCTGATCAACTTTTCTCAATTTCTGCTGCAACTTGAGATAGATAGAATCTGATTAGGTTGTTAGAGCCTCTTCATTCGATAGTAGGAGATTGGCTATACGAGAGTTAGCCAGTTTACTGCTTTGTACTGGTGTTCTTGGCGCCAGTAGTGGAGTTCTGTGTTCATAGCCTCAGCTTTCTATCCCGGTGAAGACTAGTCGTCTGCCGGGTAGTTAGACTGAGAGGGCTTGGTCAGCTTAAGAGATTCCAAGCTACTGTCGGATCTTCCGCAGTCTAATCAACAGTAAATCAACCCAGGGAATTGCAATTGAACCTAACTAAGGGGTTAGGGGTCTCAATCTCGAGTGACTCTTGCCTGCTTTAGAAACCCGAACAAATTACTGCTTTCTTGTTGCTTTTACTTTTCACAACAATCACTCGAATTAGTTTGCTAGATAATAGAGAATCACGGAGTAAGCAGTAGATCTAGACCCCGGGTTGATAATTAAACTTGCCTATACTGCAGTCCCTTTCATTGGTTACACTTGGCCATTGTTAGGTGTTGTGTTTTAGCGAGTTGATAATTAAACTTGCCTATAATACCCCCCATCTCCCCGCCAAACATCATCTGGGACTTGGCATGATGGCTCCTCCACGACAGGCCAACACGAGTTCAACCCATGGACTCGCCCTCATCAGCAGTGGCCTCCTACTCCTCACCGTATGTGCGCCGATGTCGCCCGATCGACCCCGGAAGTGCCGCTTCCCCGCCGACATAGCACCGACGAGCGCCATACTACCTCGGCCGTTCGAAACTTGCCACCCCATCCACCTGTTGCTACTCCCGTCGGCAAACGTACAAGGAGCAAGAAAACTATGGGTTCCGATGAAGCTCGTGGACTTCCTTGAGATGTATTTTGAGTTGATTTTTATTTCTATGTACTTGGAACTATTCCCTTTACTTTATTTTACTTAATTGAGTGTTGATCAATTTGTTATTATGACGATTCCTCTTCACTTGATATAATCCCAATTCGTTCAATCAACAATACACAATTAAATGCAACGTAAGAGTTACAACTAGCTTGAAGAATGATAATCGGAAATTATGTCGCATTAGCTGAGTCCGGCACATCAGCACCCGGATTTTGCGGACCAATCGGTCCTGGACACCTTCATTTATCATGTCCTGGAACTTTGCATATTGAACATCGTCTTGGGCCTCGTGGTGGTCTTCCACTTTGATCCATTTCATTCTGAATTCTCTTTTTCCTCGGGCGACCCGGTTCACGCCTCTGTCCGAATGGCGGGACGATCAATTTCCCTGCGTACAGCGGCCAATAAGCTTCATCAGGCAATGCATGGAAACTCCGTCCATAGGTGTTTTTGAGTGAGTCGATATTGAAGAATGGACTAACGAAGTGACGGGGGTCTTTGCTCCTGTTTTTAATTATGGCCATTGCATGAGAACAAGGCCACCCTCTCCCCTGATACTTTTGGCATGAGCACTCACCAACTTTGGTCCTGAAATTGACCAAAACTTCATGACGGTGGCCCCCTCGTCTACCATCCTCCCGATGTCCGGTCGTCACGCTATACTCACCAGTTGCCCGATTCAAAACGGTTACACTATGTCGACTGCTCTTGCGATTGTCATTATCCATTACTTCAGTGACTTTATAGGAATTGACCTTTCCCTGTGCCTCGTTCGTCCTTGCCCAGTGTAGGCGGTTCACGAACCATGCATTCGTTTTCCAAAAAGTCATTTCCACAATGGCAGAGATTGGCAGTGCACGAACGACCTTGTAGACAGAGTTGATACTCTCACTTGAGTTGGTTGTGGCAATACCCCATCTTTTCCCTCCATCTTAATGAAATGTCCACATGGATAGATCGTGTCCATCCAGCCACTGTGCCCCTTCAGTGCATAACTCGCGCATCTTCTGCTACTTCTCCTGAAATTTTTTCTCCTGGTATGCAACCGCTGAATAACACACAGAAAAGTAGTACGTTAGTCAATGATCGTCAGTTTAGTAAAATTTCAAACAACACGGTCATACTCTCATTAGACTATTAGGAGAGGTATACATCTCCTTAGAAACACAGCCTGTTTGACAAAAAAAGGGGGGATCCGAAGATCGCTTAAAACCCGATTTTCCCAGGAAATGGGAGGACCATGATAATCGCTTAAAACCCCATTTCCTTAGGAATGCATCTCTTTAGAAAGAGTCTAACAAGTGCACCACTCTCCATATTACAAGATATTGTTAATTGAGAGCAATAGAGAGCTTACCAATCCACCACAAATTATCAGCAAGCTTCTTCCGCTTGAAATGATGGTTCCAGTTGCTCTTGAAGTGTCGTATGCACCACCTTTGGGACCAATTCCAGGTTGGATCCAGGCCTAAGATGTCAGCTCTAATGCCGGCGTGCCGATCAGAGATTATTGTCAGGTTCATCCTCCTAGTGACGTGGAGCTGAAGTTGTCGAAAAAACCATCCATAGCTATCAGCATTCTCTCCCTCTATAATGGCGAAGGCTAAAGGAAAGAAGGCTAAAGGAAAGACTTGTCTATTTGCATCCGCACCACTGGCAATCAGGAGAGTGCCCTTGTACTTGCCGGTAAGGAATGTACCATCCACTTGGATCACAGGGATACAGAAGCCAAAACCATCAATAGATGGCTTGAATGCCCAAAACAGTCGGCTGAAATGGCGTTTGTTACCTGGCTCTGGGGGTTGTATCTCTTCATCTTGGTATCGAGGGGAGAAAACAGTGCCAGGGTTAGACGCCTCCAATGCCAGTATTAACCTGGGAAGGAATGCATATGATTCTTCCCAATCACTAAAGACGGCGGCCAGAGCGTTCTGCTTTCCATGCCACGCCTTCTTATAGTTAATCATATAACCATAACGACTTGCAATGTCAGCGATTATGACTTTCACCTTCAGATCCGGTTCGGCCTCAATCAGATGCTTGATAGCCGCAGCAACCACCCTGGATTTCAACTGTCAATGGCCTTGGGAAGTTATGGATGACACACATGTGTGTGTGTTCACCGCACGTGATATGACCCAGTGGCCGTGTCTCTTGCTGTTGATGGCCCGAATCCTAACATTGCACCCCTCGTGATGATTACGGCATCTGACTATGAGCCTTTTGGTGTTGGAATGAGTTGTGTGCCATTCAAAATGCCGAGTCATTACTTCAGTCTCTATGGCGTGCCGCACCTCCTTCTTCGAGCCAAATTGTTGGCCCTTCGTAAACCCAGTGAGTGGGCCCCATATTGGGACCTCTGACGGCTCCATGTCGCTATCGACCATCCAATTTTCGTCTGGAATGTGATTGTAGTAGGGGACTGGTACACGGTCAGGAGCCACATCATGATCATTATCTGAATCTGACTCTGGCCCTGAATCATCAGAACCTTCAAGAGGGTCGGAGCTGTCTGCACTGACGTTGTTCTCTCCTTCTTCATCGGAGGGGTCGCTGACTGGTGCTGGCATAGCAGCTTCCATCTGATCCAGCTCATGAAAGTCACATTCATCAGCTCCATAATGGTAGTTGTGAAAACTACCGCTGCCTTATTGGAAGTTGTACTGGGGTTGGTTGCCGAGGTCCGGTTGAACTTCTTCTTTATATGAAGGGAAAGATTGATGATGGCCTTCACCTTGCTCTTGGTACTGAAAATAGGAATGAGGATCATGGTAACTTTGGTAGGGATGATCGCCATATAATTCACCTCCACCATGGATACCAGATGTTTGACCGTGTCCAGAATGACCTCCAACGCCAACGGCTGGCTCGGTGTAAACGAACATCTCGGCTTTGGCCAATTTGTTGGACCTCAAGAATTCGAGCATGGAATCTACTTCATCTTGAGTGGTTATGGTATATTCCTCATGCCACAATGACCCACTTTCTCTGTTTGGATATCGGTACACCATACGATCTACTCTTCTCGTGCCATCCATGCAAGTAACGTTACTGCATATTTTATAGAGGTCTTCAAGCTTCGGTCTGGTAGCGACCTTTATTTTTTGAAAATTGCCACCGACGTAGGTGGCCACCTTTCCGGTCTCTTCCGTGTAACCATTCCACCGTAAGCCAAGCGTGAACTGGCGGAATGCCATATGCACACAAAAAAACCGTAGTTTAGTTAATATCATAAAAATCACAAATCACAAATAACAATAAAAAGTAACACAAAATAAACTTACGAGTTAATGCTAATGGCAAAAACACTAAAGAAATATAGAGATACAACAGAAAAATGAAAAGAGAGAAGGAGAGGTGTGAAGAGTAGAGGTTTTCCGGGCAGTCTTATATAGGCAAAAAAATGAGGAAAACCGCACCTCTAAGGTGCGGTTTTGGTCTGCCATGCAGCCCTACGTCTATAATTCTGCATGGGTGATTGTCGGGTGTCGGAAAATAATTGACACACAGACCGCACTTGGGGGGTGTGGTCTGTGTGGCTAAACCGCACCTTAGATATGCGGTTTGGTTTTGGAGGATTAAACCGCATCTCTAAGGAGCGGTTTGCCTAGGTCAGGCCAAAACCGTACCTCGGCCATGCGTTTTGTGTAGGGCAGACGTGAAAACGCATGGCCAAGATGCGCTTTAGCCCCAGGAAAATGGACCGCACCCTACAGGTGCGGTTTATATATAAAACGCACTTGGAGGATGCGGTCCAAAAAAAAGGGTGCTAGTTTTGTAAATATTTTTGGAAGGATGCTAGTTTAGTAATTTTTTTTTAAAGGTGCTATTTCTGGAAAAAAAACTCTAAAAATTTGCCCAAACCAGAAGGAAGAAGCTGCCCGAAGTAACGGAGTCTGAGCTTCCGTTTTGCAATATCTGAATCCCTATATCCTTTTATTTCTTAAATCATTTAAAATTTATTTGACTACTGCATTTGTTTATTCGCATTTCACAGGAGCACAAAATATGAAAGAAAATCCAGAACCTTGTCTCCCGCTACGGATGAGTGCGAAAGGAACAAAATGCTCCGGCGAACTTCTTCGACAACAATATAATCTCTCATATATCCTCTTCCATTGAGCTCCAAAAAAATCAAATGTTCCCATGATTTTGGCCCCAACGTCGTAGATCTGAATTATGATTCTGCGTCCTTGAGTCTGTTCGTGTGGCTCTCTGGGTTTGATGAGTTCATAATTCTCAGATCGAAGTCAGAGCGAACCCCTCATCCGTGGTTGATATCGCTGCACTTTTTCGTCCAATTCGTCATAAAGGCCGAGAGCCAGAGCCCCGAGGAAAGTTGTTGCATTGATTTATTGAAGGTAGATTGTGGGTTAGCAAGCTTTTTTTCATCCAGTTTCTTTGGCGGATGGAGGAGGTCACTTTCATTGGAAATCAGGCGATCTCATTAATCTTACCAGTAGGCCGCAAGGAGCGTGGATCAAGTGCGAAGAGTGGGTGCCTAATGACTAATGCAGAATAGGTTACCTCCACCTGCAGGGTTGTTGGATGAGAGTTGTCAAGGCAAGGCTGAATCGACAAGTTTTGAGTGTTAGTTTATGATAATTAATGTACCCAGTGGCGGAGCCACTTGGAGAGGAGGGGGTGCTTGCACCCCCTTGGGTTTGGAGAATTTTTTTCCGAATAGGGGTATATACAAATTCGAACCAGTGATCATTCAGTTGCAAGAAGAATTTCTTACCATCTCAACCGAGTAAGTTTTGTTATGCAATGCAATTTCGTGTTTATTTATATAAATTGTTGTCTTTTGTTTAAACTCGCTCATTTCTTTTGTAGCTCTACAATAGATCAGAAATTTCTTGCCTTTTGTTTAAACAAAACCGAAAGTGATGAAGTAACAATTGAAGTTCACTTGTTTGTTTCACAAAATCAATTCCAAGGTACTTCTGAATTCTAATTTGTAGTACTTGATGAATGGAAGTTTTGACTTGTTTGTACTGAACTTATTTGTTTGACGTTGTAACCTATGTACGTGACACTATTTTAATGTAATTGTATGAATTTAGAGTATTGCGTTGTTGACTTTTTTTTCATTTAAACTTGACTTTTTTACTGTATAGGTGATTTTTATGATATGATAAAGACACCCCCTTGGCCAAATTTCTGGCTCCGCCACTGAATGTACCTTTATGTAAATATTCCCTTAGCCGAGTAGAGTAGGGTTTCAAGAGAAGCCTATATATATGCCTTGTATGTTTGGTGAAAGGCAACGTGAATAATATAAAAAAAAAATCTGAGAGGGAGATCCTCTCCGTGGACTAGTGTCATATTGACGATACTACGTTAAAAAACCTCGGTGTTCTTGCTTGTTCTTTGATTATTTGACATGGTATCAGAGCCTGCGATCTGAGATTTTTAATCGTATTTAGCTGGTAATTGTCTGATATTCATCGGTGCTGCTAGGGCTCTACTTTGGTTCCTCATCAGGTGGTTCTTCTTCGCTTATGGTTGGCCTAGGATTCTTTTTCAGGATCCTTCGTCAGGTGATTCTTCCGACCCTGTTTGCTCCTTTTGGTTCTCGTCCCAGCAGCTTCGTTCCCAAAGCCCTCTCGGCTTTCTTGGCTTTCTTGGCTTTGCTTGGTGCTGGCCTGGCACTAGTATTTGTGTTCGACAAACAGGTGGATTCCTTTCTTTTGGAGCGCTGATGTCGCTAAAAGCGCATGCAAAAATAATCCAGAAAGTAAAACTGAATGGAGTCGTATTTCCCTAGGGTTTTTTCTGTTGCTTACTCAAGTATTGATATTCCAATGTAAAACGAATTAAATGATTTAATTAAGACAATGATTTGGAAAAGTTGTTTGGTTTAGTTTCCCCCTTGATGTTTCATCCCGAATAAACTCAATTTAATTAATAAGTTTTAATACAAATTTCATCCCATCGTAATTTCTAAAATTGAACTCATGTAATTTCTTATCAATAAATTCGTTCAGCTTCCAATTACTAATCTCGGTTTTCACGTCATATTAAGTAATTGAAATTTGATAGATGAAGACCCAAATTACACTCAAGATGGACCACACAAATTAATCCTGATTTCTCATGAATTTTACCTGAATGGCTCTTGTATTTGGTGATCAAGGAATTGGAGCGCTGATTCTAGATGACTCTGTCTTCCAACAATTTCCTAAATGGAAGATCTCTCTTCTCATCCGGGAACAAGATAAACAAACACAAGATATGTTAATTTGCCATAAATCCGTTAGTCAAATTGTGTTAAAAGAGTTGAGATCTTTAATTTCATCGAGGGTTCCACTATTCCAAACAACGTGTTTTTTAGTTCTCCATTAAAACGGATGAAGGGCGGAAAGATTTAGTTAACTCAAGTGAGGTAACCAATCGTATAAACCTAACCCCACTTCCACAAATAAATATAAATATAGCACAAATTGGACGAAAGGGCGGAAGGACTTAACTAACTCAAGTGAGCTAGTTAATCGTATAAACCAAACCCCACTCCGAAAATATAAATATGGGGATACGGAAGGACTTAACTAACTCAAGTGAGCTAGCTAATCGTATAAACCAATTCCCCACTTAAAAAGTAAAAATGGGAGCAGGGCGATAGTTCGTCCCCAATTAACCCACGATAATAATAGCGTGAAAATTAAACGCATAAGAGTATAAAAATTATCAAAACTTTGTTGTAGGCCAAATGGGAGTAACGAGAATAGAGTAAGTACGTTATACCAATAAATCACCTAGAAGTTAAATAAACTTCTTATGGTCATTTACTAATGTAACGTATTATCGCTCATCTCAAGGATAAGAACCGTTATCGTATGAAGCATATGACTTTGGATCGAAACACGAATATTACAACGAGAATTTGGTAGAGTTTCGACAAGGAAGAAATGGAATGGAAACAAGATGAGCAAGAATTCTATTCTCTATGGTTCTCTTTCTCCTCTCCCATCTCATTCTCTATTTATAGGCAATATTGGTTTGTCCAAATGAATGAAATAATGCTCTGCTTGCTTTGAGTAGATTCGGCCAGCAGCTTGCTTGGAGGATTCATTTGCCCGACAATGTCCATTTAATTGGTGCTACTTGCTTCTTCTTTCATCCTTTAATTGAGCTGCTTGCTTGGTAAGTTTCGGCCAACACATGGAAAGCAAGCTTGTCCATTTAATTCAAGCAACTTGCTTCATTCATGGCCGAGAGGTAAAGGCAAGCAGCTTGCTTGTCGTGCCCATTAATTGACCAGCCTGCTTCCATTAAAATGAGCAGCCAGCTTCCATTTATGTCCGAGAGAAAGGCAAGCAGCTTGCTTGGATTTCACTTCTCATTTCCAACTCCAATCCAGCTTCCATTTATGTCCGAGAGAAAGGCAAGCAGCTTGCTTGGATTTCACTTCTCATTTCCAACTCCAATCGTGTAATGTCCACACGACCATAAGCTAGATTCACCAGCCAGCTTGCTTCCAATAAATTGAGCAGCCAGCTTGCTCAAATTAAATGTCACTTGCCACCATGTCATGCAGAAGAACGCCAAAACGCTTCAGCTGCTTGCTTAACTTCCATGTAATAGATGACACCCCACATGAGCCAGCTGCTTGCCTCTTTCATGCATACGTGCTTGATGGTTTGTTCATTCTTTCTTAATTGAAAATCATGAGGCCAATGCATCGGTCGTTGATCGTATATTGATAACAAAAGAGGACGCGGCTGAAGTGGTAGCTCTTTGCCCTCGCTTGGGACGTCGCGGGCTCGAGTTCCACCGACGCCAGATTTCGAACCCTAACCATCTTTTTGTTGAATTGACTCATTATTCCATTCTTATTAGATAGAATACCCTGAAACATGACTCAAACACAAAACCAAACATAAAATCTGGAAATCGAATGAACTTGGTACAATTTAGGTCATTTTAGGATGTAAAAATGTAGGTGAATATATGTATAGTTTAGGTGTTATCAAATTCCCCCACACTTAATCCTTTGTATAGTTTAGGTGTTATCAAATTCCCCCACACTTAATCCTTTGCTTGCCCTCAAGCAAAGCACGAAAAACTTAAGTTCAATCGTAAAACCTGTTTCATGTTATTCAAAAACTCACAAACACACATAGTGGGAAACCAGGTGAATCACAAGTAACAATCAAAACTGAAACACAAAATATTATAATACGGATGGTGGCAACCACCACAGACGACATTCGATCATAACACTCCTGTGACATGGGAAACTCTGACTTAGATTAATAAGAGCATTCTTCTATCTTTATTAGTCATTTTACACACTCAATTGTTTAAGCATAAGGTTCACAAAACATAGCATGAGAGATCGAGCAAATAGGTCTTACTTGGGATTTTAGAATTCGGAAAGTCTCTCTCACTCGACCAGTGGGGTCAGGGTAAATGCATGTAGTATGTAATTTTCACTCTTTCCCTACCATCTCTCTGCCATGAGCTTGTTGTTTGAGTCTCCAAAGTTGTGTCACCACTGACTTGTTAGGTAGGTCTTTGATCGGGTGTCAAATGGGGCTAGGGGTACGGACACGTGGGAGTACTTTGAATCTGGTAGCAAGCTCAAGGTTCCAATTTTTTTTTCTTTTCGCACCGAAAACCATGACTTTTCTGCTTATCATTGTAAGATGAAAATATAGATAAGGGAGAAGATTTTGAGGATTAATAGGAGCTTAAAATGTAGCCACTGTGGCTTTTGAAGAATCACTCCTATTTATCATAAGTGCATGAAAGATGGTGGCCAACTGATCTCTTTTTTTTTTCTTTTCTTTGTTATTTTTTTTTCGAGTGGCCAACAATTCCATTTTTGAAAAATGCAGTTACAGAAATCGTTTCTCCCTATCTCAACTTTTGTTTTTATTAAATGAAGCAGAAAGTCAATTTGTTTAAACCATTCACACGGAACCTTGAAAAAGGGTTCAAAATGAATTGGGGCTTGAAGAATAGGGATTGGTTTAAAACAGGTTGTCACCGAACAAAAAGGCTCGTCTCAACGGGGTTGACTAATGGATATAATGTTCAGGGTAGTCATTTGGCTATAGGGGTAAAACCTATCCTTATCAGTGGTGTCACTACTCAAACATGTACGAATCAAGCATAACATCATGCACAGAGAGGGATCTAACACACAAGAAAGAAACGATCATGCTCAAGTCTCACGTGATTTACTATATGCTCAGTTTCTCATGCTATGCTTCCCAAACATTATGCAACAACAATCAAAGATGATAAATTTCTTTTTCAAGATTTCAGATAGTTCTTGCAATCAAAGAATGAGTAGCACGAGAAACATTCGTTTTAATCCCTCAGTCATCATAATAGGTTGCTGAATGTCCATATCACAATATCGATGCATCAATAGTAATTATCACGAAATTCAAATCAAAACAAAAGATACCCACTATTAAAATAAAACAAAAAAAAATTATAATTTTTTTCAATAAAACACATATAAATAAAATTATGAACTTCACGCCATACAATACACTAATTCCCCCACACTTAAATTGGACATTGTCCTCAATGGACGTGAAAAACAAGTGGGGAACACACAAACACTTTTTTTTTTTAAGAAAATTCTAAGCACACAATTACAGCAAATAAGGTAAAGAAAATGCAAACCGTGTATTGGGTTGCCTCCCAATAAGCGCTTCTTTACCGTCGTGATAGCTGGACGTTGGTGAGCTTAGTTTTGGGCGGAGAGGTGGACAACCTCGAGGTCGGAAGGCTGCTCCATTGCCAGATAGGGTTTCAGTCGATGCCCGTTTACCTTGAAGGTTGAATTGTCCTCACCGAAAAGTTCCACAGTACCGTATGGATGGACCGTGCTAATTGTATATGGCCCAGACCACCTGGACTTGAGTTTTCCCGGAAAGAGTCGAAGGCGAGAGTTGAATAGAAGCACTTGATCTCCCGCCTTGAATCCTTTCGTTTTAATCTTGCATCATGGAGTCGTTTGGTGCGTTCTTTGTAAAGTCGTGTACTTTCATAGGCATGAAAGCGAAACTCCTCCATTTCATGCATCTGGATCACCCTTTCTTCACCTGCTACTCCAAGATCCAAGTTTAGAGATTTGAGAGCCCAGAACGCCTTATGCTCCAATTCCACTGGTAGGTGGCAAGCTTTACCATACACCATCTGATAAGGTGAGGTGCCTATTGGATTTTTGAAAGCTGTGCGATATGCCCATAATGCGTCATCCAGCTTAATTGACCAATCCTTGCGAGATTGATCGACTGTTTTCTGGAGTATTTGCTTGAGCTCCCGATTTGTCAGCTCTACTTGACCGCTTGTTTGTGGATGATAGGATGTGGATAGCCGATGTGTCACCCCAAATCGAGCACATACCTTGTCTAGCAATTCTTGCAATTGTTCTTTAAGCTCCTTCAGCTCAATTGGTGCCATTCTATATGGTGCCATTGAAATTGGTGTTGTGTCAGGTACCAATTCAATATCAAACTCTACTTCCCTTTCTGGTGGAAGGCCGGGAAGTTCTTCGGGGAATACATCAGGAAACTCCCTTACCACCTCTACATCCTCAACCTTCTTATCATTTACAACAGTAACTTGAGCAAGAAAGGCTTCACAACCTTCCTTCATTAGTCGTAAAGCTTCCAAGGCAGAAAGAAAACCATGAGTCTCCTTTTTCTTAATGCCTCGGAATACAACAGGACCTTTATCCGGTGTGTTGAATAACACTTCTTTCTTTTGACAATCCACAACAGCTCCATGTGTTGCCAGAAAGTCCATTCCAAGTATGACATCAAATTCATCAAAAGGTAGCAGAATTAAATCTGCTGCTAGGAAAGCTCCTTCCACACAAATGAAGGAACTTCTAATAACTGAGTCTACCTTCAAGGTATCTCCCACAGGTGTTTTAACACATAAGGTATAACCTAGCTTATCTGGAACTAAACGTAGCATATGTGCAAACGTATATGACATGAATGAGTGAGAGGAACCAGTATCAATCAAAGCATATAATTGCTTTCCAAGGATAGAAAGCATACCACTCACAAATTCTGGTGCCACTTCTGCCTCACCTCGAGTCATTGCATAAACCCTCGGTGCTCCCTGTGCTCTGGTACCCTGCGTACCACTTCCTGATGGCTGATTTTGACCACCACCTCTACCACCCTGTGAACCACCACGACCACTCTGAAATCCACTACGGCCTCCCTGGTAACCACCTCTAGTTGGGGCTCTACTAAATTGCACTGAAGGTTCAGACTGAGTAGGTCTTCCACCTCCCCTATAAGGACAGCTCCTCATGATGTGACCCGGCTGGCCGCATTGAAAGCATACTCCAAAAAACCTCCAACACTCCCCAAAGTGTCTCTTCTGACAAACTTGACAAATTGGAGCTTGTGTGGCAGAGGAAATTGGTGCCTTGTATGATGTTCCCGACATAGATTGACTCGGTGTTCTCCCAAAACTGCTGAGACCTCTCCTAGGTGGGTAACGAGGTCCAGCATAATTTACTCCAAACTTCCTCTTCTTTGGCCTTGTTTTCCTCTCTACCCTCAACTTCATAGGCTTCATACTTAAGTGCTGCCTCCTTGATAGTGGCCATGCTCTCTTCATCAACCCTGTGAATCTTTTCTTTCAACCCTAGGCGCAGACCATGTAAGTATCTCATCTTCTTCTTATGCTCAGTATCCGCCAACCCATCTTCAAAGTAGAGTAGTCGAACAAACTTGATGGTGTACTCAGTAACCGTCATGTTCTCTTGCTTAAGGTTGGCGAATTCATTATTCTTTGCCCTGATAAAAGCTTCGGGAAGAAACTCTGTCTTAAAGGCCTTCAGGAATTCCTCCCAGGTGAACTGAACTCGTTCACCATTAACTCTAGAGACTGAGGACCACCAGCTCCTCGCATACCCCTTTAGGAGAAAAACAACATATTGCACTTTTTCCTCTGGGGTCGCATAAAGATACTCAAACACATCTTCCATCTCCCTCACCCACTATACTACAACATCTGGACTCACATCTCCCTTAAAGTCCCTACCTCCCAAAGTCTTCATCTTTGCATAGTCTAATACTGGCGGTCTTGCATCAACCACCCCCACTCCTCTCGACTGGTTAGTAGGAACATTATGGCAACTTCCGTGCGAGCTACAAGGAAATATTGGCCTTAGATTGATCCACACAAAATTCATTCTTCACCAAATCTCTCTCTTAGTTAAATCAAAATTTTCCCAAAATGATTACTTGAAAACAAATAAGTTCAAAACTCAATTTTGAAAACCATGATGCAGGTAATTTCATCCAACATACCAATACACATAATCATGTCAAACTCAATTCCCAGTTTAAGTTATTATGGGGTACTCCCCTCCTTAGGAGTGTTTAACCTCCCATAGGGTATAGTACGCCATAACAGCAAAAAGAGGGAACCAGGCTCTGATACCAAACTGTAACACCCTACCCTATACGTTTTGCCTAATCATATTGTTCATACAATTGCAGCGGAATTAATCTTGGGTGTTACATTAATTATCAAAATTTACCAAATAAAATTTCGACATGAATTACTCGCGTAATGGGCTAACAGTTCTTCCATCTAATCCTGCAAAATAATTCATCTGAATCCATGCATTCATGGACAAACATATATACGCACAACCATATACATTGGCTTCATAGCCATAGTCACAGTTTTCATACTCCACAACTGCATGCCTTACTAATACATATCATAGTCGTCATACTAATTATTGCTCGAGGTACTCCAAATCGGGTGAATATTTTTTTGGAGAAACTTCCCCACTTTTCTGGCATCATTAGTGGGAAGGGCCTGTGCTTCTGCCCATTTTGACACATAGTCAACGGCCACCAGGATGTATTTGTTTCCTGAAGATGATGGGAAGGGTCCCATGAAATCAATGCCCCAGACATCAAATATCTCGATGGGTTGAAAAATGTGTTGTGGCATTTCATCCCGGCGAGATATGTTGCCAATCCGTTGACAATCATCACAGCTTCTAGCAAATAGGTCGCAGTCTCGAAAAATAGTGGGCCAGAAGAATCATGATTCTAATACTTTTCTTGCTGTACGATTTCCACTGTGGTGGCCTCCTGCTGGGCCGGAATGGCAATGATGGATGATATTATGTGCCTCGGTGATAGGAACACATCGACGGATTATCCCATCAGAGCCTATCCTGAATAGGAATGGATCATCCCAAAAGTAATGCTTTAGGTCAGCAAAGAACTTCTTCTTTGCTTGATATGATAGGTGTTGGGGATGTCGTCCCACAGCCAGATAATTGGCCATGTCTGCAAACCATGGTCCTTCAGCTTCTTTGATGATGACTGCGAGGAGTTGTTCATCCGGGAATGACTCATTGATTTCGACCGGATCTGAAGTAGCAAACTCAGCGCCCTCCAATCGAGATAAATGATCAGCAGCTACATTTGTGACTCCTTTCTTGTCTTTGATCTCTATGTCAAATTCTTGGAGTAGTAAGATCCATCGAATGAGTCTCGGCTTAGCATCTGCCTTTGATAGAAGGTATCGAAGTGCCTGATGATCCTTTTCCAGAAGCTTGGTCAAAGGCTGACTGATCTTGGAGAAATCTTTGATGAAGCGTCTGTAGAATCCCGCATGGCCCAGGAAACTACGTATTGCTTTTACAGAAGATGGTGGTGGAAGAGCCGCAATTGTCTCGATCTTTGCACGATCAACTTCTATGCCTTTGTTCGAGATCTTGTGGCCAAGAACAATTCCCTCTGTCACCATGAAGTGACACTTCTCCTAGTTTAAAGCAAGATGTGTCTCTTCGCATCGAATAAGCACCTTCTCCAGATTTGATAGACAATGATGAAAGGAATCTCCATAGACAGAGAAGTCATCCATGAATACTTCTACAGCATCCTCAACTAGATTCCCAAAGATCGCTGTCATGCACCTTTGAAATGTGGCAGGTGCATTGCATAACCCGAATGGGATACGTCTATATGAAAAAGTACCATATGGACATGTGAAAGTGGTCTTCTCCTGATCTGCTGGATCTATCGGAATCTGAAAGTATCCAGACATGCCATCCAAGAAACAATAGAATTCATGGCCAGCAAACCTCTCCAACATCTGATCAATGAAAGGAAGAGGAAAATGATCCTTCCGAGTGGCATCATTCAAACGTCTGTAGTCGATGCAAACACGCCACCCAGTGATCGTGCGGGTTGGGATCAGTTCTCCCTTATTATTGGGAACGACAGTCATGCCTCCTTTCTTCGGGACTACTTGTACCGGGCTGAACCAAGGGCTGTCAGAGATTGGATAGATTATCCCGGCATCAAGAAGCTTGAGGACTTCCTTCTTCACCACTTCTCTCATGTTTGGATTTAGGCGTCGTTGTGGTTGTACCACTGGCTTGTATTCGTCCTCCATAAGGATTTTATGGGTGCAGAAGGATGGACTTATTCCCTGGATGTCTGTGATCTTCCAAGCAATTGCTTTTATATGCTTCTTCAGTAGAGCCACTAGTAGTTCCTTCTGATGTGGGAAAAGAGATGAGTTGATGATGACTGGCAGCTTGGAGTTGTCGCTGAGGAAGGCATACTCCAAATGTTCTGGTAGTGCTTTTAGCTCCAAGGTTGGTGGTTCATCATAAGAAGTTTTCAAGAGGGGAAGTTTAGGAAGCTCAACCACCTCCTCCGGTAGTTCTTCCTCTGAAAATTCAGATTCTTCTTTAGTAACATCTTGTTGCTCCTCAAGATACCCAGAATCTTCCCCTTCTTCTTCGAGATTAGTAATTGAAAATACTTCCGAATTGTCTTCCTCCGGGAATATGGTGATGCACGAAACAGATGCCATTTCAATTTCATCCTCAACTGAGTTGAGGTCATCATGAACATGAGCATATCTCATTCCATCATTTAGTCGGAAGGTGGCACTGGCATCTCCAACTCGTAGAGTGAGCCTCCCATCATGAACATCCACTATAGCTCTGGCCGTTGCTAAGAAAGGACGGCCAAGGATTAGCGAAACGTCAGTCTCGTCGGTATCCATGATCACAAAATCTGCTAGAAAGACAAATGGTCCCGCCTTAACGAGCACATCTTCTAGGATGCCACGGGGGTGTCGTGTGGATTTGTCTGCTAGTTGGATAGTCATCTTGGTCGGAGTGAGCTCGCCCAGCCCAAGTTGTTGATAGAGGCAAAATGGCATAACATTAATGCTTGCCCCAAGGTCGGCTAGACTTCTTTCCAATTCTAATTTGCCGATGATGCAGGGTAGAGTGAAACTTCCTGGATCTTTGAGTTTTTCTGGTAAACTCTTGTTGAGGATTACAGCAGAGCATTCCTCATTGAGGACAACCGAAGCCACATCTCCCAACTTCCTCTTGTGTGTGAGAATCTCCTTCATAAATTTGGCATATTGAGGCATTTTGGAGATGACTTCAATGAAGGGGATGTTGACATGCACCTTACCCAAAAGATCCAGAAACTTTTGGTAAGCTGCATCTCTAAGCTCCGTGTTCAATCTGGCAGGATAAGGAGCTTTTGGTTGGTATGGTAGCAGAGTTGGCACAGATGAGGGATTTTGGTCGGTCTTCTCGTTGTGCAAGTCGGCTTCTATTATGACATTTTTGCCTGACTTCTTTGGCGATTGTGGACTTGGTTGGGTGATCTTCATGGGTATGGGCTCGGTTTCCTTCCCACTTCGAAGGGTTATAACCTTGAGTTGCTCCTTGGGATTATTCTCCGTGTTGCTGGGAAGAGTGCCAGGGGGTCTTTCACTCAACATCTTGGCAAGATTGGTCATTTGTAATTCAATGTTGGAGATGGATGCTTGCTGTCCCAACATGAGCTTCTCGAGCCTATCAACTCTGCTCATATCTTCAGTTTGGTTGTTAGAGGTTCCACTTGATTGACCCTGATATTGAGGTCGTGCTTGATAGCCAGGTGGGCCTTGATTTTGTGGCCTTCTATCGAAATCCTTGCTGGGATTATAGTAAGTGGGCTGGGGCCGCTGATTCGGATATGGTTGTTGTTGAGGATTTTGCCCATAGTGTGGACGATTAACTGCAGCAGGTGCTCCGCCTGGGTGTTGATAGTTGTTGTTGTTGTTGTTGCGATTGGTGTTGTTGAAGAACCCTCCTTGACGATTTTGTGGGTACCCTTGTCCCACGTAGTCAACCTTCTCTTTGCGAGATCGACCAAAGTTGCGGCAGTCTATACTGTTGTGATCTTTTCCATCACACCAATCACACTCAAAGATTTTAGCGACTGGTGGTGAGGTCGTGGAAGTCTTCAACTCAAAAAGTTGTTGTGTGATTGCCTCCATTTGTAGCATCATTGCTGTCTGAAAGTCAGAGGACTCTTGTACATTATTTATAGAAACTGGCCGAGGAGTAGTTCTTCTTGCCCAATTTCTCGTCTTGGCTGCTATATCCGCATAATGTATCATGGCCTCATCGGCTGTTAGTTGGGTAATATCACCATTTGCTGCTTGGTTGATGAGGATTGTTGTGGCATCATCCAGACCTTTTCCGAAGTTGTCGGCAAGTTGCTCTTGTACGAACCCATGGTGAGGGCATGAATGAAGTAATCCTTGGAATCGTCTCCAAGTGTCGTAGAGTGGTTCTCCATTTCGTTGATGAAAGTGAGTATTCTCTCCTTGATTTCATCTGTCTTCCATGGAGGAAAGTATTCTTCCACGAAAGCTTGTGCTAGATCATCCCGGGTGGTGAAGGTTCCTGGTGCTTGAGAGTCAAGCCACGCCTTTGCTCTTCCTCTAAGTGAGAAAGGGAAAAGTCGTAACCTAATAGCATCAGCTGTGACTCCTTGGTGTTGAACGGAGTCACAAATTTCCAGAAAAACTTGTACATGATGGACGGGGTTTTCATCGTCCTTTCCTTCGAACTGTCCGGCGTTCTGCACCATCTGAATTGTGCTATGGCGTAGTTCGAAGTTTGCTGTGGTGATGGGTGGTCTAGTAATGCTGGAGGCAATACCAGATGCACTTGGTTTAGCGAAATCGCCCAATGTTCTTTGACGGGCTGCCATGATGGTCTCTTCTTCCTTTTCCTCCTTATAGTCTTCAAATTCTGTCTCACTATCTCCGACTTCAGAGGGATTGCTCACTGTCTCGTAGACAACTTCTTCAAGTTTTCGTTTGTAAAATCTGGTAGTCGGTCGATTCATACAAGGAATCCTGAATAAAACAAAAACACTAAAAACCCGTGAAAAGCAAGGTAGGAAAATAACACAAGGAAATAATGCTTTTTCACACAACTAGAAAATAAGTCCCCGGCAACTGCGCCAAAATTTGATGTCGCTAAAAGCGCATGCAAAAATATTCCAGAAAGTAAAACTGACTGGAGTCGTATTTCCCTAGGGTTTTTTCTGTTGCTTACTCAAGTATTGATATTCCAATGTAAAACGAATTAAATGATTTAATTAAGACAATGATTTGGAAAAGTTGTTTGGTTTAGTTTCCCCCTCGATGTTTCATCCCGAATAAACTCAATTTAATTAATAAGTTTTAATACAAATTTCATCCCATCGTAATTTCTAAAATTGAACTCATGTAATTTCTTATCAATAAATTCGTTCAGCTTCCAATTACTAATCTCGGTTTTCACGTCATATTAAATAATTGAAATTTGATAGATGAAGACCCAAATTACACTCAAGATGGACCACACAAATTAATCCTGATTTCTCATGAATTTTACCTGAATGGCTCTTGTATTTGGTGATCAAGGAATCGGAGCGCTGATTCTAGATGACTCTGTCTTCCAACAATTTCCTAAATGGAAGATCTCTCTTCTCATCCGGGAACAAGATAAACAAACACAAGATATGTTAATTTGCCATAAATCCGTTAGTCAAATTGTGTTAAAAGAGTTGGGATCTTTAATTTCATCGAGGGTTCCACTATTCCAAACAACGTGTTTTTTAGTTCTCCATTAAAACGGATGAAGGGCGGAAAGATTTAGTTAACTCAAGTGAGGTAACCAATCGTATAAACCTAACCCCACTTCCACAAATAAATATAAATATAGCACAAATTGGACGAAAGGGCGGAAGGACTTAACTAACTCAAGTGAGCTAGTTAATCGTATAAACCAAACCCCACTCCGAAAATATAAATATGGGGATACGGAAGGACTTAACTAACTCAAGTGAGCTAGCTAATCGTATAAACCAATTCCCCACTTAAAAAGTAAAAATGGGAGCAGGGCGATAGTTCGTCCCCAATTAACCCACGATAATAATAGCGTGAAAATTAAACGCATAAGAGTATAAAAATTATCAAAACTTTGTTGTAGGCCAAATGGGAGTAACGAGAATAGAGTAAGTACGTTATACCAATAAATCACCTAGAAGTTAAATAAACTTCTTATGGTCATTTACTAATGTAACGTATTATCGCTAATCTCAAGGATAAGAACCGTTATCGTATGAAGCATATGACTTTGGATCGAAACACGAATATTACAACGAGAATTTGGTAGAGTTTCGACAAGGAAGAAATGGAATGGAAACAAGATGAGCAAGAATTCTATTCTCTATGGTTCTCTTTCTCCTCTCCCATCTCATTCTCTATTTATAGGCAATATTGGTTTGTCCAAATGAATGAAATAATGCTCTGCTTGCTTTGAGTAGATTCGGCCAGCAGCTTGCTTGGAGGATTCATTTGCCCGACAATGTCCATTTAATTGGTGCTACTTGCTTCTTCTTTCATTCTTTAATTGAGCTGCTTGCTTGGTAAGTTTCGGCCAACACATGGAAAGCAAGCTTGTCCATTTAATTCAAGCAACTTGCTTCATTCATGGCCGAGAGATAAAGGCAAGCAGCTTGCTTGTCGTGCGCTTGTCGTGCCCATTAATTGACCAGCCTGCTTCCAATGAATTGAGCAGCCAGCTTGCTCAAATTAAATGTCACTTGCCACCAGGTCATGCAGAAGAACGCCAAAACGCTTCAGCTGCTTGCTTAACTTCCGTGTAATAGATGACACCCCACATGAGCCAACTGCTTGCCTCTTTCGTGCATACGTGCTTGATGGTTTGTTCATTCTTTCTTAATTGAAAATCATGAGGCCAATGCATCGGTCGTTGATCGTATATTGATAACAAAAGGGGACGCGGCTGAAGTGGTAGCTCTTTGCCCTCGCCTGGGACGTCGCGGGCTCGAGTTCCACCTACGCCAGATTTCGAACCCTAGCCATCTTTTTGTTGAATTGACTCATTATTCCATTCTTATTGGATAGAATACCCTGAAACATGACTCAAACACAAAACCAAACATAAAATCTGGAAATCGAATGAACTTGGTACAATTTAGGTCATTTTAGGATGTAAAAATGTAGGTGAATATATGTATAGTTTAGGTGTTATCAAGCGCTCGTCCCAGCAGAGTTGTCCCCAAGCCTGGCCCTTCTTTTTGGCTATTGTCCCAGGAGATTTGTTCCCCAGCCTTCTCAGTTTACTTGGTGTTCCTTAGTGCTAGCCTAGTGCTTCCTTTTATTTCAACGAACAGGTGTTTTGTTTTTTGTTTCCTTCATTGCTTGCTGCCCGCCTTGTGGATTTTTGAAAGATGGATGGTTTCCCGGCTAAGTTTGATGGGAAAAGTTTCCCACTGTGGGAGTTTCAATTCCGTAATTTCGTGGAAGGGAAGCGCTTGCTTCCGATCTTGACTGGCGAGTTGAAGCGCCCTGCGGCAGGTTCTCCGGCGGCCGAGGTCGTTGATTGGGCTGCAGGTAACGCTCAGGTTGTCACCTGGCTTGCTTCGACAGTGAACGTAGCTACGGCTCTTAGCCTTCGTCGTTTCTCCGATGCTAGTGACATGTGGAACCATATTCGTTCCACTTACACACAGAATGATGCCTCTCGTCAGTTTGAGTTTGAAACTCAGATTGCATCGCTTAAACAGGGAGATATGGATATTCGTTCTTATTTCCAGGCCATCACCAGTCTCTGGACGGAGTATGATTTGTTTGCTGCCTCTCTAGTTCCCACTGCTACCTCGGCAGAGATGATGGCTGAACGAGCTAGGTCTCATCTCATGCAGTTTCTCATGAAGCTTCGCCCTAACTTTGAGCCGATTCGAGCTTCACTTCTTCATCGGCAGGTTACTTCTATTGATGCCGCGTTTGCTGAGCTCATTCGGGAGGAGACACGTCTCCGTAGCCAGCATCAACTTGATCAGTCACCTTCCTCTGGGGAGTCAACATTTGCGGTTGGTCGAGGTGGTTCTGGCCGCCCTCAGTTTCAGTCTGGGGATACCAGTAAGCTCACGTGCCATTTTTGTCATGAACTTGGTCACATCCAGCCCCACTGCAAGAAACGTAACATTTGCATTTACTGCAAACGCTCTGGGCATATTATTCTTGAGTGCAAGTCGTTGGCTCCTCGCAACCGCTCAGGTGGCCCTACCTCAGGTCAACCTCGCGGTGTTGGCTCCTCCAATCGTCGATCTGGGCCTGGGTATGCCGTTGAGGCTGCTCCTTCTCGCCCGACTGTAGCTGCTGGTGGATTCGGGTCTGCCTCTTCTCCTCCGTTGACGGCTGAGGTCGTGCGCCGCTTGGTGGCAAATGTGCACCAGGAGACTCTTCCTGTGGCCCTCAATTCTGCTTTCGCCACTGGTGGTGCCTCAGGTAAATCTCGTTGGTTACTGGACTCTGCAACATTTAATCATATGACAAATGCCCGTTCTAGTTTTACCTCTTTACAACCCTCATATGTTGTCTCTTTACAAGTGGCTAATGGTGCTCATATTTCTGTGCATGGTATTGGTACGGCCACGACTGGTCATGTGAGCTTGGATAATACTCTATATGTTCCTGAGAGTTTCGGTTTGATAGTTCAGGGTGTGTCGTGCAGGATCCGAAAACAGGGAGGGTGATCGGGAAGGGTAAGAAGACGGGCCGTGTTTTCATTCTAGAAAGTCATGGTGCACTGGAGTCTACTTCGGTGTCACACCAACAGTCTGGGATGGATACACGAGTTGATGGTGCTGCTCGTTCTTGTCTTTTGCAGTCTAGTAGTGGGTCGGCAGTTTCTTTCACTCAGTCGGATTTTTTTAGTTCTTTGGTGAACCGTTCGGTTTTTGCTCTAAAGCCTATGGGCTCTTTGGATTTTCAGAAACAGAATACTCTATGGAATTTATGGCATTGTTGGCTTGGACATCCCCATAAGGCTCGTTTATTGGATATGTTTCATCGTCACTTACTTCCTGATAATTTGGTTTCTCCGGCTGATATAACCGATGCATATATTATTTGCATTGAAGCAAAAACTTCCCAAACACCCTTCTCATCCAGCAAGACAGTCTATGCCGAACCCTTTGACCTTGTTTACACGGATCTATGGGGTCCATCCCTTGTGTTGTCCCGCATGGGCTATCGATCCTTTGCCCTGTTCATTGATCACACTACTAGATTTGCTTGGATCTATTTCCAGCGTCGTAAGTTGGAGTTGATCACGCATGCCAAGCATTTTGTTCAGATGGTTCTCACTCAATTTGGTAAGACGGTCAAGGCCATTCGATCGCATCCTAGTGGGGAATTCAGCTCGACCCCATTACTCGATTTTTATCGGGAGCACGGCATCTTGCCTCAACAGTCGTGTCTAGCAGTTTCACAGCAAAACGGATTTGTTGAACGCAAGCATCGTGACGTTCTGGAGCTGACACGGGCATTGCTGTTTCACTCTCGGATTCCGCGTTCATTTTGGGTCGAAGCTGTGAGTACGGTAGTTTATTTGATCAATGGTCAGGTCACTCCGGTCCTTGGTCATCGTTCTCTGTATCACCAGCTCTACGGTAAGGAACCTGATTACACTCGACTGCGAGTGTTTGGCTGCCTCTGTTTTGTTCTTCTTCCCAAGAAAACACGTGACAAGTTATCTCCGAAAACAGCTAGATGTGTTTTTATTGGTTACAGTAGCAAGCACAAAGGCTACTTGTGTTATGATCCGGTCGCCCATCGTATGCATATCTCATGTCACGTTGTGTTTCTCGAACAAGTCATGTACTACCCGGTGGATTCTCAAAAAGATACGGATGATCTTGATTTCTTACGTGCTCTCCCTGATTTTGAAGCTTCTTTTCCACCTCCTAGTAATGATTTTCAGGGAGGGAATCTATTGGAAAATCATTCCTTGGATTCTTCTGGTCCCTCCGCGTCCGGCAGTGCATCCTCAGCTCCTGGGGACTCGACTTCAAGTGACAACAGCGGGAGCGGGAATTCATCATCTTCAAGTTCCCCTGGTCCCTCGACGCGCACTGCAGCAGCTGAGGATATGGGAGCCTCATCTCCCTCGTCGCCTATCATAGAGACGGCAGCTACTTGCTCGTCATCAACGAGCCCTTCTTCATCGAGAGCACCCAGCAATGCAAGTTCCTCGCATGAGCTGGGCCTTGAGCTAGGAACACCGCCTCCTCTACCGCAACCAAGACGGTCCAATCGGACCACATTGGGACAGCCACTGAAGCGCTTGGCAGATTATGATGTTTGTTTTTCGGCGGAACCAATACCGATACCCAGCCATTATCGATTTGCTCAAGGCAATATTTTTTGGGACACAGCGATGAAGGAAGAGCTACGTGCTCTAGAAGAAAATAATACGTGGGATTTGGTTCCTCGTATTCCGGGAACTTCTGTGATAGGCTGTCGATGGGTGTATACTGTCAAGATGAAACCTGACGGCACACTGGAGAGGTACAAGGCAAGGTTAGTGGCACAGGGATTTAGACAGGAATATGGTATAGACTACGATGAGACGTTTGCTCCGGTAGTCAAGATGCAGACAGTTCGCAGTGTGTTAGCTGTCGCAGCAATGAAGAAGTGGAAGATAGTTCAGTTCGATGTTAAGAATGCCTTCCTTCATGGAGATTTGAAGGAAACGATATACTTGGAACTTCCAGAAGGGTATACAAAAGGAGGACCAGGGATGGTGTGCAGGCTACGACGATCTTTGTATGGCTTGAAGCAGGCACCGCGAGCTTGGTTTGAAAAATTTCATGGTACCATACTTCAAGCGGTATTTGTGCAAAGTCAGAATGATCCCTCGATGTTTACTCGTCAGACCATTCATGGTAACACAGTTCTCCTTCTGTATGTGGATGACATGATTGTGACAGGTAGTGACACGGAAGGTATTGAGGAGTTAACTCAGTCATTACGTGAAGCATTCAATCTCAAGGAACTAGGTGAAGCATCATATTTCTTGGGATTAGAGATACAAAGGAATGAAGCAGGTTTGTTTTTAAGCCAACGAAAGTATATTAATGATTTGTTGGAAGTTGCACAGTACGCGGACTGCAGGCCGTGTTCGACTCCCATGGAGCAGAATGTCAAGTTAAGTCGTGGCAGTGGAGTATTGTTGGAAGATCAGACTTTTTACAGAAGTATAGTAGAAAGCTTGATTTATCTAACGCATACTCGACCAGATATAGCTTATGCTGTTCAGGTTGTAAGTCATTTCATGGGAGTCGCATTCATAACCCACATGGATGCAGTGTATCGATTGCTGAGGTATTTGCAGCAGACTAAGGATGTCGGGCTATTCTTTCCACCAGATGGTGATTCGAATATTGAGGCTTTTGCAGATGCAGATTTTGCGGGGTGTTTGGATACCAGAAGGTCCACATCAGGATGGTGCATCAAGATTGGACGGTCTTTCGTCTCATGGAGGTGTTGGAAACAAGATAAAGTATCAAAGTCATCCATAGAGGCAGAGTACAGGTCGATGTCAGAAGTTAGTTCAGAAATGGTTTGGCTTCAAAGACTGTTTCAAGAATTGGGTGTAGATTGTCAGCTACCTATGAGGATCTATGGGGATAATACGAGCGCTATTCAAATTGCGGTTAATCCAGTACTGCATGACCGGACTAAACACATAGAGGTACATGTTCATTATATTAGACAGCTAGTAGCAGAAGGAGTGGTGCAGCTTAGCTACTTGTCTACGGAAGATCAGACTGCAGATATTCTGACAAAGGCAGTAGGATCGAGTAGACACTGGTATCTTTCATCCAAATTGATGTTACGGACCCAACATCAATTTGAGGGAGGGTGTTAGTTTATGATAATTAATGTACCTTTATGTAAATATTCCCTTAGCCGAGTAGAGTAGGGTTTTAAGAGAAGCCTATATATATGCCTTGTATGTTTGGTGAAAGGCAACGTGAATAATATAAAAAAACCTGAGAGGGAGATCCTCTCCGTGGACTAGTGTCATATTGACGATACCACGTTAAAAAACCTCGGTGTTCTTGCTTGTTCTTTGATTATTTGACATTGAGAGCATCATGGTGAAAACAACTCCCTTTGATATGATGTGGTTTTAACTTTTAACCCACGTTGCTGCTGTAGTCTGTAGATGTTTATTCTAAAAGTTGTAATTTTGATTTTTGAGTTTAGGGGTAAGTGTAAGCTTCCCATCCGAGCTCATGGTGAAGCTACTGTGAACTTGTTGTTTGCTGATGCAAGTTAATTCCATGAACTACTCTGTAATCTCTTAAACTTAATCAATTGATATCATCCTCCCTGTTGGACTTCATAGTCCTGATTTTATTCATTATGTTATACAAAATTCTACGTTGTTGTCTTGCCCTCTTCCCTTAATCGATTATAATGTACAGGGACATTTGGTTTCTATATCGTGGATTGTTGATTTTGATTTCATGAGGCCGTTCAAAATAGAAAGCCGTTATTGAGTTAGAGCATTAAAATCATATTAGACAAGCTATGCATTGATCATGAATCATGATTGAGAAAGTGAATAGGAATGATGTTGAGAAGTAGCCTTATTGGAGAACTTGGCACTATGCAGCAACATATACAGTTTGATGACAACTTTATGAAATCAATTAGAGCTTCCAAAACGCTATAAAAAAGCTTGATCATTTGCGTTCACTGTATTATCTAAAACACATAAAAGAATGAATTGGAGAATTGGTCATTAACGATTTAGTGTCCTTCTGCTGATCATGTCGAAATGGAGTACGCATATGGAATCCTAATGAAGCGCCAGCAGCATCCAAAATGGCCAAAATACTTAGAAGGCATCATCTACCTTCTGCTTATTTGCTGCTTGGTCGTTGTTCTTCATCTTGCCTTGTCTGCGTTCTCTCTTTACTCGTTGCGGCGCTGTCGTAGTTAGTGTCATCTCTGCCACCTGCAATGAACATATAATAACAAGACAAGAGAGTTGTCAATGCTAAATCAGTATGTTCCTCTTAAACACCGCTCTATTTGCTTATGCAAGACTGCCATTTGAAAAGCAAACACATAGAAGTGGAACGTGCAGGTTGTGGAGTTATCCTCCATCCTACTGATGCATTCATTGCTCTTGCTAACAACTTTGAAGTTTGAACAACTCCTTTCATGCTCATTCTGCAACGTTCATCAGCCTTGCAAAAGCTTCATGGACTTGTACAATGACTCACTCCTACTGTCACTCTAGAAAATGGCCAAGTGTAACCACTTCCTAAAGCGTAGTATAGCGGGTTTAGGTTTCAATGTCAACCCGGGTCCTAGATGTGATGACTACTCAGTGAATTCGTATTATCTAGCAATGAAACTTTAGTGAAGGTCGAAACTAACAAGCAAGCAAAGCAACTAAACGGTTGTTTTCAGGTTAAGAGAGGTCACCCGGATATGGTTCCCCCTAGCCTGCAGTTAAGCCGGATTGTAATTACCAAGTTCAATTTCTATGATAGTTATACTGCGGAAGGTTCTTAAACAGTCTGAAGTCTCGACTAAAGGTCTTCAGACCCTCTCAATCTGAGTCTCTAGCAGGCGACTAACCTCCACCGGAGTAAACAGATTGAGGCCCTAACGAACCAAACCTCCACTACCGAATTGACTTCGGTACAGAATAGCAAATTGGCTCCTCGACTAAACTCACCAATTCGCTACCTTCAATTAAGGATGCTCTATCAACCTAGGCAGATATTCTCATTCTAAGTTAAAGCAGAAACAATAGGAACTTGATCAGGATTCATGCCATTCAATCATTCAAACCTCAATCGAATATAATCAAATCATAGAAACAGTACTTGGGTTCAAACAATCAATCCTAACATACAGAACTAGGGTTTCCCACACCCAGATGAATGGGAGAACTACTCCATGGAGAAAGAAGCAAAAGCAGAATCAGATGCGGAAATCATACTGTGAAGATGGATTTCTGCTCCTGGACGTTGAATCGGCACTTTTCCAAGCTCAAGCCAAGCTCCAATGGTGATGAAGATCAAGCTAGGGCACTTGGAGACTCTTGTTCGTCGTTTTCTCTCTCTAGGAATCGCTCTGTCTCTCTAAAACTCGAATCCCCTTCTGTTTTGCCTGAAATCTGCTTAAAAGGGCATCACTGGGCAAAGCACTGTCGAGGGCACGGCCGTGCTTTGCCTCAGCCCGCCCGTGCTTTGACTAGGGTTAATTACACGGCCAGCAGTTGGGGAAAACACGGTCGTGCTTTTGGGAGAACACGGCCGTGCTTTGGGAGAACACGGTCGTGCTTTGTCTCTGCCCTGCCCGTGTAATCAGCTCATGTCTGCCAAACTCGAATTTGCTCTCGGCAGTAAAAGCACGGCCATAGAACACGTCCGTGTTCTGAAGGCCTCCTGCCCGTGTTTTGGCTCCAGCTCGACGAAATGACTTCCGAATGGCCCGAAACTCGTGCTTAGCCTTTCCTTTTACGCGTGGGACCTGAAATATGACAAAATAGCACAACCCGGCTTAAAATAGGCCAAGAATACACGACTATGCCCCTCAAACGGATAAGAACTAGGGGTACAACAACATGCAATTACATCGTTATCAAACTCCCCCACACTTAACTGTTTGCTTGTCCCCAAGCAAACCTAACTCAAACCAATGCAACTCTCCAGACCTCTATAGCAACAAACAACCTCGATCGTAGGTAGCGGACTTCCTAGACCATTTAGCAGCTTACGAGGTCAACCGACGCACAAGTCATCTCATAGCCTCTTCGGCGAGAACGCTAGTCTCGAGTCGGCATCATGGCAAATAGTGAACAGAGGACAAATGAATCGTGGATGAAGAGACTCTAAAAAATAAAAGATCATGGACTCATATTTATCAAGGTGCTCGATTTTCTTCTTGAAGATGGTTGGAACCCCTTTTCTTCCTTCTTTTTGCTTGTTTTTCTCTTTTTTTTCTTTTTTTTTTCAAGGGTTCCAACCTGTTTTTGCAGAAAACGGGGGCTCCCACCTAGCAAAGATTTTGCGGGAGCCCGGCTCGTACCGGCCATGCTAGGAGCAGTTGTCTCGAGCCTCGTGCGGGGGAAAGACATGTAAGGGGTCTGGAGGTAGTTGGTGGAAATTGGGAACGGATTCCCGTCTCCCCTTACACACTTTCGCCCTATTCGCACGGGAGACGTCATTTTAAAGCACATTTTTGAGCACCTGTTATTTTCAAAACATGATACAAGAGTCCATGACAGACAGAGAGTCCACAACACCACACAATTCAAGGGTCCTAAGATCACTAATTCACTCAATCAACCAACACAATATGAAGAAGAAATGAGACGTCTTAAATGCATCAACATCCTCCATAGTGCTACACTACCTCCCTAGGTTGCAAATCACTACAGAGACTGTCAATTCAAAGCATATTGAGCAGGTAATTGCAAGGAACACGTACTTGGAGCCCTCAAATTTAAAAATTTGGACAGTGGACTAGGCTCCAAGCACACAAACAGATCTAATGCAGTCTAAAGATAAACACCCCCCCACACTTAAGATCGACATTGCCCTCAATGGAGACGAGGGAAGGAAAGGGGAACGATGTTACCGGTATGCACAGACTGCAGAAGACTGGAAATGGACCAGTCAGGATGAAGCGGACTGGAGAGAGGCCCAGTCGGGAACACAGGCACAGCTAAAGGAAACCAAAGAGCTCAAACACGATATGTTAGGTCCAATGGTCAGCCCAATAGTACATCATCCAAAACAAAAGAAAACACCAAAAACAAACCAATTCGCAATCCGACTCGAAACAAAACAAATAAAATAAAAACCGTGGTGGGGTTGCCTCCCCACAAGCGCTTCTTTACCGTCTTTTAGCTGGACGCCCATGGTGGATACTCAGCGAGGTGCAGGAACAGGTACCTCCAAGAGCGGATCCACATCGCTCTTGAGGTACAGCTTCAGGTGGTGACCGTGCACCCGACGGTTGCAACCACCAGCAGTGGTCAGCTCGACCTGGCCATCCGGCAAGATGCAGGCGAGTGAGTACTCGGATGGCCAGGGTGGTCGTGGTGCAGGGGGCGGAACCAGCTCGTAGTGGTCTCCACCCTTCTTCCGTGCAGGCTTAGCAACCTGCTGCTTCGGCCGCCACTCCTCCTTGAGCTTTTTGTTCGGAGGCGAGGCTGGATGGGGTGGCGGCGAAGGAATGATAGGCGGGTCCTGCAAAATGATAGGTGCAGAAGGATACACGACAGGCTCATGTACCTGATCAGAAATAGCATGCACAGGTGACACAAAAATCATAGCACAATGATCAAACTCAGTCACAGAAAAAGTAGCTTGTTCATTTCCAGCACGCAAGATCAGTTTACCATCATGCACATCAATATCCACATCCTCATGTATATCCAGAATAACAAAGTCAACGGGATATGTGAATGCACCCACCTTAACAAGCAGATCTTCTATGATACCCCTAGGATGCACAACGGAACGATCGGCTAGTTGAATGCTCATCCTAGTAGGGCTAAGTTCACCTAGGTCTAGCTTTTTGAACAATTTATATCGCATGACATTAATGCTAGCGCCTAGGTCCGCCAAGGACTTTCCTACATGCATGCTGCCAATAGTAAGAGGGATAGTAAAACTCCCTGGATCCTTGCGCTTTTCGGGCAGCTTGTTCTGCAGGATGGCAGAACACTCCTCGCCCAGCAGCACTGTCGAGAGATCCCCAAGTTTCTTCTTGTTGGTGAGGAGATCTTTCATGAACTTTGCGTACTTGGGCATCTTCGACAGTGCCTCCACAAAAGGTACGCTGATGTCGAGCTGCTTCAACATTGCCATGAACTTGGAAAACTCAGTCTCCAGCTTATCTTTATGTAGGCGAGTGGGGAAGGGAAGCTGGGGTACGTGCTCCTTCACCACTGGTTGTGGCTTGGGAGCAGGAGCTTCCTTCTCCACCCGCACTTCTGCATCACCGGCTGGAAGTGCTGAAGCAGGTAGTGGTGCCTCCTGCCTGGTCGGGGCAGGATCAGCTGATGTAGCCCTGCCTCTCCTGGTGAAAATGGCATCCAACTGCTCGTGCGGGTCCCGTGGATTGGGGATGGTGGTGGCAGGTAGAGTCCCCGGGGCCCGAGCAGTAAACTGGCGCGCTAGGACACCGACTTGGTGCTGTAGATCTTGTAGAATAGCACCCTGGTTCCTCTGTCCTGCCTCCAAAGAGGCTATGCTCTGGTCCACCCTCGTGAAATTCGCCTGGCTGGTGGTCATGAATGTCGCCAAAATATTCTTCAGATCAGCCATCTGATTATCTGGAGCTGCGGCTGCTGGAGGCTGAGCAAACTGGCGCTGGGGCTGCTGGAATGGCTGGCCTTGCCTAGGCTGGTAGGGCTGCTGCTGTGGTGGTGGCCCCTGCCTAGCCTAGAAGGCTGCCTCTGCTGAAAACCACCTGCTGGTGCTGGGAAACCAGGTGGCTTGTTGGTGTTGCTGCTCCAGGCAAAGTTGGGATGCTGGCGCCATCCCTCATTGTAGGTATTGCTGTATGGGTCCAGGCGCCGAGCATTGGCGATGAAGTCCACCTGCTCTTGGGGAGTAGAGGACTCCCTCATGGCCTGACAATCTTCCACCAGGTGGTTCGGGCTCTCACACCACTGACACTGAGCTACTGGAGGCGGAGCTACACCTCGGCCCGGAAGGAGACTGTTAGGCTGCTTCAATGTCCGCACCAACTCAGCCACCTGCTGCTCTAACCCGGATCTGGCCTCCATAGCATGCACACCACAGTCCCTGGAATTTCTGCCTCTGCTGCTCTGCCCCCAGGAATGATCTCTGGCAGCCAAGGTATTGATCATCTGATTCAGTTCGGGTGGAGTCTTAGTGAGAATATCCCCTCCTGGGCATAGAGACTCAATCACCCTCTGGCTATCTGGGGTGAGGGCACTGTAGAAGTTCCCCACTGTGAAAGCATCACTGAAGCCATGATGGGGACACTGCCAGAAGTATCCCATGTACCGCTCCCATGCATCACGAAGTGACCCATCTGGCTCTTGGCGGAAGTGAGTGATCTCCCGCTGAATCTCTGTGGTCTTCGATGCCGGGTAGTACCTGTGCACGAACTTGTCCGCCAGATCGTCCCAAGAAGTGATGGACAATGGGGGTTGGGTCTCCAACCACCTCTTAGCATTCCCCGCCAGAGAATGGGGGAAGAGGTGAAGGCGGATTGCGTCATCCGAAACACCGTTCAGCTTGAACCCGTTCGTCAGCTGCAGAAAACGGGAAAGATGCACCCTTGTCTCCTCATCCTTCAAGCCATGGAACTGGATAGATGATGTAATGAGTTGAATCCAGCATGGCTTGATCTCGAAGTTGTTCGCTGGAATGGGCGGATAGAGGATGACCGGGCGGATGTCAGCAATCCGTGGAGTGTAGTAGTACTCCAAGGTGGGACCCGGCGGTGGTGGTGGATGCTGATTCACCGGGGGAGCCTGTCGAGCATTCCCCGGTTGTGGGATGTCTTCGCCCTCCATCTCGTACTCGTCCTCGGATTCGCTGCTCAATTGGCTGTCTCTGTGCTCCACCGTAACCAGTCTAGCTCGCTGTTGTCTCCGAAGTTGGTTGCAGGTGCGTTCAATCTCTGGATCCAACGGCAGTAAACCTCCCGACTGGCTACGGGTCATGCACTATCTGCACACAATCAAGCAATGCAAACCCGTGAAGGCACAAGTGGGAAAGAACAAAAACTCAATGCGAAAATGAAAATGCTAGAGTAACAAAAATCACTTTTCTTCAACAACCTAGCCGTCCCCGGCAACGGCGCCAAAAACTTGACTCACTCCTACTGTCACTCTAGAAAATGGCCAAGTGTAACCACTTCCTAAAGCGTAGTATAGCGGGTTTAGGTTTCAATGTCAACTCGGGTCCTAGATGTGATGACTACTCAGTGAATTCGTATTATCTAGCAATGAAACTTTAGTGAAGGTCTAAACTAACAAGCAAGCAAAGCAACTAAACGGTTGTTTTCAGGTTAAGAGAGGTCACCCGGATATGGTTCCCCCTAGCCTGCAGTTAAGCCGGATTGTAATTACCAAGTTCAATTTCTATGATAGTTATACTGCGGAAGGTTCTTAAACAGTCTGAAGTCTCGACTAAAGGTCTTCAGACCCTCTCAATCTGAGTCTCTAGCGGGCGACTAACCTCCACCGGAGTAAACAGATTGAGGCCCTAACGAACCAAACCTCCACTACCGAATTGACTTCGGTACAGAATAGCGAATTGGCTCCTCGACTAAAGTCACCAATTCGCTACCTTCAATTAAGGATGCTCTATCAACCTAGGCAGATATTCTCATTCTAGGTTAAAGCAGAAACAACAGGAACTTGATCAGGATTCATGCCATTCAATCATTCAAACCTCAATCGAATATAATCAAATCATAGAAACAGTACTTGGGTTCATACAATCAATCCTAACATACAGAACTAGGGTTTCCCACACCCAGATGAATGGGACAACTACTCCATGGAGAAAGAAGCAAAAGCAGAATCAGATGCGGAAATCATACTGTGAAGATGGATTTCTGCTTCTGGACGTTGAATCGGCACTTTTCCAAGCTCAAGACAAGCTCCAATGGTGATGAAGATCAAGCTAGGGCACTTGGAGACTCTTGTTCGTCGAGTCACCACTCGGCTCGACCGAACCACCGACTTGCTGGAGAGGATGGCTCGATGACAGGGTATCCTTCCATACGATGAGCAGGGACCTTCGCCCCTTGAAAGGTAGCCGGCGAGTGAGACATGTGGCAGAGCCGATTTCTTTCGCCCCACTTCTCCACTTGGATCTCTGAACTCTGTTATTTTTCTTTTCTTTTTGTGTGTGAAATAGTACCGTTGTGAGCCGTTTTTCTTTTATCATCATGTCGAATATTGTTGTTTGTAATAACCTCGCCTGGAGCGAGAATGTGTGTGTGTTTTGTTTTATTTTGTCTTCTCTTTGAAGCTCAAATCTCCTACCCCGGAATTGTCCAACTTTAGATCATCAAGCCATGCAGTAACATCGTTCTACCCCCTATTTTACGCCATTGAGGGAGATGCCGATCTTAAGTGAGTGTGTGTGTTGTGGGGGGGGGGGGGGAGGGTAGTTTATTATTAGGCTTGTGTGTGTGATTGAATGTTTGGAGACTTGATGTATGCCCAAATTTCAAAAATTTCAGGGCTCCAAGCAATGCGTGATCAAAGTGACCGGTTGTGTGTGAATCTTGTATTTATTGGCATTGACCTTGAATTGTTTCTTGTGATCGAGTGTGTCCTATGATAATGATTGAGAAGTGCATTCAGATTATGCAAAGGTTTAGTTCTCATATGTGCGGAAATTAATGGATGTCTTGACTTGATCACTTGTTGATTACAATTGCCATGCATGGTATTTTGTGAAATGGGAATTGATGATTGGGTGACTAGGTAGCCATGTGAGTTTTGTGTCGTTCGTCTTCTTCATGTGTGCTTAGATCCCTCTTACTATGGCGAGTAAAATCACTGTTGTCACTAGTGAGTATGATGGAGGCATAGGAGTAGTCCACGCCCAAAAGATGATTGTCCCGAAACATCTTATTCCCTAGTCAACCACTTTGAGCCTTATGACTACGGGGTTCGTTCTAATTATAGGAGCTTCGCGCTTGTTGAGCTTAATTGTGATTGATAGAACGACCCCACCTATTTTCTTCGTGTCTAAATGTGAGTCGTCCTTGTGTCTCGGAGCTCTCGCTTTTGAGTTCCATTGAGGTTCTACATAGGAGGATTTTGCATGATTCTTGCTAGAATAAAAATGTAGTGTTGGAGGAAGTTCTTAAAAGAGAGCATTGGTTGTTAAATGTTAATAGGGAAAGTGTTTAACTCTATAGTACCCCTCAAAAAAAAAAAAAAAAAAAAAAGAAAAAGAAAGGAAATTGAAAGTAGAAAAAGAGAAACGAAAAAAGAGGTAATAAAGCGGGCTAAATGAAAATAGAGAGTTGCCACAAAAAGTCTAAGCATATGCTCTAGAAAGGGATTCTCGGTACTCAAGCCATTGAAACACCTAAGTTGTTTGTGAACCTCCTTCACTGCCATGTTTGAAATGTGATAGCAAGACTAGGCCGAAGAAGTGTGCTTGAATAAAGTTCTTGGTTGGTAATGTTTTGGAAGAAGGGAAGTGTGCTTTTTGGCCGATGCTACCCAAAAGGCCGTTGATTGTAGGGAAGGTTCTTAATCGAAACCGTAGGACCTTCGAGTTTAGGTTGAAGATGTATGACCTCATGTTGTGTTTGCCACTACCCAAAAGGCCTTTTCCCCACGTCCAATACAATTGTCAGTCATTTGAACCCGTGTCTAAGACCTCCGGATAAGCTAGTGATGATAACCATCTCGCGAACTCTAGCATTTATAGGTTCTTGCCGTGGTGAAGAGACGATAGGGTTGAGAGGTGATGAGTGTGCACATATTTTGCACAAAATGGTCCTGACCTCACTGGTCAAGAGGTTGAGTGATTAATTCTTTTTTTTGCATGTCATATCATACATCGGTGAGGACCTAGGTTTCCCATTCGTTCATTCCTTGGACTTAAACTCTATGCATGGTTAGTTATGGTTGATGAGTGATCCCGTTGGAACTTGGATTGATGTTTGAACAAGGTGTGAAATTTTCATTTGCCCGATCTTGGTGTACCCGAATGTCGTTTGTGGTGGATGCCGATATTGTTTGCAACGGTTCATGTGTCGATGCCCAATTGCCATTGAGATTCGCCGGTTTGTGCCCTTTGATTTGTCCCCAATTTATGTTGATTAGGCTAAAAACTACCTTGGTTGAAAATGGTTTGCTTGGGGACAAGCAAACGACTAAGTGTGGGGAGTGATTCGGGCTTAATTGTACACTTTTTACCCCCGTTCACCTTAGTCGTTTGAGGCATTTGGACTCCGGTTGGTTTGGTTTTACGCTAGGTTTTGTCTCTTTTTAGAGTGTTTCAGGCTATGGCAGGTGGAACCAGCCCTGGAATTGAAAGTTGGACGAAAAGGCGAAAAATCGGGTCAAAGCATGGAGGCAGCAGTAGATCACGGTGCAAGCAGTGAGTTCACGGTCAGGGAGATAATGAACTGGAAGCGAAAACCGAGAACATTCAGGCGTCCAAAACAAATTTAAGTTTAATTGCTATTCTAACCTAGGTAGAGATAAAACCCCTTTTGTTCAAAGAGGTTTTTAAAGCTGGGTTTTCTTAGGCAAATCTTGTCTCTTATCTAGGTTAATGTAGGACAACCCTCCTTATTCGTGTTAGCACCTATGTTGATTGTGTTTTCCGGCCGAATTTCGATTCGAGTGTGAAGGTTTGGTAGTCCTTAGTCAATTAGGCCAAGAGAGCTACTTTGGTAGCTTAATCCGATTTCCTTGGCCTAAAGATCGAGATAGTGGTGTTTTATCACTTACTACACTTCCCTTGCGGTTCACAATCACCTCCACACATGTTTACATTCATTCCGACAAGTTATGGTAGATAGTTAGGGGGAGCTACACCCGGGGTGAATCATTCTCATTTGGAGTAAAAAACGACTTATTTTACTTGCATTTTAATTGTAGATCGTAGCTTTCAACCAACAACCAATCGCTAGATAATGTTTCAAACATTCGAAGTAGGGGTACATGGACTGGCCCGGGTTGACATTTAAACATACTTGCCCTATATTGCACCCAATTGAGGTTTGTACTTGAGCTTTAATTGAGAGTTTTATTATGGTATTTGGGTTGAGTCAGTCCAGTCAGCACGTTAATTAACACCAACAAAGAATTGGACATAAGTGGCTATTTTTGGTATTTCGCCAAACATGGCTATATTTTGCCAAACCGTTAAAGTTTTGGCTACACAGGTGTATTTTGCCTATTTTCTTAGTGATTTGTTCTCCGAGAAATATTTTTGGACTCTTATATGCGATAAGATTGACATATAATAGATTAATATGTCAATCAAACATTAATCATAATATTTTTAAAGTTCTTAATGTAAACCATACATGTTTCTAAGTCAAAACAATGAAGTTCTTGATTCTGGTCCAATTGTACACATTTTATCCCCGTTTTCCTTAGACCTTTAAGGCATTTGTACTCTGTGAGGTTTGGTTTTACGCTAGGTTGCACTTTCTTGCAGTATGTTTTAGATCCTAACAGGTGAAACAGATCCCGGAATCGAAAGTGGTGCGAAAAAGAGCGAAAACGAGCCAAAGGATGGAAGCAGCTTATGATCACGGCGGAAGCCGAGTTTTCACGGCCAGACATATCGTGAAAAGAGAGACCGTGAATCACTGAAGTTCCAAAACGAAGGAAGGTTGAGATGAAGTTCCAGAACTAGAGGAAGACCGTGAACTCAAGCGACAGATCATGAACAGACTTAGTGAACTGGTCTCGACATCACGGTCCAGGATGAATGTTCACGACCGTGAACTGTCTTTGATCTGGGTATAAAAGGAGGATTGAGTTGAAGGAGAAAAGGGAGGAGATCTAGTGTGAGAAACTTCTCCTTCTTCTTCTTCTTCTTCAGATTTCCAGAGTGAGAAAGTGACGAGCCAAGAAGAGAAGAGGTTAGGGTTTCATCTTCAAGCAAGGTTTTGGGAATTTCTTCCCCAAAGGAGGATCTCTACACCACAAGGAGCAAGGCTAGCATCTCCAAGATGGTTTCCCTTACCTAGCATGGAGTAGTCCCTTCTTTCACTTGGGTGTTTGTAAACCCTAGTTACACAATTATGTGAATGTTTGTATGGATTGAATGATTTGTGTTTGGGTGTGTTTTAATACAAATTTATGAGGTATTTTCGTGGAGATTGAATATGTTTGTGCATTTCAATGTCTTATGCCATTTTAACCTAGGTAGAGGGAAATCCCCTGTGTGTAGAGGCTTGTAAAAGGTGGATTTCCTTGGGCAATTTGTGTCACCTACTTAGATTGAATTAGGGCAAACCTCTTAATTCGTATTAGCACCTAGGGTTGGTTGTAATTTGGCCGTTCAAACTCCGATTCGAAGGTGAAATCTAGGCAACCCTAGTACATAGGCCAAGAGAGCTACCTTGGTAGCTTGGATCGGAATCCCTTGGCCTATTGACCGAGTGAGTGGCGTTTGTTCACCAGTTGGACTTCCCAATGGTTTACAACCGCCTTTACCACACATATGCATTCGATCCAACAAGTCATGATTGCTAGCTAGGGGTAGAAACACCTTGGTGAAGCCTTCTCAATTAGTGTCCAATCCATTTACTTTTCCAATTGTTTAAATTATAAATCGTAGTTTTCACCAAAAACCAATCGCTAGATAATGTTTCAAACAATCGAAGTAGGGGTATATGGACCGGCTCAGGATTTACATTTCAACATACTTGCCATATATTGCACCCAACTAGGTTTATTCTTGGGCCTTAATTGGGGTTTTTAGTGTGATATTCGGGACGAGTCAGTCCTGATTCTTATTAATTAACAAATGTTAACTCTTGGCTAAACTAATCATAGGTTTATGTTGAAAATCCCCCCATTTACAAATAATGGTTCGTAGCCTGGTGATAAAGTTCCTGACCGTGAACGGTTGAAACTGCCATGAAATCGTGGATCACGACCCAAATATTCGGGCTACGATCTCTTCCTGTTTGCTTGCAAATCTCCTCGCCTTCAACTCACACTTGGCGGTCTATTTCCTTCCACATTGGCTTAAACCAAACTAATCTTGGCCTAAACAAGTCTAAATACAATAGGGGTAATCGAGGCTAGAATGCAAGGCTTACAGCTCGTTCGCACATAATTAAGACATGAAAACACATAGATTAGGGAGACTAATAACCAAGGATTTTGAAACTGTACAGAAGGCTATAAATAGAGGGAATGACCCATTAGCTTAATAAGGCTCCACAAACACACAAATTTACAGTAACACTCTACACGAGTGGTTAGTCTAGTCAAAGTATAGGGGTGTGCAGCTAAGGAGTTATTGTCATCATCAATGGTGGTACCTTCTTCACCTCTATTTAGCTAGTCGACATCGATTGTATTAGGATGTAATCTTGTTTATTGTTATGTGAATTAATGCTATGAATTTATCTAATGCTTGTGTTTGTCTATGAATTTTTGATACATATTGCTATGTATGATGCTTTTAGTTTCGATGCTTATGTGATGGTCATTGATGGTTCTATAGTATGAATTATCTTAATACCATAGATGTTTATGATTCTAATGCTACTTTATGCATTGTTCTTAGTATTTCTTGGATTGTCAAAATATGACCTTCTAGGGATACCTTATTGATGTTCCATGAGTAGAGATGGAATGATCAACAATCTATGCTTCGAGTAATATCAATGCTTGATTGCTAGATAATCAATGATATAGACTATATTTATGGTTTGTAGAAGCCCACAATTAACTATATCTTATCATTACTTCCTTGCTCTTCATTGATTAGGTAATGGCATGAAATGAAAGCACGCGTTAGCTAGTTAAATCTCTATTACAAGAGGCGCATGCACGAGTAGAGAGTGGCATAAGAGGAAGGGATATGGTGTTACAATAGTTGAATCATCGATGCATGATGTGATTGCACCCTAATTTTCCATGCGCCCTAATTTTCCATGATTGTCTTCGAGTTCACTACCTCTTACAATAACATATATTTACTTGTATGCATCTACAAATAGAAAACGCCTAAACAACTTTACTCTTCTTGGTTGCTTGTTCAATTCATGTATGTTGGTGCTAGTAGTTATGTATCAGAAGACCTAAAGGAATATGAACCTAGGACATCCTAGGACTTGTTACTACTTGCATGAATACTGTCGCAACTCGCAACCACCCCTCAAAATTGGGGGCTCTGTTGCGTGATGCTCAGAGTCGCCATCGATCTTAATAGAAGTGAATCGAACACTTTTCTTCCGGCTTCAACCTTGGGGTCAAAACCGGGATATGGTATGTGAATAAGAAGATTCTAGGTTCGGGAGTACGGTTACGTTTGAGTAAGTGTATTCACACCCCACACCGCTCAAAAATTGGTACTACTTAAATCGATAAGTTTTTAAAAGAGTTGAGTGTATTATTATTATTTGGCTTAATGCGTATTTAATTATATGGTTCGATTAATTAGGTATTTGTTATTTAAAATTATTAATTTCGTATTTTGGATTCGAATTGGACTAATGAGTTAAATTAGACTTATTGATATACAACGATTTGATTATCCGTCTATTGTCGCAAAATCTCGAAAGTAAAGAAAGTATTTTTTTTGTTAGTTGGACTCGAACCTATTGGTTGCCTAAGTAACCGATAGGGATCAAAGTCCACGTAGTTCGTTGAAATTGAGGGGTTTTAAAATGTTGAGTCTCACACACATTGGAATGTGGACAAAATTTGTTAGTTGAACTCGAACCTATTGGTTGCCTACGTACCCGAGTAGTCGAGATTAAAGTCCACATAGTTCGGTCTTTGAATGGTTTTGGAAAAGAGAAAGCCTAGCACGTTCTATTGATCGTGTTTAGGCTTGGGACTGATTTTGTAGGAAATAATTTTGATATGTAATTTTTATGTTTTCAACCTTAAAAGCGACTACAGGCTATTGACCATAATTTCGTACTTAGGATTTTTTAGGAGAAAATATGTAAACGAGCAAAAATGACTTTCAAAAGTCGATAGTTTCAATGGGATTTGATTATAATAAGAATTTTCAAGAGATATGTTCTTGGTACTAACCTAGGATCGGAGGATCGTATCACATTCGACTCGATTTAAGTATTATGGTTATTTAACTAAAAGAGATTGATTTTTGATTAAGTGGCAGGCGGCCAGCCTAGTGGTTGGACGTCCTGACTGGTGAATCTCATGAGCGGGAAATGCTTAGATCGAGCCTCAATAAAGGCTACGTTTCTTGGTGTCGTTTTTTGAGCAGAAGGAAGGTGGCAGCGAGTTGTTTTCAAGAAAGAAGAAGGGCATTTTGGTCGTTTTATTTTGGGTTAATACCTTACAATGCAGTCAAAATCGGGTTTTAAAACTTACGGTTTTACGCTTTTAGGTCACCAAAACGCTTTCGTTTCTATATAAAATCGTTAGTGCATAAAATCGAACAAAATTACGTTTTAAAGCTTAAAATCTTACGCTTTTATGCTTCTAGTTCACCAAAATGCTTTACGCTTTTACGATTTTAGTTCACTAAATGGATATTCTTTTTAAGAAATTAATTACAAAAAGTATATTTTAAAGGGAAATCACCAATAATATGATACATTTGAGATTAAAAGATACATACCAGGTACATGGATGCATTCTCATCTTCAATACAATAATAAAATTCACCAGCTAGGCCATTCTCAAATTCTGGAGAATGTGGCTTATTTTTAAGATTATTTATGTTTATGAACTTATTGTTAAGATGCTATAAGTTGGTCTACTTTAGACATAAATTGAAGGTATTTATTAACTTATCTAAATTCCTAGCACTCATATTTTTTACATAGTATATGTCATACTTAACAACTTTTTAGTTATTTTTACATAGTTGATTTTACCCCTTTTCCGCTTCTAGGTAGAATCGCGCTTTTGACTGCATTGATACCTTATTCTGCCACGAACTATCAGCATATAATCAACTTTGACCCGTGGTTTTAGAAATTAACATCTTGGCCTCAACTATGCACCATATGGACTCAATTGGTCCGACTCTTAAATTTCTGCCAAATTAGACGGTCAAGATCATTGACCATTAGTGAATCAGCCTTCTACGCTGACGTGGATGCCATGTAGAAAATAAAAATTAAATAAATTAATAAAAAAAATCTTCATTCTCTCTCCTGGCCCACACATCCCCAAACCTTACCCAACCCTTCTTCCCCAGTTCCCCTTGACAGCCGCTTTTGAATTACCATCTTCACTTTCCTCCCTCTAACCTCGTTGATGTACCTCGCGAATCACTCCGGCAGCGGCGGACAAAAACCCATCCCGCCAAAAGCCTCTTCTTGGGTCTTTCTTCCTTTAGTCATTGCGATTCTCTTTCTCGGTTCGACCGTCGAAATTAAGGGGAGATTCCCCACTCCACTTCAGCTTCCAGGAACCCCCAATTTGACCTCCCCTCAAGCAATTTCCTCTCTCCGCATAGAAACCATCCCCTCTCAACTTACCTGCTCCACGAGGTAAAAAATCCTTTCCAAATTTCAACACTGATGACTTCCCAAAACTCTACAAACCACCAAAGCCATAACCAAAACTCTAATTTAAGAATTCACATTTGCACTTAATTTCTAGACTAGAGCACAACTACAAGAAGCTAATAATAAGAAAACCATCTCCCTAGTTTTCTGCCTCCATTCTTTAGAGGAGGAGAAGCGCAGTCGCGGGCTCGTCGTAGTTGAGCTGTTTGTGGGGCAGGGACACTCGACCTCACCGGAGAAGAAAGTGTTGTTGTCGAACTGGGGAGATGGGATTTTGGCTTCCTGACACTCACGTGCCTCCCGAAGATCCGTCTCTGTCAGAATCGGGGTTGCGACCGATGCTTAAGAACCAGATCCATCTCTGTCTCTGGTGGCCCTTTTTCTCCTCGAAGATTGACCCTCAGAAATAAGAATCGAAGAAGAAGCAGAGTATTCGAGATCTCGCCGTGAGAAGAGAAGGACGAACATGGTTGGCGATGGTGTTTTGTTTGGGGAGGAGGGGATGGGATTGGATGATACGCTGGCGGCCAGCGGTAGTTTGTAATTGGGTTGAAGAGAGAGAGAGAGAGTGTTGAGAGAATTTCTTAAGGAGGAAGAAGGGTTGGGAAAGTGTTTATGTTTGTGTCGGCACTGGGCAGAATGAGGAGAGAGAAAGGAGAATTTTCTCTTATTTTTTATTAATTTTCAGTTTACATTTTAATAAGGAAAATAATTTTAATCTGAATTTTTTTAATCATTTTTAGACTGACGAGGTAATGATATGGTGTATTGACCGTAAAACCACGCGTTGGGTCAAGTAAGTTTATATGATGTATAGTTGAGGCCATGATGAGAATTTCTAAAATCACTGGCCAAAATTGATTATATGTGCATAGTTCATGCCAAAATAAGGTATTAACCCTTTTATTTTTTATCAGAATGGATTATAAACTGTTTTTAAGACGAACGAAAACCTAGCCCATTCTCAACCGCGGCCAGGCGCCTTCATTTCTTCCCTTTTTATCTTCGTCTCACAAAGTATAGGGGAGTGACGGTGACCGAAGTTCGTCCCCGTCGTCGACCTCCTTTTTCCTATTCTGCCTCTCTCTCTCCTTGATCTAACCTCTCGTTCTCTCTCCATTTCTGGTAACGACGAGAAGGAAGAAAGGAAAAACAATGCAGCGGTGGGAAGACGACGATGGTGAGACCGACGATGACGATCGATGGCGACTAAGGTAAAAGTTTTATTTTGGGGCTTGCATGTAGGATTTTCTAGTTTGAGGGGGTTCTTGAAGTTCTAATCCTTTTTATGTGTTTTTTGTTCTTTCCTGGATTCGATCGAGCGGGAAAGGAAGTCGCGGATTTTTTCCAGAAATAGCACTGTTTAAAAAAATTTATAAAATAGCACCAAATCCCGAAAAAATCTAAAAATAGCATCCTTTCTCGAAAACCGCCACCCCACCCGCGGTTTTCCCTGAAAAACGCATGGTTACGGGGCGGCTTTGAAAACCGCTCGGGGTGGGGGCGGTTTGGTCCAAAAAAAAATTTTCCGAAAAATCCTAACGTAGGTGGAAACTTCAAACGAACGTATCTTTGTGTTCAGACATCCAATTGTCGCGATTTTTTTTATTTCACATAACTTTTCGAGATCTTGCAAGCCGCAAACCGCCATAGTCCCGCCAAAGTTCCATAAAAATATCGTTTGCTACCCCGAGCGAGCTTTTTTTTGATTTTGTCAAACTTTGAACGACCATAACTTTGTGCTTAAAAATCCGAACGTCATGCATTTTTTTCATTTCGCATAACTTTTTAAGTACTACAACTTTTTTCATAGACATGATTTCGAAATGTACGTGGATTTGTGAAAAGGGAAGGTAAAGTTATTCCCAAAATCTTGTATATCCCATAATAATTCCTATTTTGAAAATTTCTTTCTAGTGAAATTTGTAGTCCTTCAAAAGTTATGCGAAATGATAAAAATCCATGATGTTCGGATTTTGGAGCACAAAGTTATGGTTGTTGAAAGTTATTGAAGATTTTTAGCGTTCAAGGGCTAAAACTTTGTCAATGTGTAGTTGTTTCAACAATGGAGTAGTAGTTTGGTAGTGTAGATATTGTACTAAATTTAGTTAACTATTTATATTATCAGGGTTTCGAACCACCACCCCCACAACATGTTGCTTTTTTTTAATCTCTAATAAATAAAAAAATTTAATATTGGATGATGGTGTTTCGAGCCAAGGATCTCTTGCATACAAAGAAACAACTGAACCAATTATACCAAGACCACTTATGGTTATTATTTGGGGGAAAACATTTATTACAAACCGCTCCGGCCCCATGCAGTCAACAAAACCGCCCCCTACCAGTGCGGTTTTCGTCGAAAAACGCGCCCCCCCACCTTGCGGTTTTCGAAAAAGGGTGCTATTTTTGGAATTTTTTGGGGCTGAGTGTTATTTTTGGATTTTTTTAAACATTGCTATTAATGGAAAAAGTCTGAAAGTCGCCAGCTTAAGATTTAGCCGGAGACAGAGACGACGGTGAGGACGAGGCGCCGACGAGGATTATGGACCATCGGCAGCTGATGCCGCAGAGGCTGCCGCAATGGGTGTGTTTCTTTCTTACTTCTGTAGTGATATGATCCAAATCCGAAGAGAATCCTCGAACTCGGATGATATGATCAAAGTACGCAGCCTTCCTTCTTTTTTAAGAATTTTCGAAGGTTTTCTTCTTTCTTGAACAACTTGAAATAAAAGATAGATACGGAATCAATCGGACAATCCCAACACGTGATAATGGGCAATTGGTATATTAAACCAATCGGATAGAATCAACTCGTGAAAAGGGGCAATTGATATAGGGTAGATGCTCGCCACAACTAGACGCGTTCTCTAGTTGATAAGAGACACATGAATTTCCTGGAGACTCTCGACAGAAGCTTGCAGAAACGTTCACAAAGGAACACGAGTAAAAACTCATAATTGATAACTTGAATATTTGTTACAAAATTCGTAGATCTTACATCCTCTATTTATAGAGGTCATAAAACATAAATCTAACCTAAAAGGAATAGGAAAACAAATTCCAAACTAACTAGGAAACATAATACTAATTAAATAAGGACTAAAACTACTAATTAAACTCCTACATAACCATAATAAAAAATTAAACAAATAATTTCAAATAATAGCACCGCTACCCGGTATGTATCCTTCTTTTTTTTTTGACAAAAGATAATCTTATATTGGTTTAAAGAAGAGATAGTTACACCTTGGAAATCAACCAGGTCTGAAATCAAAGAAACGACTCATGGTCGGGTACAAAGAAAGGGCTTTTCTAGCCACCATATGGGCTGCCCTATTACTACGCCGACCTACGAACCGAATACTATACCCCGAATGGATGTGAAAATAATGCGCAAGCTCCTCAAAAACAGCACCCATCCTGTTGTCACAGTGGTCACCCCGTTGAGCTTGTCGATGATAACTTTCGCGTCGCCTTCAAACCCAATGTCTGTGAGGCCTAACCCCAGACACCATAACACAGCCTCTCTAAGCACAAGTAATTCCACCACCAGAGGGTCATCAATGATCGGAAACTGAAACCCCTTAACCATGCTGACCTCCCCATTAGGGTGGAAGAGAACCACTCCTCCAGCCGAATGGGACCCACGCCTAGTGACCCTGTCCCGCCTACAGACCATCCAAGGGGCTCCAACAGGGCCCTGCTGCCCAGGCTCAGTCGGGGGAGCCCGCAAGACGCGACGATTGGGCAAACTTACCCATTCCTCATATTGTTGGATAAACAGGCGCATCAACACAGGGATCCTGAATTGTTTGCCTTCAAAGACCACCCAATTCCGAGAATGCCAGATCCTCCAGAGGATGGCCACCACCGCCATAAATAAGGTAAGTTGATTAATCAAAGCCAAGAGCCGCTTAAGAAAAAGAGGAAAAGTCTGACGAGGCAACCCCTCCCCCAGATAATCCAAGCCTAAGTAATCCCAGAGGGCCCGTGCCAGCGGACAGTAGAGAAATAGGTGCTCCACCATTTCAGAACTATCCCAGCAAGCCGGGCAAAGAGGATGCACCTGGACCTTCCGTTCGATGAGAGCTTCTATAGTAGGAAGGGCCCGAGTAAGGAACTACCAAGCAAACACCTTCAGTTTAGGGGGAATATTAGCCTCCCAAAGGCGAATCCGACTAGCCTTGTCCATCCAACTCACAGTAGATTTCCACCCACCCCTCCGATTATCAAGCGCGACAGCAAGGTGATAGGCCGATTTAACCATGAACACCCCATCAGCTGTCTCATGGCAGATCAGCTTGTCCTCCACATACCGACGTGGAAGGGGAATATCTTTAATATCCCTACAAGTAGGAGGATCAAACCATTGGCTAAGTTTACAGTCACACCAGCGTCCCTCTCCTGGACAAATAAGCTCAGCCACAGGCGGATCACCCCCATCTGGTAAAACCAGAGGGTTATATTGAAAGGGATCCAATTGAAACTGAGGGACCCAGTTGGAATTAATCTAGGAGGTCGACCGACCATTACCAATTTGCCATCTCAGCCCCCTTTCCAATAATTGACGCCCTAAAAGGATGCTCTGCCGGATATCCCCATGAAGGGCGAGAACGAGCAGTAGCGTTGAGAAATGTCCCAGTTGGGAATATTTCCCTTTGTAAACCTGGGCTAGAAGGGACTGAGGGTCAGTTAAAATACGCCAACCAATTTTGGCTAAAAGTGCCTGGTTAAACTGCTCAAACCGGCGAAATCCCATCCTTCCATCATGCTTACTCCTGCACATATTACACTAGGAAACCCACAGGATCTTCAAGTGATCCTCATTCGCACCCCACCAGAACCTAGCCACATGCTTATCCAAGAGACGACACAGGGACACCGGTAATTTGAATCAGCACATCACATGCAAGGGCAAAGCCAGGGCGTTAGACTTAATTAATGTTTCCTTTGCCGCCCAAGATAAAGTCCGTTGCTTCCAACCCTTAAGTCGTTCTATTAACTTTTCCTCCAAATACCGGAATGTAGCCATCTTAGACCGAGCAAAAAGCGTGGGTAGCCCCAAATATTTATCTTGGACTCCCACCGCCCTGACCTCCAAAATCGCAACCAGGAATTCTTGGTAAGGCAGAACTATATTTTTACCAAAACAAACTGCCGACTTCTCCAAATTCACACGTTGACCGCTCAGTTCCTCATACTCATTCAAGACCACAATCAGATTCTCACATTCTTAGAGAGTACCCCGCATAAATAAATAAGAATCATCGGCGAAAAACAAGTGAGAAATTCTGGGAGCCCGAGGAGCCACTTTAACACCCTGGAGCTTCTTATCCTCAGTCGCCTTTCGTAGGAGAGCTGTGAACCCCTCTGTGCATATTACATACAAGAGAAGGGACAACGGATCCCCCTGGCGTAACCCCCGGGAGGGCGTGAAATAGACAGCCGGGGAGCCATTCATAAGTACAGAGAAAGAAGAGGACCAGAGACACTCACGAATCCATCCTTGCCAGACCAAGTTAAAGCCCATTTTATTCATAGCAGCAAGAAGTAAGGGCCATTCGACTCTATCATAGGCCTTTTCCATGTCAACCTTTAGAGCCATGTACCATTTCTTACCTCGCGTTTTGATCTTCAAATAATGCATGAACTCATGTCCAAGGAGGATATTGTCAATGATCTGCCGGTCGCGGATGAAGGCATTTTGACCCTCCGATATGATAAGCGGAAGGAGACTTGCGAGCCGTTCAACCATAATTTTGGTTTTTTTATAAACAATTTGGCACAGACTGATTGGCCGCAACTGCCTCATAGTCTCCACGTTATCCACCTTAGGGATCAAGGTGAGCCAAGTATGATTAAAACTCCTGAGCATCTGACTCGACACAAAGAAAGAGCAGACTGCCTCAGTCACTGAATCACCCACGACATCCCAGAAAGCCTTAAATAATTTGCTCGTAAATTCGTCCGATCCCGGAGCTTGTTTTGACCCCATGGAAAACACAGTTTTTCAAACTTCACTGGGTTGGACCTCAGCTGTCAAGGCAACATTCATGTATGGAGTAACACTGTGAGGAATGGGCAGAGTTCCCACACTGTCAGCCATATTCGAGACATGAGTTTCAGAGGTGAAGAGAGCCTGGTAAAAGTTGGTGGCAATATATGCTTTCCCGGGTTCCTTAGTGACCCACTCTCCATTGTCATTACGGAGGCCAGCAACGAAATTTTGTTTTCCAGCGAGTTCGTGTAACTGTATGAAAGTAAGCAGAGTTATGATCCCCTTCTTAAACCACCAGACTCTGGATTTTTGCTGCCAATAGATCTCCTCGGTCTCCCATTGTCGATTAAGCTCAACTTCAAGATTTCTAACCACATCCCAATATATTGGATGTATCGACTTAATCCGCTCAATCTCAGCCTGGAGAGTTTTGATATTCCGCAGGGAATTTGTAGTTCCCGCCCTACTCCAGTCATAAAGCAGATGGCGAAGCCTTTTAAGGCGTTCCCAAAGGCAGAACATAGGGGTGCCCTGAATCTGTTCCTGCCAGACATAAGTCACCATGGCCTTAACTTCAGGATTGTCCGCCCAGCGGGCATAAAAATGAAAAAGGGGGCGACTATTGCGCACATAGGCCTTGTCTGATAGGAGGATGGCACGATGGTCCGACCCCTGGTCTGTGAAATGTTTAACCAAATTTTTCGGGAACTGATCAATCCAAGATTGGGAGCAGATCGCCCAATCCAGACGTTCACGAATACAAGCAGCGCCCATTCGCTTAATTGTCCAAGTGAATTGATCACCCTGATAACCCAGATCATGGAGTCCCAAGTCCTGGATAAAGTCCCGCGGGCCGATAGATTGGACAGCATTCCAAGGAAGACCACCATCCTTCTCACCCTCATGCAGAGTGGTGTTAAAATCCCCTATGACAACATAAGGATGATGGAAACTGTCGCAAATCTCACGTAACTGAGCTAATTGAGTAGCTCTTAACGAGATATTACAACTAATGTAAACGAAAACCACAACATAGGAGAACTCCACTTCATTAATTTGCGTGCAAATACAAAAGTTGGAATGGAAAAACACTGAAGCGTCAACTTCGGGGGACCAAGCAACAACTAAGCCTCCCGATGCCTCAACTGCATCGATAAAGAAGAAACGAGAAAGATCAAAACCTAACCCCCGCATACGACGGGTCACTACTCCGGCTCGAGCGCGTCTCCGAGAAGAACACGAGATCCGATTTATTGGAATGAACTAAACTTACAGCAGTTTGGAATGTGAGGGATGACCCAATTCCTCTCACATTCTAGGCCAGAAGCCTCATTTATCAAGCTGGGGCCACTCGAGGCTGGCTTCCTCCACCTTTTCCAAGTCATCATTTTCTTCCACAAACTACTTCTTTGGAGTGGGAGCCTCAGCAGCATCCCAACAAGATTATCCAAAGAGCGTTTAATACCACCAACGGTATTATCAACCATGTTGGATCCATATACATTAAGCCCCAGCTGCCCATCTTCATTTCTACTCGTCTCATGCTGTTGGAGCTTCTCCATGGATCGAGTCCAGCGCACCCACTTCTTGGCAGGAGATGCCTTCATAAACAAACCATTTTTAAAGGCCTTGACCACTTTCTGAACCCGCCCTTCCTGGGAATCATCATTCAATTTTTTCCACCATGCACATGACGCTTGAGCTCAAAAGAGTGAAATTCCTCTTCAGAAAGTGTCTCGTCCGAGTCCATTGGCTCGGGTCTGGAGGTCTCCGCAGCTAGCCCCATCGGGGCATCCATGATCAGCCGGGAGTCACCCAGCTCAGTTTCCTTTTCTTCCACCTCCCCTCCAAGCGAACTCGCAGCCAGGACGATTCCTTTTGTCAGCCTGCGACCTCTCTGGGAAAGAGCACCCACGTCGGCCTTGGCACCAGAGCCTCCTTGTCTAGCGAAGGAGCCAGCAGGTCAGCTTCGTGAGTAGCTCCCTTCCCTTCCACCTTGGGATTCCTGCGATTCCTCTTTTTAGCTCGAGAGCCATATTTATGCAAGGATTTGGAGGCTTGCATGGGCACCCCCTGTACAATAAACTCGTCCACGGATTCCTCCTCGAGAATGAGGCACTGGCGTCAGGATTGTTCCCGGTTTTGGCTCATAGTCAAAGGGTTTAGATTTGGAGCATCTCGTAGGGACACCTTCGGTTTTTCATTCGGCCGCTCATTTCGAGGTTTCTCCTGAGGCACCTGGCGAGCAGCGTTAATGGTGCTTCTCCCTTGACCCACAGGTCCAGACATGCGTCTCCCATTCTTTCGAGGAGCTTGAAAACCCTGTTCCGCTAGCGCCTGGCTTTTGCGGCCATTATTCCTGAGATGGAGTTTAGGGGCTCTCGATACGGGGAACCGGAGAGGGCTACGTCCCTTTTGCACAGGAGGCTCGGTTTCCATGAATGGGTGATTCAAAGAGCCCATCCAAAGAGGGTTGTCCGCAACCACATGCATCTTTTCTGATACCTCCTCCCGTCGCCCCTCCGAAGTGCGGCCACGAGCCGGCTTCTGATAATCCACCATATGCCCTCGAGCCTCCTTGTTGACCCAAACCGAACGCAAGGGATAGGTAGGGAGCTGCTCCTCATCATCAAAAATCTTTCGACCCAACTTCTTGGTCGACATCTGAGGTCCAAAACGTTCCTTCGCTGAAGGTGGGTCAAACGTACAAGCCTGTCGAGAGTGTCCTACTCGCCCACAATGGTAGCAGAAGCTCGGCAGATGTTCATACTTCAATCGAACCCAGAAGCACCCGGTTTCCTCATTAGTCTCCATATTATTGGACCGTAGAGGCTTAGAGAAATCCAACAGCACCTTCACCTTGATGAAACGTTGATCCGACTCATTGCATGAAAACAAGCCGGCCTCCAGGACCCTTCCAAGCGTGGCAGCCACTACTTTGCGTCCAAACTGATGGGTGCAACACTCATCTTGGACGTCCCATAGTTGGACTCGGAAAGGAGCTATAGCTAGCTCATCAAAAGTTCTTCTACTAATAGATGGAGACCATGCTCGTAAGTGTAGGATCTTGTCACCGATTACCCATGGGATTTGTTTGAGTATCCAAGATTTAGCATCCTTGGTAGTACGAACTCAAAGAGTCCGTGAGTAGTCGCTCTCACCCGGATTCGACCCCGTCCTTGCCAGGGGTTATTCACCCCCGTCGTAGTGGCCATTGAGTATAGGAGATGGATCTAATTGAAACCTTAGAACCTTTTGTGGTTTTAGGATGGAGATGTGGAACCTCATGTTATGTTTGCCACCACCCAAAAAGCCTTTTCCCCCATGTCCTACCAGTCATTTTAACCCGTGTCTAAGACCTCCGGATGAGCTAGCAATGATGCCCATCTTGTGAGCTCTAACATTTTGAGGCTACCATCATGGTAAAGAGATGTTAGGATTGAGCGTGAATGTGCACATCTTTTGCATCAAATGGTCCTGACCCCACTGGTCGAGAGTGAGTGATTCATTCATCATGTTTTGTTCATTTCTTATACCCCGGTGAGGACCTAGGTTGCTCGATCGTTCGTTCCCAAGATGTGATCTTCATGCATGAGTAACTGTGATTGGTGAATCTTCGAGGCATGTAGTGTGTTGGTTGATGAATAATGTGAGAACTCGTCTTTTGCACAATCTTAATACAATTGAATGTCGTTTGTGGTGGTTGCCAAGATTACTTTATTTTTGTCCATGGCTCGGTGTCAAATAACCATTGAGATTCATTCGTTTTGTGCCCTATTGCATGCCTCAAAAATTTTGTCAAAAAAGAGAAGTTGCAAGTTTACCTTGTTTTGTACTTGGTTTGCTTGGGGACAAGCAAACGTTAAGTGTGGGGGAGTGATTCGGGTTCAAATGTACACATTTTATCCCTCATTTCTTATTCATTATGCTTAGTAGATCACCGTCCCTCGACCTATTTTACGCTTGGTTGTGCTTGTTTTGATACATTTCAAGTCCTAGCACGTGTGGAAGGGTCGAGGACGAGTTTCAGGATGACTGGAGGTTAAAAAGCGCAAAAATCCGAAGAAAAGTCCAAAGACAATTGCTTCGTAACAGTGAAGCGCAGGCATCTAGGAAGCAGTCGCAGTTCACGGTCCAGCATTGGAGTTCAAGGTCTCCAGGAGGGTTCTAGAAGTTACTGGCGACAAGGCAGTTCACGGTCTCTAAGACCGTGAACTTGGAGCACAAATCGTGAACCCAGGAGAGTGAAGCGGTGCATTTTGGAGACGACACTAAGTTCACGGACGCGTTTAGTTGTTCACGGCCATAACTGGAAGGCCGTGAACTCAGCTCGATCTGGGTTTAAATGAGAAGCTGAAAGGAAGAAGGAGTAGCTGGTTTTTTGGAGAAGTAACCACTTTCTTTCTCTAGGGTTTCGCCCAAAACACCAAAGGGGAGTTCTAGTGAGAGAGAGAGGGAGAGAGCTTGAGTGATCTTGGAGTTTAATTGAAGGCATTGTTCAAGATTGGAAGCAAGGAATCAAGCCTAGAAGAAGAAGATCTTGGGCTTCAAGTCGTAATTTCTCTCTTCTCTCTCTAGAAACTCATACCTTCTCTTAGGTTTAAGAACCCTAGGTCTTAATTTTGGTTTGTTGTTGACATATGTGACAAATTCCTTTTTTAATTGATGATTCTACTTGATTGATGGATGTTTACATGAATGACATGAGTTGGGTTTCCATTTTCATGTCTTGACCTTTTGACCTAGGAGACAGATAATCCCCTTAGTACCCTCTTTTGGCAACTTCGGTCATTCCTATCGTTTATTCACCGGGTAGTCCCCGAGGGAGTTGACTCGATCCAACTCCTAGCAATATACGATACCCTAGGTTGAATAGAGCACCTACCCATCCATCGATTCACCGTTCCGGGTCATTCCCGAGGGAGTCCTCCAAACGGTGGAGTATTTGAGTCGATTGAGCTAGGAATAGTACTCAACATCGATCCGAAGGTCGAGAATAGGGGGAATTAACTCAAGAGAGCTCCCAACCTTGTAAATAGCTAGATTAGTGGTTAGCTAGATTAGTTAGCTTAGTCCTTCTAATCACCACCCTAGGTTGGCTAGATAACGAACCCTAAACCTGAAGTAGGGTAAGCCTAGATCCCCGAAGTACGATAAATTTTTATTGCTTGCTTGCCCTATGCTACACCCGGACGGCGGTTATATTTGACCGTCGATTGAGATGTTGTAGTTAGAACGAGTAATTACTACACTACTTAAGAATCAATCAGCCAAAGATGAAATCTTTGCAAGTAATGAACAAACAACAAAAGGTCACAATCAATAATTGAGCAGAACATCTTCGTTGAGAAATATGAATAGTTCTTTCTCATTCAGACTCAGTAACTTGCTAAACTGAGAGAAGGTAATTCACTACTCCAAAGTGGAAATCATATCAATACCCATCAAGTTCCCCAAAGCCCAATCCGTACCAAGAATGGAATGGGATTTCACTACACAAGAACATATCCCTTTACAGCATACTTCCCGGCGACAGCACCAACGGCCGAGATCTCTCAAATAGCACCAGCAATCGCCGTCAATCTAGGCCCTCTGACTGCTCGATAAATTGCCCCGGTGCCTAGCCCAGCAGCTACGGTGTTAGCAAAATCATCCACATCGATCGCTGCAATCAAGCTGCTCTTGACCCCGGTAAACATTAGACGCAAAACTCCCATAGTGTTGCCCAATAGTCGACCACTGTGCCCGCCGGAGTTCAAAACCCTGTTCACCCGCAACTTCATGTAGTCGCGGGCCTGGGCCGCCCTGATCCATCGAGCGTCCCCTCCTCGCCGCCGACGATCGAACCGCCAAGGTACCCCGTGCCGGTGTAGTAAGTGAGATTCTCGCTCCAGGTCCGCGCTAACGTGCGGCATCTTCCATGAAGAGGAACTTCGAGGACGTGGGGAGATTGGGAAGGGACGCTACATAGATTCTGTTAGGATGGTACTTACGGAACCTCTGATCGCCAGAATCGTGCATCGTCGTGAAGACGAAGAAGAGATCAATGAATTTTTAGCTGTTCAAATTTGCTTGGGAAGCTTAACCGCTGCACCAATTTTAAATTAATTAGATTATTATTATTATTATTAGAATAATTATAACGTAAGCAACCAAAAAGAAAAACATTGTTTCATACGAAAAAAGTGCTAACTACGCTTAATAAGAGATTCCGGATCACTGTTCATCCTATAATTTTCCCAAAAAGAAAAACACTGTTTCATACGAAAAAAGCGCTAACTACGCTTAATAAGAGATTCCGGATCACTGGTCACCGGATTTGAAGTTGGATTTAATCAAACCTAAGTTTAAATCTCTTCTAAAGGCTTCCGTTGAAAAAAGTGCGGCGGCACCGGTGCCGCATTTTGTGATTGGTCCACATGACTATGACATGGTTATGGTTCGATTCTATAAACTCAATTCCGAACCAGTGGCCCATGAAAACTGGCCCAAACCAAAAGCTGTCTAATGATGCAGAGAAGTCTCACGTCACTTTCCGTGTGCCCAGCCGTTTAGTATTTTATTTTTCCCATTAATTCAGTTACAATTTAATTAATTTTAAATGCATGAACAGAAAAAAGCGAATGAAAAGGCACAATGATCGTTTTCCTCGATCTTGCGCTCTGATGGTGTAAAGAACCAAGTACCAACTGCTCCAGTGAACTTCACTGAACCCACCAAATTGCGATCCGCCTCGACCTCTTCTTGCATTCCGCTTCTCCGGTCGCGTCAAACAGGTCCTCGCGCAGACCTATTGTCCCGGATCCACGAATCTGTGTAGTAAGCCATCAGGCCAGACCATCACCTTTACCTAAGATTCACTCTGTTCACATGGGACTGTTATACCATAAGGCAGCACTAGTGGTGGGATCAACAGGAAGGATGAGGCAACAATTGATGCAATTGTTTCATGAATCTCCCATTGGTGGTCATTCTGGCTTGCAAGCCAATTACCAAAGACTCAAACGCTATTTCTGGTGGCCTGGAATCAAGAGTGATTTAAAGAAATTTGTACAGGAATGTGATGTTTGTCAGAGATGCAAGGTGGAAAATGTGCCATATCCAGGGTTATTACAGCCTCTTCCAGTTCCAGATCAGGCTTGGAAGCACATTTCCATGGACTTTATCGAAGGGTTGCCTAAGTCTCAGGGATAGGAAGCGGTGTTCGTGGTTGTTGATAGGTTTTCCAAGTACAGCCATTTCTTCTGCTTGCCTAAACCTTACACAGCTAGTTCAGTCGCTCAAGTGTTCTTTGATGGAGTTTTCAAACTCCATGGTCTTCCTCAAACAATAGTTTCAGACAGAGATTCATTATTCACAAGTACTTTCTGGTCTACACTCTTTAAGCTGCAAGGAGTGAAGTTGCATTTCTCTACTACTTACCACCCACAAACGGATGGACAAACAGAGAGGGTTAACAAATGTTTGGAAGAGTATTTGCGGGGTATGGTGCATCACAATCCACAACACTGGGCTACCTGGATCACTCTAGCTGAATGGTGGTATAACACTAACTACCACAATAGTTTGCAGGGAACTCCATTTGAGGCTCTATATGGGTATTCTCCTGTCCAGCTGTCCATTGCTAAACCCCTTTCAACACCAGTTGCTGCAGTGGCAGAGAGGCTTCAACAACAACAGCGCTTGGTGGGTATTCTTCGCAACAATTTGGCCAAGGCCCAGAATAGGCAAAAGCAGATGGCTGATATGCACCGAACAGAGAGGTCTTTTCAAGAGGGTGAGTTTGTCTATCTCAAGTTGTGACCCTACAGGCAATCTACAGTGGCATCCAGGGCAAATCAGAAGTTGTCTCCTAAATTCTATGGCCCTTTTGAAGTTGCGAAGAAGATCTGGAATGTCGCTTATCGTTTAAATCTCCCTTCTGGATCAGCCATTCACCCGGTGTTCCATGTCTCGCTTCTTAAGAGGGCGAGGGGTAATTCAGTGACCACACAGCCAGCTCTTCCCGAGATCGATGCAAATGGGGGATTGAAGGTCGAGCCGGCAGCCATTCTTGCGCGGAGGGTTGTGTCTCGACAGAACAGGGCAGCTACTCAGATCTTGGTTCAATGGACACACCAGACAGAGGAGGATGCCACTTGGGAATTCTTGGATGAGTACAAGCAGAGATTTCCAGCATTTGCAACTTGAGGACAAGTTGTTTTCGAAGGGTAAGGGAGTTGTAACAGACGGATTTAATTGTAAATAGCAAAAGTGTAGTGACTGTCTTGGATATTTTACCAACGGGTATATAATCCCGCTCTGTAACGGCCTAACGGCTAACTTGGTTAATACAACAAACTCCCTCTCTCTCTCATCTCTCTCTCTCTCTCTCTATCTGTTCTCTTCTTCTTTGCTCGCCAAGACTAATTCGACCCAGGTCACCACACAATCCCACCAGGGGCGGAGCTACAGCAGGGCTCGGGGGGCCTCGGCTCCCTCGAGAATCTTGAAAGTTACGTATAAAATATTCGGTAATTTACGTATAAATAAAATGAAATGATAAAAATGCTATAGTATGCGTTCATAAAACAGGCTTCTGGGGTAGTGAAAAGTGGTTTGTTTTGCTCTCACTAGGTCCTTGGTTTGATTCTCATGCTAAGCAAATAATTTTTGCCAGCTTTATTCCCTACCGATTATATACAACAACAATTTCTATTAAATACTTGTGTAAGACCTATCTCTTAATTATGGAAACATATGTGCAATACAATATCGAAATATTGTTAATTATTATTTTTAATTTATATTGAACTCAATGGTTAAAAAGTTAGTTTACAAAGTGATGTTAATCGTTTTAATGAATAATTTGTGACGTTATAATAATATAAAATTAATTTTTTAATTTTTTTAATCATTTTGCGATAACATACAACAATATTTCCGGCCCCCCAATCGTCGATTCCTGGCTCCGCCCCTGAATCCCACACACTAAGACACCCACCGTTGCCAATTCATTTCCATGTCCCGCAGGCGAACTCCATTTCTGCATATGGGGTGCACATATGACGATCCTCCTTCATTTCAAACACCAAACCTCAATCTCTTATCCATCGGAGTATCTAGAATATCCTTCCCTTTATTTTGGTTTTGTATTGGTCATATGTAAGTTAAATAGCTAAATTCATTTATGGAATCAGTCACAATTCCCTAGTCCCTACACATGATCAACCGAAAATTAACTAGGGTAATATCCGGGAGACCGAATATTATGGTGTTAGTAATGGCTCTTGTTTGTGCCTCGATGCCCAGCTAGCACGCCCGCGTTCTTTCCTATCCGGCGCCAGCCTACACACACCAGCACAGAGGGGGGCGCCTCGGCCCGTTAGCCCTTCGACGATCAAGTCAGAATCTTAGAGAGAGAAGTGCTTCTAGAGCTAGAGCTAGAGTTTTAGTGAGAAAGTCCAACCTGTGTAAATGCTACCAACTGCCCCTATTTATACTCACCGAGTTCAAGATGGATTTCCTCCACGTCACTGTCACATTAAATGCCTTGTACCTTTATTCCTGTCAGGAGCCTCAGCCACCTTGTCAGGCTTCTGACGGTTGGCAAGCGCCTACAGGCGGGGGACCACATGCCAGCCTGGGTTTCTTTGGCCCCTAGTGCTTTGTCTCCATGTTTGTGCTGCCTGGTGGGCTTCGTAGGCCTCTTCTTCTGGCCCATCGTCTTTGGCTATTTTTTACTAAATGTGCTCTCTTGGACCTTTTAGTAATACCCCCAACAATTGCCCCCCAGTTAGGCGTTCATGGTCCCTTACTTGAGCGCCTAACTAGTTCCTTAGCCTGGGCGCTTATCACGCGTAGTATGCCAAACTCATTCTAGGTGTCGCATTCGGTTATCCGCCCAATGTAACTTTCTGGCGCCCGAGTCCTCGTCATTCGGTGCTCATTCTGTGTACGGGGCGCCTCCTCGTGTGACCAACTTCTCTTAGGTTCATGCCCCCCTCTCGATAGGCGTCCCGCGTTCTGCCCGCCGTGTACTTTCTTAGCTCATGTTAACCTTCAGATAGGCGCCCACTCCACGTGACAGACGCTATCCTTCAGAGAGGCGCCCACGCCACGTGACAGACGCCCGGGTACCCCCTCGCGGGCGGGAATTTGAGTCTTCCCTTTATTATTTTTAAATCCCAATTTTGAAATTTGAAAATGGGAATTTGAATTTGAAAATTCAAAAAATGGGGGAAGCTCAAAGGCCCGCTCGTGATTTCGCGACACGTGGCGGAAGGCGCGGCTCTCGATGCGCGCCTTTCCCCCCTTTAAATACCCCCCAGCCTTCTTCCCTCTGTCACTTTCGCCAATTCCCTCTCTCTCTCTAACTTAGCTCTGCCTTCTCTCTAGAATTGCTCGGCCACCTCTGCTCTGCCTTCTTCTCTAGAATCGCTTTCATTCCTCGACCAAATGGCCTCTCCTCGAGTCAACGTTGCTAGAGGATCTGGTGCGGGCGCCTCCCCCGCTAATCCTGCCGATTCTAGGGCAGGCGCCACCCCCACTCGCCTTACAGAGGCTGACGCAGGCGCCTCCTCGGTCCGCCCCACAAATTCTTGTGCAGGCGCCGCTTCCAACCTTTCCTCCCATTCTGGTAAGCGCCCTCAAGGTCTTCTCAGTGTTTTTCGCTGGGCTCCCTCTCTTTTGTTTTTCTTTTTTGTTTGTGCGATATTCTTAGGCGTTGGATAGTCTCTTACCCCGACTTGGGATTGTACGTCTGGTTCGGTTTTTGGTTTAGAGAGGGCGCCTGACTCCGCTGGAACAGCAAGCGCCTCGACTCCGAGCTTCATGCCTGCTGATGGCTCGTACAAAATCACCACTTGGGAGAAGGCGTTTCCCCCGGATCATCTGCCCACCGAGACTGCCAGGTTGCCTTTCGATGTGGCCGGTCCAAATCGCCAATCTACCGTGACGTTGGCACGGGTGCATGAGCTGGTGACCAGCCTCCAACTCCCGCGAGACTGGTGGTACGCGCCCCCGTCACCCCTTTCTAGGGTCGGCGTGTGTGGGCCGAAGTGGATAGGCATATATCAAGAATACTTCAGGTTTGGGCTGCGCTTTCTGATAGATCCGATCTTGGAGGGCATCCTGGCCATGTGTGAGTGCCCGCTGGGGCGCCTGTCACCCTCTGTCATGGTGGCGGTGGTATTCTTCAAGCTCAAGTGCCGGGAGCACAACGTGACGCCAACCTTTAACTTGTTCAGGTGGTTCTTCAACGTGGCGCCGTTGGACAACTGTCTCTCGCTGCAGAAGCGCCCAAAGCTTCGTGGTCAGTTGCCCTAAGTTGGGGGCATAGCTGGTTCAAAGGATTCTTCTTCATGAAGGCTTACCAAGATTCATTCTTTGAGAGTGGAGGCGCCTTTATGAAGCATTGGGCGCTGGGCCAGACTGAGTCTTTTAATGCTAAGGTTTATCTTTCTTCGGAGGAGACCAGGGGCGCCCAACTCATTAGTACCCATCCCGTGAATCTTCGCCTCACGGAGAATCAAATTAGGGTGTTGCAAGAATATTTTAATGATGATGTGTGAGCGCTCTTTATTATTTACTTGTATTTATCCCGCTCTACTTGTGCTAATCTTTGCGTTTATGTGCAGGGTCGGACTTCACTTCCATCAGGAAGTTGATAATGAGCCGGCTAGCAATGATAGCGGGTGGGGCGCCTTCTGCAACTGATGCCCCTCACACCCAGGCGCCCACGTTGCCGGCTCCTAAGAAAGGAAAGGCGACGAAGAAGGCGCCCACAAAGGCTGCGCCATCCATGGCGCCCACAAAGGCTGCCTCGTCCAAGGCGTCGGTGCGCGCCAAAACTGCAAGCGTGGCGTCCTCCGCCCCCGAACCGGACGTCGGGGTTCCTGACTTCGACCCCACTCCGGAGGCTGAGGAATCAGAGAAGGAGGCACCTTCTCTGGTTCGTAGGGAAAAGAGAGCGGGCTCCCCCATTTCTCGTTATGGGAGAAAAGCTCGCGAAAGCGACAAGGGAAAGGGCACGACCACCGTCCAAAGCCCCCCGAAGAACAAGGCGCCCGCGTCCATCTGGACCAAGAGGGGCGCTTTGTCGGTCCCGATGGGCTGCCGTCAGTGATTCGGCCACGGCGGATTGAGGTTGGGCGCATCGCCCTCCCTTGTTCTCCACTATCCGCGGTGGACCACGGGTGTGCCATGGGACTTGCCATGTCTGCCGCCAAGATGTGGCAGGTGCCTTCGGAGGTGAATGGAGACCACCTTTTTGCGGAGCTGTCCCAAGTGGGTGGCAAGGTAACTTTACCAGCTCTTTCATATTATCAAGTTTGCTTTGCCTTCTCGTTATGCAATCTTTTATTTATCTGACTCCTTGGTGTTGTTGGCGCAGATTCTCCTTTTCGGTGAGAGGGGGGCCCGACGGCTACTGGAATCGAAGGAGGAGGCGCTGGCGCTTAGAGTTCGGCGTCCGCCTTGAAAGAAGACTTGGAGATGGCCTCCAAACGCCGCGAACAACTGGTGCAAGAATGTGAGGACGCCCAGCTGAAGGCGGCTCTGAATTGTCCCGACTGCAGGGCGCCCTGGAGGAGGAGCGCCATAAATGTGAGGCTGAGTTCGAGGTGGAGCGGCGGGAGTTGCAGGAGAAGGTGGCGAAACTTGAGGCAGAGAAGGAGGAGCTAGCGAAGGAGGCGGGCGCCCAGGCTAGCGAAATCGTCCTGCTCAAGGAAGAGAAGGGAAGGCTTCGGGACGAACAACGGGAGCAGAAGAAAGCGCTGAAAGCGGCTCGCAAGGAGATTGCGGAGTTGAAGGGTTCTCTCGATTCGTACGAGGAGTCCGAGGCCGGCAAAAACTTGTTTGCCAATGCATGCCTCACTTGCCTCAGCATCCTGAAGAGGAAGCTCGACCACGACCATCCCGAACAGGTTTGGGATGTGACCGAAATGGTCGAGTTTGTGATCGGCGATATGATGGGTGTGGAGGGGGTAGAGAAAGCGCCCACGACTCCCGCTGCCGATGGTCCTCCTTCTCCAGCAGACCAGACGCCTCCACCGGAAGACCAGGCACCTCCACCCGAAGACCAGGCCACGGACGCCACTTCTGAGGCCGAGTGACGTTCTTGTTGTGATTTGTCCCTCCTGTGTACTTTTTTTTCCTTGTTTTATGAACTTATCTTTATTTTTATGAATATGTTAAGTTCGCATTTTCCGGCTTTCTCCGAATCCCAATTTGTTTGGTATTTCTGCGTGTATGTGGGGCGCCAGACGTGGGCGCTTTGATAGGGAGTTCCTGATCGATACGACCGACTAGCTGGGCGCTTGTTTGGGCGCTTTGTAGGGACTTAGGATAACTTCGAATCCTAGAATGACGTGGGGTGCGGGATCGGGCGCTTTGGATTTTCTAGTATAATCGTGATGCACTTACACACTATTGCTCAGTCATCGGGCGCAAAATAGGGCGCTTTGTAGGGTCCTCAAATATTTTCGCATCTTTGCTAGGACATAGGGCGCGAGATCGGGCGCTTTGAACATTCTAGTATAACCGCGGTGCACTTACACACTTTTGCTCAGTCATTGGGCGCAAAGTTGAGCGCTTTAATCATTTCGACATTGTGGATATATCATAAAGTTACGGTCGGGGCGCTATGACACTTGGCGCTTTGGACACGATACGGTGCTATTACTATGGGCGCTTTAGTCACAATACAAACGCGCTTACACACTTGCTTGCTATATAAACAGACACTTACTACTACCACTGCCTTGTATCATCACTATTTGTGATCAAGTGGAGGCGCCCTCCCCTGCTGCGGTGCCCTCTCGGTAAAGTCGCAAGTTTTGCGCGTTCTATGTTCTTTTCACCACCTTGCCGTCAGTATGCTCTAGCTTGAACGTTCCGGGACCTACCACCTCCCGGATTCGATATGGGCCTTTCCATTTTGGTGCCAACTTCCCCTCACGGGCTTCCGGGCGAAAATCACGTTTGAGGACCAGGGCGCCTTCAGTAATGCCATGGGCACGCATCTTCTTGTTGTAGTATCGGGCCACTTACCGCTTCGTTTCCTCCAGGCGAATTTCCGTTTGGGTCGTAGTGGACGATACGGTAACTTGGGAGGCTGACTTCAACCGGAATTACAGCCTCGCTCCCGTAGGTTAGGCCGAAGGGTGTTTCCCCGGTGGCAGTCTTGTAAGTCGTGAGATGAGCCCACAACACATTTGGCAGCTCTTCCACCCATCTTCCCTTGGCGCCGGCCAACCTGGTGTGCAACCCGTGGAGAATGCTTTTGTTGGCCGCCTCGGCTTGTCCGTTTGCTTGTGGGTAGGCCACCGATGAAAATCTGAGCACCACGCCATTGTCGTCCCAAAACTCGACAAATTTCTTGCAGTCGAACTGCTTCCCATGGTCTGTGACAATGGACTCGGGTAAGTCAAAGCGGGTGAATATATTCTTCTTGGTGAACTTTCGCACCTGGGCTTCTGTGACTGTGGCCAAAGGTTCCGCCTCGATCCATTTGGAGAAGTAGTCAATCGCTACTATTAGGTACTTCATTTGCCCTGGCGCCTTTGGAAAAGGGCCCAAGAGATCCATGTCGCATTGAGCGAAGGGCCAGGCTCCCACATTGCCTTGCATGGGTGCTGCCGCGATGTGAATGTCATTGGCGTGCACTTGGCATTGGTGGCAAGCGGCCACATACGCTTTTGTATCCCTTCTCATCGTTGGCCGGTAAAACCCCTGCCTTAGCAGCGTTTTCTCCAGGCTTCACGCCCCTTCGTGCATGCCGCACGTTCCGCTATGGACCTCTGCGATTGCCTCCCTGCTCTCCTCTTCGTTCAGGCACCTCAAATAGGTTGCCGCGTGAGACCTCTTGTACAGTTTTCACTCAACTATGGAGCATCGCGCTGCTTTTCGGCGGAGCCGCCATGCCTCTTTTGGATCTTCAAGCACCACCCCATGGGTCAAAAACAACTCAATTGGCGCCATCCAACCGGAGGTGGCGCCCACACTGCCGAGGGCAGCGATCAGATGCTCGTGGGGCGCCTCGGTCGTGACTATGACTTTCCTCTCTTCTGCGAAATCCATCGCGGTTGCTAGCTTGGATAAGGCGTCTGCATGGGCATTCTCCTCTCGGGACGTGCACAAAGGAGGTTTCCCCGAAACAGGCTCCCATCTCTCTTACTCTTCGCACATATCCTTCAAGCGCCTCCTCCTTTACTTCAAAGACTCCGTTGAGTTGATTAACAACGAGAGCCGAATCGGACATAACCTGAATTTTGTGGGCACCCAGCTCCTTGGCCATACCCATGCTGGTGATAACTGCTTCGTATTCCGCAGCATTGTTCGTCTTTAGGGCTGCAAATCGCAATGCGACTTCGTGCATTGCGCCCCCCGGGCTTATAATTACGATACCTGCTCCGGCGCCGGTGCGACTGGCCGTCCCATCGACTTGAACCTGCCAGCAGTCATCCACCCCTCGTTCTGCTTCTACGACTCCTTCCGCAACGAAATCTGCCAAGACCTGGGCTTTTATCGCTGGTCGGGGCGCATACCGGATGTCGAACTCGCTTAGTTGGACCGCCCATTTGACAAGGCGCCCGGCCACATCCTTCGACCCTAATGTGGATTTCAATGGTAAGTTGGTGAGTACTATGATGGTGTGCGCCTGGAAGTAGGGCCTCATTTTGATCGCTGCCATTACTACCGCCAATGCGGCCTTCTCAATGGGGGCATATCGCCTTTTGTGGGCGACCATGGTACGACTAACATAGTATACGGGCTTGTCTTCTCCGGAGGGGGCCTCCCTTGAGACGAGGACTGCACTTATCGAGACTTCCAATATGGCGATGTAAAGGTATAGCGTCTCACCCGCCTTGGGCGCCGTCATGACGGTCGGGGCGGCTAATAGTTGCTTCAGTTCTTCGAACGCGCCATCTCACTCAGCATTCCATTGAAAACACACCGCCTTTTTTAGCGTTCGGAAGAAAGGAGCGGCCCTATCGGCGGACCGCGGGATGAAGCGCCCCTGGGCCGCTAACCTTCCTGCCAAACCTTGCACCTCTTTGGTCGTCTTCGGGGGTGCAAGGTTGAGGATAGCGTCCACCTGCTTTGGGTTAGCTTCAATGCCCCGCTTGGTGATCATGAATCCCAAAAATTTCCCTGCTTCGGCGCCGAACACACATTTGAGAGGGTTGAGGCGAAGCCTGTGCGCCCTCATGGCTTGGAACGTTTCCCGCAAGTCTTCCAAGTGATTCTCGCGCCTACGACTCTTGACTATCAAGTCATCCACGTAGGCTTCCACATTACGACCGATTTGTTTGCGGAAGAAGTTGTTGACCATTCTTTGATAGGTGGCGCCCGCATTCTTGAGTCCGAATGCCATGACCCTGTAACAAAAGTTCCCGAAGGGCGTCATGAAGGCCGTCTTCGGTCGGTCTTCCTCTGCCATGGGGATCTGATGGTATCCCGAGAACATGTTCACAAAGCTTCGCATCTCATGATATGCCGTGGAATCCACCAATTGATCTATGTGGGGCATCGGATAAGCATCCGTGGGGCATGCTCTGTTGAGGCTCGTATAGTCCACGCACATTCGCCAATCTCCTGATGGTTTTGGCACGAAGACCACGTTCGACAACCAGGTGACATAGGCAGTTTCTTCGACCAAATTAGCGCCCAAGAGCTTGTCCACCTCGACCCTAAGAGCCGCCTCCTTCTCTGGTGATAGGTTCCTGCGCTTTTGCTGCACTGGGCGCCTGCCCACTTCGACTGCCAACCTATGCACGTCCGTTTCGGGAGCGACGCCCGACATTTCTACAGCACTCCACGCGAAAAGTTCTGCAAACTCATTTAGAAGGGCGATCAGGCGCTCCTTCATTTCATCCGGCGCCTCTGCCGATATCCTTACCTGTCTTTCCGGGCGCCCTTCGTCCAAGGCCACCAAAATTTCTTCATCGGCAGCTTCGGCTCGGGGCGCCTCTTTCGTCACGGACTCAAGCACGTTGACCCTTGCTCCGGCGCATCGTCGTTTGCGCCTAGTTTCCTTTGCGTAACGCGGAGCGCCCAGTCCGCGAGCTACACCCACTACCTGCGGAGCGATGAATTTCAAGGTTTGGTGACAAGTGGAGGGCACCCCGTTGAACAAGGCCAGGAGGGGTCTTCCTAGGATCGCATTGTATGGTGATGGGCAATCCACTATCCCAAAGTCAATGGCGCGCGTCACCCTTTGTTCCCCATCGCCCAAAGTGACAGGCAGGCGCACTCGCCCTATCACCTTGGCAGGCGCCCCGGAAAATCCGACCAGCACGGACTCCGATGGTATGATCAACTCGGGTGCCAGCTAGATGCGGGCCACCGTATCCTTGAATAACACGTCCATGGAACTTCCTGTATCAACGAGCATCCTCCTTACTTTGCATCCTGCCACCACCCCTTGTATCTCCAAGGCGTCCATGGATGGGAGCATGCACGCTTCTTCGGGCGCCCCGTTGAAACTGATGTCGATAGCCTCCCGTACATCGGCCGAAGCGGCTCTCAGTCGGCGGTTTGCTTCCAACTTTTCCCTCAAATCTACCGTTCCCGAAATGGACTCAATGGTAAGTCGTACTCTCTCGGGTGCCTTTTCTTGGTCGAGGCGTAGGGCGGGGGTGGCAGCTCTCTCGCCCCTAGCTCTGCGCCTGTTACACATGCACGATGCATCCTCTCTTCAGGCTTCTTGACAAAGTCATTGAGCATCCTCCTATCTGTCAGGCCTTGTAGCTCGGTCTTCAATTGGTAGCAGTCGGCTGTGTAATGCCCCACCTCCCGGTGAAAGTCGCAATATCGGTCCAAGTTTCATTCGTTGGGCTGTCCTCTCATGGGGCCCGGCCACCGGATGTGATATCCTTTCTCCTTGACATGCTGGAGTATGTTCTTCAGCGTGTCGTTGTATTCTGCGAAGGCCCCCTCCCCCCTGGGCGTCGAGCGCCCGGTATCCATTCTTTTCGGCTGGAGGTGGTTTACGAGCGCATATCCTGGTCCACTCGGGGGATGGGGTCTCCTTGTCATCTCAACTTCTTCCCCCCTCATCTTCCGCCTATCTGCCCTTTTGGCCGCCAAAGTTTCTTCGAGCGTGATCACCTTCTGCACTCGATGATCCAAGTCCTCCGTGGATATCACGTCCCTGTATGCCAACGCCCTGCACAACTCCTCGCTGGTGGTACATTCGTTCAAGCACACTCCCAACACTGACGGTTGGGCGTCCTTTACTGGCAAGGCTACCAAGAGCCACCTTTTGTAAAACTCTCTCAGCGCTTCCCCCTCTCTCTGCTTGACCTTGAATAGGGCGCCAATGGTCAGGGAGCGGCGCTTCCTGCTGGCGAACTTTGCTAAAAACATTGCCGCAAACTGCTCAAAGCAGTCAATGCGCCCCTCTTCGATTTGGTGGTACCAGTCAAGGACCACGCCCCTGAAGGTCGACGGGAACACTTTGCACAGGGTAACGTGTGAGCTGTTGTAAAGCTGCATCTTGGTGAAGTATCCGTTCAAGTGATCGTCCGGGTCTGCCGTCCCGTCATAAGTTGGGAGTGGGGGAATGTTGGTTCCCGCGGGCTCCATCAGTATATTTCGCGCCAGGGGCTGCCTCACGGGGCAGTGGCGTGATAGACGCCCCAGGATCCCTCCGTTCCATCCACTGGTGTCAAGACCATCGCGGCCAATTGGGCGCCATATGCTCGGGCGCCTCAAATGCCCGGACTCGCTTTCTGTCTCCGCCACCCTTTTCCTCTTCTTCGAGGTTGGGCTGGGCGTCGTCCCTTCTCCCTTCTTCAAGGCCTCAACCTTCCGCCGAAGAGCCTCGATCGCCTCGTCTCGATCCTCGATGATTCTAAACAGATCCTTTTTTGTGACCGAGGCACCTTCTGACCCCCGAAATATACCATCGCTCTCCTCGCCATCGTCCATCTCGGGCGTCAGTCATCTCATCCGCTCGGATTGATCTTCCATAATTTCCTCTCCCCCTTCACTCACAGGCGCCTCTATACTCATGATTCTCGGTTATATCCCCCTACCTGGCGCGCAAATTGTTTGTGCCTCGACGCCCAGCTAACACGCCCGCGTTCTTTCCTGTTCGGCGCCTGCCTACACACACCAGCATAGAGGGGGGCGCCTCGGCCCGTTAGCCCTCCGACGATCAAGTCAGAATCTTAGAGAGAGAAGCCAACTACATGAGTCTCGAGGCAATCCATTTGCTCCACGAGGTGGTCCCAGGAGGAGGAAGGACCAGCTCCAGATGATAATGTTGCTGATGGTGGTGCCGGTTCGGATCGTGGTAGTGAGGGACGCCGGCGGCGCCCTGAAGCTCGAGCAGGTGGCTGCTCTGGAAAAGGATGAGGGACTCTGAATCATGCTTCACTAGAGCAAGGTTGACTATCAGCCTTAGGGTCGTCGAAGGTCGAAGTCCGTCAAGGTACTCGATCCCTCGCTCTCCTTGAAGCACCATCTTCATATTGTAGAGCGTCTCCAATGGAAATGGCTCAGTCCGACCAATATGGAACATCCCGTCACATCCACCCCAAGTGCATCGAGTCTACTCGGTCCCGACCCTAGCACCTGGCAAAGGTGGTAACAACCACGGCTCCCAGATGGAGTGGCTCTCTAGGGCGGTTCATGGTGTGGAGGCCTATTGACTCGCTAAAACACAACTCCTACCAATGACCAAGTGTAACCAATGAAAGGGATTGCAGTATAGTGGCACAAGTAATAAATATCGAATCCACGGGTCTCTAGAGTTACTATTACTCAGATTTAGTTCATTATCTAGCAACCAGATTGAGGTTTGATTAACTAAACTAGGTAAAACTACTAATTACAGGTTGGGAACTCACTTAGGTATGATTCCCCCTAGTCTGCAGTTATGCCAAGTTGTAATTCACACAATCCAATTCAATTGACAGATATACCGCAAAAAGTTATTAACTGGTCTGGACTCTCGACTAAAGTTATCCAGACCCTCTCGGTTTGAATACTCAGCGGGTGACTAACCTCCACCGGTGTAAGCTAACCAAGGTAAACACACAAAACTTCCTCTACTGGCTTTGATTCTAGTACAGAGTAGTGAATTGATTTCTTGACTAAAGCGATCGATCCACTACTTCCAATTGAGGTTGCTCTATTAACCTATGCAGAGACTATCGTTCTAAGTTAAAGCAGGAATCACAAAAGTTTGATCAGGACTCGAGTAATTTCGAATTAATGCCTCAATTGAATATAAAACGTCAATCAATCATGAATTTAAGTTCATACAACTCTTCCTAGCATACAAATCTAGGGTCCATCAAAATTTAAGTGAAGGGAAGTTACTCCATAGAGAAGAGAGAGAATGCAGAAATATGATCTAGATCTTCAATCTCCATCTCCAAGCTTGTTTCCCGAACTCCAATGATGAAAAAATCATCCAAAATAGCTCCAAGAATGTTCTTCAGGTGCTCTCTCTCTAGGGTTTGTCCCTTGGGTGTTTGGGATCGAAAACCCAGCTCTCTCCCTTTAGAATCCGCAAAAATGCATTTATACAGCTCACAGAAGCCAAGTTACGGCCCAAAGTTACGGCTGTAACCTTTGGGGTTCAAGCCGTAACTTCTGGAATGTATTCTGCCTCCCGTGTCCCCGAGTTACGGCCAAAATGCCAAAGTTACGGTCTAGGCCGTAACTTTGAAGGCCACCCCGTAACTCTGGAGAGGGTGCTGTCTTTCGGTCATTTCTCCCTCATTCGAACTTCGAATCAGTCGTCGTTTGATCCCAGACGCTAGTAGACTCGTCCTCTTTCTTTCCATGCATAGATTACATGATTCTTTTACCATTAATGAGGTATAAATCCATTATTCTTTGGGTCATGCCCGAGTTTCTTCCCCCGAGTCGCCAATTGATCTCCGATTGACTTGAAACTTGCGTCTATGCTTCACTTTACGTGCTAGGACCTACAATGTGACTAAGGAACACAACCTAGCATAAAACATGCCAAATAATGATAAACACTAAGTTAAACAATCAAGAAATGAGGGTTAAAAACATGTGCAAATTCAGTGTTATCAAATTCCCACACACTTAACAGTTTGCTTGTCCCCAAGCAAACCTGACTCAAACCAATGCAACTCTCCAGACCTTTATAGAAACATGCAACCCCGATCGTTGGTAGCGGACTTCCTAGATCAATTAGCAGCTTACGAGGTCAATCAACACACAAAACACCTCCTAACTTCTTTAGGGAGAACTCTAGTCCCGAATCGGGATCATGCCAAGTAGTGATCGGAGGACAAATGATTTGTGGACAAAGCGGCTCTCAAAAACATAAAATCATGGACTCAACTTTTTAGGTGCTCTTTTTTTTCTCTTTGAAGATGGTTGGAACCCCCTTTTCTTTGTTTTTTTTTTCATTTTCTTGTTTTATTTTTTCCTTTTTCTTGCAAGGTTTCCAACCTGTAAATTACCAAAAATGTTGTTCCCACCTAGTAAAGGTTTTGAGGGAACCCGGCTCTTACCGGCCATGTCGGGAGCAGATGTCTCGAGCCACGTGTGGGGGAAAGATATGTAAGGGGGCTGGAGGTAGTAGGTGGAAATTGGGAACAGATTCCTATCTCCCGTTACACACTTTCACCGATTTCCACACGGGAGACATTATTTTAAAAACACAATTTATAGCACATTTTTCAAAACATGATACATGAGTCCATGATTGGTAGAGAGTCTGCGATACCACACGATTCAAGTGTCCTAAGATCACTAATTCGCACAATCAACCAACACAATATGAAGAAGATAGGAGATTTCTTAACTGCATCAACATCCTCCATAGTGCTACATTACCTCCCTAGGTTGCATATTACTATAAAGACCGTCAATTCAAAGCATACTGATCAGGCAATTGCAAGGAACATGTACTTGGAGCCCTCAAATTAAAAAAATTGGATAGTGGACTAGGCTCCAAGCACACACATACAACCAAACATTCACACGCATACATAATCTAACATCCCACACACTTAAGCACGACATTGTCCTCAATAGAGGAAAGATAAGGAGGGTAGAACAAAGTTACCAGATCAAATGTGAATAATGGTGGACAGTGGAAGCGTTGCATTCCAGGTGAGTAGAGAGAGCAGTCGGAACACAAACACCACACAAAATCTCACAGAGGTTGAGTTATTGACTCTAAAATCAAAGAACAAAACTAACTCAACCGAAGAGAAATAGGGAAAGAAATTCAAACTGACTAGTTGGGTTGCATCACAATAAGCGCTTCTTTCACATCGTGAGCTGGACAGTTGCTCCTAAGCTTCGATCCACCCCAGAACCTCCTTGAAGTTGAGGTTCTTGTCGATGAGGTGGAATCTTAAGTCACAAGCAGGTGGTATGATAGGTGATAAAGACTCGTGCACTTGAGCCAGATGAAGTCTCCACCCTCTAGACCTCTTCTTCTCTTCTCTCATCTCATTGCCCCAAACCAGATAAGACACAATTGATTGGCCACCATTGCGTCCACCAAGAAGGGCCGATGTCGATGTGGCCTTGGTCTGGCAAAGAGACACTGCAAACGGGTCCTTACCAAGTAGCTCCTCGAAGTTTGGTGGAGATATTACATGTAACGCATGGCCGGTGCAAGCCTCTTCCACCCCAACTTTGTCCTCAGCCTGGACGCCAATGCTTCTTCAACCCCCATTCCTTCCTCAGAATTTGATTCCTACCCTAGGAAAAGATCAAGAACTTCCTTTAATTCACTTCTGTCATCCTCCACAACTTATTTTCTCATCCTTTCTCGCTCTTCTTCTTCTAGCATGGATTGGAGAGCAAGTCGCAAAGCAATTTTTTTCATGTGACCATCTCGCATCTCCTCACTCATGCCCACCTCTTCAATGCTCGGTGTGGAATGTGGGAAGGTGTGGTCGGCTACAATAGGACATTCCTAATCATGATCATCATGAGAGCTCTTCGTGACAACTTCTTTCTGCTCCACAATATCCTTGTAGCCTTTGTCTTCCTCCTCCTCTTCTAGTATGCTAGCAGAAGGGTGATCTTGAGCAGACAATGCATAAAATTTCTCAAGATCCTTAAGGCTATTCTTTATGCTCAAGAGGGTATCCTCTGTTTCATGGTAGGAGAACTCAGTTTGGGCAATGGAATGGGTATAAAGATCCATCTTGGAGCATGATCTCTCAGTGTCTCGAGCAAACTGCTCCACGAGAAGCCTCAAGTGATAGTTTGGATCTGACTGTGGGAGGAATTCTTCTTGATAAGGAGTTTGTTCTTGAAATGACCAGGCGTCTAATTGTTCTTCGTAGTAGGGGGGTTGTTCTTCCTCGAACCCAAATCCATAGCCTTCTCCGTACTAGTTATCCCATGAAGTCTCAGGGTAATACCAACCGGGTGATGGTTGATACCCCCACTGGTCGTAGAAGCCATATGGATTCATGATTCAAATATGCACAATCAGAAACAAAAACACCCAAGTGAAAAGCAAAGGTGGAAAAGAAAAAAATGCTAAAGTAACAAACCTAGGCCTTTCCTAACAATCTAGAAGGTCCCCGACAACGGCTCCAAAAACATGACTCGCTAAAACACAACTCCTAACAATGGCCAAGTGTAATCAATGAAAGAGGCTGCAGTATAGTGGCACAAGTAATAAATATCGAATCCACGGGTCTCTAGAGTTATTATTACTCAGCTTCAGTTCATTATCTAGCAAACCAGATTGAGGTTTGATTAACTAAACTAAACTATTAGCTAAACTAGGTAAAACTACTAATTACAGGTTGGGAACTCACTTAGGTATGATTCCCCCTAGTCTGCATTAGTCCAAGTTGTAATTCACCCAATCCAATTCAGTTGACAGATATACCGCGGAAAGTTCTTAACTGGTCTGGACTCTCGACTAAAGTTATCCAGACCCTCTCGGTTCGAATACCCGACGGGCGATTAACCTCCACCGGCGTAAGCTAAGGTAAAACACACAAAACTTCCTCTACTGGCCTTGATTCCAATCCAGATCAGTGAATCGATTTCTCGACTAAAGCAATCGATCCACTACTTCCGATTGAGGTTGCTCTATTAACTTATGCAGAGACTATCGTTCTAGGTTAAAGCAGGAATCACAAAAGTTTGATCAATACTCGAGTAATTCTGAATCAATGCCTCAACTGAATATAAAACGTCAATCAATCATGAATTTAAGTTCATAAATCTCTTTCTAGCATACAAATCTAGGGTTCCTCAAAACCTAAGTGAAGGGAAGTTACTCCATAGAGAAGAGAGAGAATGCAAAAATCTGATCTAGATCTTCAATATCCATCTCCAAGCTTGTTTCCCGAGCTCTAATGGTGAAGAATTCCTCCAAAATAGCTCCAAGAATGTTCTTAAGGTGCTCTCTCTCTCTCTAGGGTTCGTCCCTTGGGTGTTTGTGATCCAAAACCCAGCTCTCTCCTTCAGAATCCGCAAAAATGCATTTATACAGCTCACAGAAGCCAAGTTACGGCTATAACCTTTGGGGTTTAGGCCGTAACTTCTGGAATGTATTATGCCTCCCGTGTCCCCGAGTTACGACCAAAATGCCAAAGTTACAGTCTGAGCAGTAACTTTGAAGGCCAGCCCGTAACTCTGGAGAGGCTGTTGTATTTCGGTCATTTCTCCTTAATCCGAAATCTGAATCAGTCGTTATTTGATCACAGACGCTCGTAGACTCGTCCTCTTTCTTTCCATGAATAGATTACATGATTATTTGTCCATTAAGTGAGTTACAAATCCATTATTCTTTGGGTCATGCCCGAGTTTCTTCCCCCGGGTCACCAATTGGTCTCCGATTGACTTGAAACTTGCGCCTATGCTTCACTTTACGTGCTAGGACCTGAAATGTGACAAAGGAACACAACCTAGCATAAACTAGGCCAAACTATGATAAACACCAAGCTAAACTATCAAGAAATGAGGGGTAAAAACATGTGCAAATTCAGTGTTATCAGCTATCAACCCCTGTTGGTGATTAAGTGCCCCGCTATTAGACTAGGAATGATGGATTTGGTGAGCAGGGTGTGCAGGATCCTCCACGGAGTTCGGACTTCTCCACATTGGTGTGGCTACCCTCGAACTCGTCATTCTGGTGCTAGGGGCGGCAGATGGCCTGAAAAGCGGTCTGGTAGTGGAAATCAGCAGTGTACTGCCTCTCTATCATCGTCATATGAGTGGGGTTGAGCCCTATGGCCTAAGCAAAGTCGTCGTAGGTCAGCACCCATGGCTGACCTCCCAACATGAACTCCACATAGGGTCGACTCCGCTTACTCCCCGGAATGACGTGGGAGAAAGTGGAGTAGAACTCCACGCAGAGCTCGCGGTAGATGAGCTCGTCCACCGCCAGAAGATGGTGCCACTGGGGGTGACTAAGGACCCCTGACATTGCTTCCCGACACCTGAACATGTTGAACATGTCCTGGTTGAGCACCCAATGAGTCCCAGCCTCGCTATAGCTCAAACTTGTCCCCAAACTGCTCGTGGTTCACCAAGTAGTGGATGTTCTCGTGATCCGTATCGACCATCCTACAAAGCATTCAAAACATGCACCATACGTGGAAACATACATCAATCTAAACTCATAGGGAGGAAAAGGAATCCCTCCCCCCCCCCCCCCCCACACACACACACACACTTAGGATTCCAATGAGGTCCTATGCCTTTGAAGACTTTTCACAAGAATGGACTTTAGATAATTAAGCTCAAGTGCATAGAAATCTCATCAAGGCATGGTTCTAGGTCGTTCACGGATTATCAACACAAAATATCAAACCCAAACCATGTCTCGACGACCACCATCCATCAAACAAAAATTAAGGATCCACATTCATTCACATTTTTGCACTTGGTGGACAAATTTCACACTTAACCACAAATTGTACGTAAATCATGCCCGCCAAGGCTCAATTAAGCTCATTCATTCATCATTAATCGACTAACCCCTCACCCAATTTCTACATTCAATCATCAATTCACAAAATCACCTCACTTCACACCCTAATCCGATTCTCCAAAAATTGACAATGAAGAGGTTGAAAAACCCTGGAGACCCAAGTAGGATCGAGGGAGAAGTGAGGAGAGGGCGAGAGAAAATAAGGAAAAGAAAACAAACCGTCGTTGGGTTGCCTCCCAACAAGCGCTAAGTTAACATCACTAGCTTGACGTTGTGGATCTATCATGCTTGAGAGCACGAAGCCACCGAGAGTGGATTCATCACAGTCCCGAGGCGAGGCTTGTCACCTCCCAAATTAAGCTCCATAGGTTGGCCTTCTTGGCTTGGCATCTTTGCCTTACCCTTATCTTTCGGTCGGGAGTAAGCTCAGTTAAGCTTTTCCCTCCACGCTTTCTTCTTCTTTCCTTCGAGCTTAGTACCCGCCTTGGTTTCCTGCACCTCATCATCACAAGGAACGCAGGTAATAGTGGGGTTCGCCTTGAGAGGCTTGCCTCCATTTCCAACCATACCATTCTAATCCATTTCCTTCATATAATCATTTTTAGCCTTAGGATCAATTGAGAGAGTAAGTTGCTCTTCTCCATCTCTCAAAATCAAGGTTCCCTCATTAACATCAATTAAAGCCTTGGCGGTGACAAGGAAGGGGCGTCATAGAATTTGGGGCATATCCGCATCTTCACTGATATCAAGGATAATAAAATCTGTCGGATAGTAGAACTTGCCAACTCTCACTAAGATGTCCTCCCTAAGCCTACTAGTCTTTAGCTCACCAAGATTCATTTTCATAAAAAGCTTGAAAGGCATCACATTAATGCTTGCTCAAAATCCGCCAAGGAGTTTTCTATATGATGTGTTCTGATGCATACAGGTGCAGTGAAACTACCTGGATCTTGTTGCTTCTTGGGCAACTTGTTGAGAATGAAGGCGGAGCACTGCTCGCCCAAGGTGACATTGGCGAGGTCTTCATACTTTGGCTTCTTGGTGAGAAGCTCCTTGAGGTATTTGGCATACATTGGCATGTGTGCCACTTGATTCCAAGAACGGAATGGTGATTCTGAGCTTCTTGAACATCTCCATGAATCAACCACATTCTGCCTCCAATCGATCTTTGTACATCCTCGTGGGGAAAGGAAGAGGAGGCTTGTATTCACCCACTTGTGATGATGTCGGCAATGCCTTCTTAGGCTCTTCTTCCTCTCCTCCCACGTCTTCTTGCTCGTTGTCCTTTGGAGGAGTCTTCTCTTCTTCAGCTCCATCTCTTGCAACAACTTCAAGAGTCACCTTCCCGCTCCTCAAAAGAATCGTATTGCACCAGGCATTTTGGTCTTTAGGGTTGGCAATCGTTTGAGAGGGAAGCGTTCCCCTTGGCCATTCGGTGAGGATCCCGGCAAGGTTGCCGATTTGAGTCTCCAAATTTTGAAGGCTTGCTTGGTGGCTTCTCAATCCCGCCTTAACCGAAGAGAACTTTGTTGTTGCCACATCCATAAATTGCTCAATCTTCTCAAACTTCTGAGTGCTCATGCTCACGAAGGTGATCACTAAGTCCTCAAGCTTTGAAAACTTGTCGGGTTGTTGGAACCCTTGACCTCCTTAAGCTTGATAGGGTTGTTGGAAGTTAGAGCTTTGGAACTACGACCTTTGCTGAATGAAGGGAGGTCTTGGTTGGAAATTTTGAGTCAGCCCTTGAAAACCGGGGGGGTCTTCAGTTGGTCGGAGAAGACCAAGAGAAATTTGGATGGTTCCGCCTCCCCGGGTTATATGTGTTGATGTAGGGGTTGTTGTTCCTCGCATTGGCAATGAAACTTACTTGCTCCTTGAGAGTGTTTGGCTCTTTCATCAACTAACACTCCGAAACTTCGTAGCTTGTACTCGAGCACCATTCGCATGCCATGAGTGGCTTCTTCCCTTGCTTCTTTTCTTCAAGGATTGCTTCTATCATTTGGTCAATCTTGGCTTCTAGTGTAGGGTTAGTCCCCACCTAGCGTACTCCTCTTTCGGTGCTCCTCTTGCCACTTCTTGTCAAACCCCAATCATATCCTTTTGTTGCAATGTCTTCAAGAAATTCGGTCACTTGAGGCAGAGTCATATTCATCAACTTCCCTTGACATAGAGAGTCAATGAGAATATTGTCGTCTTAGTGGAGACCACCATAGAAATTCTTGATCCGAAATTGCTCCTCAAATCCATGGTGTAGGCACCGGAGGAAGTAATCCAAGTATCTTTCCCATGCATCCCTTAGTGTCTCGCAACTCCGCCATCTTGATGGTGGGCAATATTGAGTCATAACTTGTTCAGCATATCATCCCACGAGGTAATTGAGAGAGCAAATCTATTGTTGAGCCACCGAGACGCATTCCCCGCAAGAGAATAGGAGAATAGCATCAACTTCAAAGCATCCTCGGGAACACCATTTATCTTCAAACTTCCCACAAGCTCGAGAAACTTCTAAATATGCTCCCGTGGAGACTCATGATTAAGCCCATAAAAACAATGCGTTGTTTTTTATCATGGTGACGAGGGCGGGCTTGATCTCGAAATTGTTGGCGGCCACGGGTGGATGTAGAATGGTAGGTTGGATATCCGCCTCCCGTGGGGCCATGTAGTAGCCCATGGTCCTCGGTTCTTGCTCAAATCCCGCTTGCTAATTTTAATTAGCCGCTATCTTGGCTTCATTCCCTTCTTCCTCGGTTTCAAAACCGTCCTCTACTTCAACTTCCACTTCGGGATCAACTTGTGGTTGTCCCCTCTCCTCTATCCTTCGTCTTGCTTCCGCCAGTTCCCTCTCACGAGCCAAGAGTCGGAGAGTGCGGTTGAGATTCTCGTCAAGTTGCACCAAAAGTGTCGGATTACTCAGGGCCATACACTGTCCCGCACACACTCAAAAGAACCACAACTCATCTAGCACAAGCAAGATTCACACGCGCACAAAAACATAAAGTAAAGCTAGATTAACACCAAACAATCTTCTCAAAATATCAGACTGTTTGTTCCCCGGCAACGGCGCCAAAAACTTGATTCAAACCCCAAACCACAATAAAACTCCCAATTAAAGAGCAAGTATAAACCTCAATTGAGTGCAATATAGGGAAAGTATGTTTAAATATCAACCCGGGTCGGTCCATGTACCCCTACTTCGACTGTTTGAAACGTTATCTAGCAATTGGTTGTTGGTTGAAAACTACGATCTACAATTAAAATGCAAGTAAAAGTAATCGATTTTGACTCCAAATGGGAAGGATTCACCCCGGGTGTAGCTCCCCCTAACTATCTACAATAACTTGTCGGAATGAATGTAAACATGTGGTGGAGGTGATTGTGAACCGCAAGGGAAGTGTAGTAAGTGATAAAACAACAATCTCTCAGTCTTTAGGCTAAGGACTACCAAACCTTCACTTTCGAATCGAAATTTGGTCGGCCAAACGCAATCAACCTAGGTTCTAACACGAATAAAGAGGGTTGCCCTACATTAAATGCCTCTTTAAACAAAGGGGGTTTTCTCTCTACCTAGGCAATTAGAATAGCAATTAGATTGATAGGCAAACACACAACACAATCTTCCATGAAAATACCTCTAAACTCATATTAAAGCACAACCACATATAAAAAATCATGCCATACAATCAATCACATGGTAGAAGTTAGGGTTTGCAAACACTCTAAGTGAAAAAGGCACTACTCCATGATAGGAGAGGGAAAAACAAAAAGAGAAAGGAGAAAACCCATCATGGAGATGCTTGAATTCTTCCTTGTGCAGTAGAGATCCTCCTTTGGGGAAGATTTTCCCAAATCCTTGCCTTGGAGTGAAACCCTAGCCTCTTCTCTCCTCTTGCTCATACGTTTCTCTCTCTAGAATGTTAAAGAAGAAGAAGGTTTTCTCACTCAAGGTCTCCCCCTCTTCTCCTTTAACTCAAAGCCCTTTTTATACCCAGATCGAGCTCAGTTCACGGTCTTAGTTCACATCCGTGAACATTAAGCGTGGACCGTGAACTCGAGTCAAACGCGTCGCTTCACTAAATCAGTTCATGGTCTTTGGCTTCAGTTCAAGTCTTACGACCGTGAAATGCCTTTAATCTAGTGAGACTAAAATTGGTTCTTGACGCCTGAATGTTCACGGTTTGCGCTTCCAGTGCACGGTCTCCCTGACCATGAACTCACTGTTTGCACCGTGATTTGTTGCTGCCGCCATGCTTTGACCCAATTTTTTGTCTTTTTGTCCAACTTTCGACTTCGGGACTGGTTCCACCTGCCATAGCCTGAAACACACTAAAATGAGTCAAAATCCAGCGTAGTACCAAACCAACCGGAGTCCGAATGCCTCAAACGACTAAGCTAAATGGGGGTAAAAAGTGTACAAGTAAGCCCGAATCACTAACAACAGCGGATGATGTGGCATATTTTATTCAAAAATAATGTTAGGTGGAAAATAATCAAAATTTATCCTTTATTTTAATCAAATTAAATAAATAATAATCACTTCTCGACTTTCTGGTTTCGACTAATTGAAAAAGATCTGCAACATCACCCACTTAACCTAATTCTTTTAATCTTCATATTTCCTCCCAAGAGCTCCTATGTCTCAATACCAGAAAATACTCATTATTTTCATCAACATCTTTCATCCCAGGAGCATCTATGTCCCAATCCTTACTCTCGCTAGCAAGTCCTCTTTCTCCTACCGTGTACTGAGTTTGGGCTCTCTCTCCCCCTTCCTTTCAATCCTCTTTCTCCGATCTAGCAAACCCTCATCTCTGATCTTGAAAACCATCAATCCTTCACCAGAAGCATGTTCCACTAGGAGATGAGGAATAAAGTGCTTGGTTATCTCTCTCACGCGCAAAGGCATTTCCATGGCCGACCGAGTACTGGAAGTTGCGGTTTATCCACTCTATGAATGCAACAAATCTACCAAGGAAAAAAAGATGATTATGCTTCCATCAGAATCTTCTTCCTACTTTGTTGTTGTTAGCGTAGATCCGCTTCTGTCGGTGCCGCCTCACTTAGCTCCGCCTCTTACACGCCCTCCCTCTCTGCCTCTTCTCTCGCCGGGCGGTGGTGTGGCGTAGACAGAAATCGACGACACCCAGAACCCATAATCTGATTTTGAAGCCGTCTTCTTCTGCCAAGATTTCCAAACGGATATTTTGGATCCGGGTGGATTTGGGAGGATTCCCACTGCTACTTGCCTATAGCGAAACCTGGCGACGATGGCAGAAACCTCAGCGAGATTGGGGCGACAATGGCGAAGAGATTTTCAGAACCGTCGGATCTAGAGTTGCTGCCTTTCCCCGTAGCAGCTGCCATTGCCGCCTCATCCTCCTCTCTCTCTGTGTTCGCCGTCGAAGTGCTTACTAAAGCTCTGGCGGATTATTTGCAGTCGATTAACAGTGATGGCGATGGGACGAGTGGTGGTGGGTTGTTGGGGGAGAAGAAGAGGGGTCTTGGAAGCATATTAATGGTGATTGACGATGGGAGGAAGGGGAGTGGGTTGCTGGAGGAGAAGAAGAGAGTTCGAGGAGATTAGGGGTAGGGGTATTTTTTTTTTTTTACTTTTGTAAATGGCTTGTCGTCCACCTGCCAATGAATGTTGAGGTGGAAACGAAAGAAAGGGTGCGTTGGCAGCAAGGTCAACGTTTCGTTAATTTAACTAACGGTGGCACTGACACTGTTAAATTATGTAACGGAAATGACTATTATTGTCATCAAACTTTCAAAATTCTAACTATTATTGGTATTTTCCCAAAAGTGGCTATATTGTCACAAACGTCAAAGTTTTGACTACACAGATGGATTTTGCCAAGAAAATACTAAAAGATGTATATTCAGCCATTATGACAATTGAATAATGTTAATGATAGAAGAAACTAATATGAATATATGATCAATGAGTCATATAATGTTTGTTGGTCAGAGAAAAGTTGCATTTGGTCATCCATTAGGCTTTGTTATACCCTTTTATTCCTTTGTTCAAGCTAGTGATGGCATGACATTGTCAGCTATTTCAATACCTATATTTGCCTAGTATTAAGTGTGAGTTAGGTTGCATAATATCCATGCGGTTATGGGCCGGACAGATCGACCTATTCATATACATTATTGTAGGAATATGTTTATTTTTTAATGATAAAATAAAGGAAATGTAGTTAATAAATAAACAAATACATATAATGGATAGATTAATTGTGTCAAATTAGTTAAAAATTAAAGTCTTGCACTTATTTAAATTATTATGGAGTGAAAATAGAAGTTAAAATAAGTAAAAATATAAAAAATATAAATAGATATGAAGACAAATCGAGATAAAACGGGACGGAAAGAGGCGATACAATACGGAAATGATACTCATGCTCCACCTCATACTATTGTGGATCTGGTATTACTCACCTCTCACAAATAAAGTCGGTTAATACCTGATGAGGTGGTTTCAAATTACCAGTTCAAAGGTTAGTAGCTAATTCAAATAAGGTCAACACTAGTTTTAAAAATAAGGTCAACTCTGAACATTTGATTTGAAAACGTTGACTTGTCCGTCATAATTGGACCCTGTTTTTCCCTCTATCAATATCTCTAACATTAGAGTTGGAAAGCATAGGACGCAAGCCGGTTCAACAGCGAAGAACTGCTGGTTGTGTTAACTTTGCCTCAATAGGAAAATGGAAAGAATGTTCTTTTTGAACAACAGAAAGCAGATCACGTTACAGGAATTGCAATTGAAAGTATACAGCAAACACAATCGCCCTTGCATCATCCTAAAATTTTACAATATAACCTGAATTGTTCTCACAGTGGTCTTCCTCAAAATCTACCGCAGAGGTTTGGGTGATAACGCATAGCAAGTTTGCTTGACTGTTTCTGAATGAAAGAATGAATGCCTACAAAAAAGGTAAATCTTCGAGAACTGTATGTAATGTGGCTATCTGTCACCAAACAATGGCTTTCCTTTGAAACAACCACCAAGTCATCCTGCGAAGTTGTTAGCCTGTGAACTTCTGTACGTTGTGAAAGTAGTATCAACAAAAAATGGAGCGTATGAATCCTCTAATCCTGCTATAGACAGCCTCAAGAATGCTCATCATCTGTAGAGAATCAAAGTAATTCAACATCACTACCCCTTAACATATATACACGGACAACAAACCACAGAAATGTTAAACTATCAACTTACTGAATTCATTATTCATCACTGCTTCCATCGGAGGGCCTGTAATCTGAATCATCCGTATCATCATCAGTTGTGGGGTCATTCTCACCATCTGGAAGGAGAAACCAGAAAGCTTAAACATCCATCCAATGAGACTTCCAACAACCAAGTAACATAACACCAATAAAACTCGCCTGAATCATCCTCGTTGTCAGAGCCTCTTAGACGCTTATTGGTTCGAGTCGAGTTGGGCAAGTTCAATTCAGCCATGTTAATTGGCCGTGTCTGCCCAAGCTTCAACAATGATGCCGTGCCTCCCTCTTGAACTGCATCTGGTCCTTGCAAAATAGAAGGCGGTGGCTGCCCAACCTTCAACGAGGATGCCATGTCTCCCTCTTGAACTGCATCTGGTCCTTCCAAAATAGCTATTTGTGCTTTCAGTTGACCAGTAATGTCCAATTTAGTGGCGTTATCCATAGTTGCCGAGTAACACCACTTTTCCAGTGCCGGAAAAATGTTCCCAATCTTCAGCACAGCGCTTCGATACTTTTCCCGTGCATTGCTGGGCAAGAAAGCTGGCTTATCATTTGCTGGGGGTGCATACACACTATCTGCAATGAAAAAACAAGAAAACTTAAGCGTCTATCCAATGAAATGTTAATATCACAATTCACAATCCATTACATACATGGGCAAAACACCACTGAAATGTTCAATTACCAGATTTCTCATCGTCACTGTTGGGGCGATTGTAATATGCATCAGTAGAAATAGAATCCTCATTAGTTGGGTGGACATTCTTGCCATCTGCAAGGATGAGGTTTTAAACAACCAATTAGATACAAAAACATGAACCATCGAAGTCCCACTGAGACTTTCTCCACTCACTTTTTTCATCATCTAGTGTCTCTGAAGGCTTAGAGGACTCCAGGCCTCCAACAAGCTTTTCTTGTGCACCTGGATCTCCTTTCTCTGATTCTTTCGACTGTTTCGGATGGGGAATCTGCTCCTCAGTCTGAGGGATCACACCTTTAGAACTTGAACGTGGATCCCTGAAGAAAATGACATAGATCACCCATATTTTAGATTGAGGAAGACGAAAATGTTAGATTGCAGATCTGTAATCTATGCCTGGACAAAACCTTCATGGACAGAAAGAAACCAACACCCAAGCTGAACCACCACGCATAGAAGCCCACACATAGATTCCAAAACTTGCACAGGGTAAGCTTTCTCGATAATGGTTATAGTGCAATGAAATACCGGGAAAATGGAAATAGAGTCTAAATGCAAGATTTCGCTTTGACTATCCATAAGCAATGAAGCCCAACAACCACAAAGAAAAGGAAGAACGGAAGGAACGCAGGAAGAGAAGCGAAAAAGACAGAAATCCAGATATCAAAATCTCCTCTCGGTGGAAAAAAGGAGCCATATTTGCTTCCACCAATGGAAAATCCCAATCAGAAAGAGGCGAAGAGCCCTCGAGAAGCTCTGGTCACCAGTTTCCAAAGAAACTCGGCTACATTCAACCATTAATCCCCCCATACACCTTGAGACTGTTATGTACAGAACAGGGGAAACTTAGGGTTCTTGCATTCTTTAACGTAACAGCCGAACAAATCACCCAATGCTGAACCACTACTCCCAATCGAACCACAGATTCCAAGACTAGGAACGGTAAACTTAGGGTTCTTGATTTCCTCATCATAACATTGGAACGAACAAGCTTCAATAGCTCGCCGCAGATTCCATAACGACCAAAATACTGAAATTCACTGAATGGAATGTTCAAGACACAGACAATCAATGGAGAAAGGTGAAGATTAGTTACATGATGAAGAAGAAGAATCAAGAGTTCTCGGCCGTTGGGGAGAGTGAAGCGAGAGCAGAATTTGCCGCGAAGACAGACACCGTCGGCCGGTAGCGTGAGCAGACTTTCAGGGCACGTAAGAGGTTTACTCTATGGAGATTAGAGAAAGGGGACAGTTCGTTAGATGATATCGGAAGAAGAATCAAGACTCTCGGCCGTCGGGGAGAGTGAAGCGAGGGCAGAATTTGGCGCGAAGACAGACACCGTCGGCCAGGAGCAGGAGCGGGAGCGGGAGCGGGAGCGGGGGAAGACTTTCAGGGCACGTCAGAGGTTTATTCAGGGCTTAACAAACACCCTTTGAAATATTTTTGACCTTCATACAATATGACGGTACAGTAGTGTTACTAACTTACTATTCTGATTTATATATGTTAGTAGTAGACCATTATACTGCATGCTCGTGAGTCCAAAGTTCTAACAGAGTCTACAAGTCACAGTACCATAGTGATAACAATTAGGTAAAAGGAAGTCCATTTCATTATTTATGAATTATTATTATAATTATTATTATTATTATTATTATTATTATTATTATTATCTCTTTAAAAAACAAACTACATGTTACTATTTGGTAGAGTCACATCACCAAGAATTTTTTATTGTTAAACTTTTTATTATTTAATCAAATGTTTAATTATCTCTTTTTATCTCAAATTCATGTGTATTCAACCTAATCGATCCGGTCCGGTGTTGTCGAATTATGGGTCCGAAATGAAGTTTCCCACTTTTGTAATTAACGCACTGGGTCGGGTGTGTCTTTTGTTAAAAACAATGTTCAACCTAATTCGACCGGTCACGTTGTTGCCAATGTTTAGTCGATAATGAATTTTACTCGGTTTTGTAATTAACGCATTGGATCGGGTGTAGTTACCCGCTTTTGTAATTAACGCATTGGGTCGGGTGTAGATGTTTTTAAAAACAGTGTTAAGCCTGATTCGACCCCATCCCGTTGTTGTCGAATTTTGGGTTGGAACGAATTTTACCCGCTTTTGTTCCACTTATTATGCCGGTCAATGCGAGTTTAATCCAGTGTTGACGAATATTGAATCGGGGATGAGTTTTATCCGCTTTTGTAATTGACAGGTCGGGTCGGGGGCGAGTTTTACCCGAGTTATGTCCTTTTGTGACAATTAACCCAAAACCATGTGTATTCAACGGTCAAATCGAGTTAAACCCTTTGACGAATTATGGGTCTTCAACGAATTTTACTCGCTTTTGTAATTGACAAATTATGCCGGGTGTAATAATGAAATGGTCTAAGTAATTCTTTTATGACACTTTAACCCGAAATTAACTTAAAATCAAAAGATATTTGACCTAATTTGACTTGATTAAAGCTAGTTGTACTCTATGTCGACGAATTATGGGTTGAAATGAAGTTAATTAACGCATTGGGTCGGGTGTGGCTTTTGTTAAAAACAGTGTTCAACCTAATTCGACCGATCACGTTGTTGCCAATGTGTGGTAGATAATGAATTTTACCCGGTTTTGTAATTAACGCATTGGGTCGGGTGTAGATGTTGTTAAAAACAGTGTTCAGCCTGCTTCGACCCCATCCCGTTGTTGCCGAATTTTGGGTTGGAACAAATTTTACCCGCTTTTGTTCCACTTATCAAGCTTGTCAATGCGAGTTTAATCCAATGTTGACGAATTTTGAATCGAGGATGAGTTTTATCAGTCTTTGTAATTGACGGGTTGGGTCGGAGACGAGTTTTACCCGAGTTATGTCCTTTTATAACAATTAACCCAAAACCATGTGTATTCAACGGTCAAATCGAGTTAAACCCTTGACGAATTTTGGGTCCTTAACGAATTTTACTCGCTTTTGAAAATTAATTCTTTTTATGAAAAGTGAACAAAAATTGAACCCATAACAATGAGTGTTCGACCTAATTCGATTAGGTGAAGACAAGTTGAACATGATGTTGATGAACTTTGGCTTGAGAACAATTAAACCCAAATTCATGTGTGGTCAACCTAATACGACCCAGTCCCGAATTTCGGGTTGGGAACGAATTGAGTCGGGTGTGAATTATTTTACAAAATTGTATTCAACCTAATTCGACCCAATCCCGGTGTTGCTGAATTTTAGGTCGGGTACAAAAGCCGCCCACTTTAAAATTGGGTCGGGTGTCGAATTTGAAGAATTGGGTCGGGTGTGGATTTTGTGAAGAACTCGCGCTGCTTTATCAAGGCGGTCAAGGCACGTTGAATCCAGTGTTGACGAATTTTGGATCCGCGATTAGTTTTACCGACTGTTTTATTAACGTGTTGACGAATTTTACCTGCTTTTCTAATTGACGGGTTGGGTGAATTTATTTCATTCTATGACAATTGAACCCAAATTCATGTGTATTCAACCATATTCGACCTGGTCACAGCGATTTGAACCCGTTGTTGATGAATTTCGGGTCAGGAGCAAATTTATTCCACTTTTGTAATTGATGAATTGCGTAGAGTGTGGATTTGTTAAGAACTCACCCCGCTTTATCAAATATGTGTAAGCGAGTTGACTCCCGTGTTGACAATTTTTGTTTCGGGACAAAGTTTACCCACTTTTATAATTGACGGGATGGGTCAGGTGCAGATTTTGTTAGAAACTCTCCCCGTTTTATCAAACTGGGTGGCGTTGATGAATTTTGGGTTGGTATTTAACCTACTTTTGTAATTGTCACGTTGGCCCGGGTGTGGATTTTGTTAAAAGTTCATACCACTTTCCATCCGACCCGAAGAGAAAAAAACCTGATTTACCTGGGGTATTTACGAGTTTTGTTTTGGGATCGAGTTTCACTTGCTTTTGTAATTGACGGATCGGGTGTTAATTTGGGTACTCAACCTAATTCTACCCTGTCAAAGCAAGTTGAAACCATTTCTCCCACTTTGTAATTGATGGATTGGATCGAGTGTGAAATTTGTTAAAAACTCACTCCGCTTTATCAAATCAAACCAGTCATAGCTAGTTGAATTCAGCGTTGACCAATTTTGGGTTGGGGACCAAGGTTGTCAAACCGCGGATCGACCCGGACCCGGTCGAGCTAGTGGGTCAAGGGTTAATGGGTCAATCGGGTTAGCCCGGTTTAGCCCGGATATATTGAAAACATAATTATATTGCACATACATATATAACTAATATTAATATCAAATGTCATATAACATATAGATAATAACATATATCAAATCTCATCTAATACCATTATTTGTTTTAAGTTAAGAAAAAAAAACCCACGGAAATTAAAATTTAAGTAACATTCCAACATATTTTAATTTGAGTTATAAGTTTCTTTTTTCTTAGAAAGAAAAAAAGATTGCAATTTTTGTAGTTGAAAGAATGAATGACAGCGAAAAAGGAATGGGGTTGTAAGTGGTAACCAAACACAAAAAGAAAAAAGAAAAAGAATGGCAGCGATTGGAAATGGGAAGGAGACTAGGAGAGCGAAGTGGATACGGCGCCGCACAGATGAAAGCCCGCTGACCCATTGTTCCGGGTCAACCGCCCGGGTTTGTCGGGTCTTACCGGGTTTGACCGGGTTTGACTAAATCCGGGCTGATTCTTTAGTGGGTTATTGTGGCCCATTTTTTTGGACGGGTCCGGGTCAAATCGGGTTGACCCGCGGGTTGACAACCTTGGTTGAGGACTAATATTACCCAGTTTTGTAATTGACTGACCGAGTTAGGTGCAAATTTTGTTAGAAACTTGCCCGCTTTATCTAATTGGGTGGAGTTGATGAATTTTGGGTTGGTCTTTAACCTGCTTTTGTAATTTTAGTGTTTACAAGTTTTTGCTCGGGATCGAGTTTTACTCGCTTTTGTAATTATGGAGTTGGGTGTGCATTTGGGTATGCAATCTCATTCGACCCGATCAAAGCGAGTTGAAACCATATATCCCACTTTTGTGATTGACGGATTGGGTTGGGTGAGAATTTTGTTAAAGACTCGACCCTCTTTCTCAAACCGGTCAAAGCGAGTTGAATCTAGTGTTTACGACTATTGAGTTGGGGACAAATATTATACACTTATATATAGTTGATGGGTTGGGTCGGGTACGAATTTTGCTGGAAACTCGCCCCACTTTATCAAATTGGGTGGTGTTCATGAATTTGGGTCATTATTTACATGCTTTTGTAATTGGCACATTATTCTGGTTTGTGGATTTTGTTAAAAACGTGATAGCTTTCCATTTGACCCGTAGCTAAGAAAAATGTTGGTTGCACTCGGTGTTTACGAGTTTTGGCTCGAGAAAGAGTTTTGACCGCTTTTGTAATGGGAGGTTTGGGTTTCAATTTGTGTATTCAACCTAATATGATCCGGTCAAAGCGAGTTGAAATCAACGTCGACGAATTTTGTGTTGGGAACAAGTTTTACCCACTTTTGTAATTATCTAATTGACGAGTTGGATCTACGTGAATTTTGTTCAGATTCTGCAATTGGTTGTTTTTTTGGTAATAAACCAATGCTTTCAGGACTTTGGTTGCACAATTGGAATTGTTTCTGACCTGAATACAATTACCCATCTGACACACAAAGACTTTTCTTTCTTTCTCATCTCTGTCCTCCCTTCGTTGCTTTACTTCGTACCGCTTCACAGCCACCAAAAACACTAACCCTCTTCCCTTTCTTCTCTCATCCGCAATAAGCATTTCTATCGACATTTTCTTCTCTTCCTTGACCTTCTTCTCCAACAGTTGTTGCAAGGGTTTGCGTCGGTGGCGAATCGGAGAGTTACCAGAGGTGCCTCCTGTCTTTGACTCCAACAGAGACAACGCCAATCGGGACAGAGGAACAGGGGAGGCTCCGCACGTTCAATGTTCGTTTATGGGGTGGGTCGCGGAGCTTCTCCACCTCCGCCATCTCAATCGGCGAGGACCCAGCTCCGAACTCCACTTTCGTACTTAATCGCGTTTGATCTTAGGTATGATAAGATGAGTTGCTTGATTACGGATTCAGATCATTTGCTTCGGCGACATAGATGAGGGTCGTTTTCTTTTTGCATATTACAGTTTTAGGATTTTTGGGCTGCTGTTAATTCTGGTTACTTCTTATTTGTAATTTCTGGGTTGATCAATCAGAAAGAGGGAAGGAGAAAATACAGGGGAAAGAATTAATATTGTCAACCGAAGCATTAAAAAAATCATGAACAAGGTGATCAAATACTTAGATAATCTCTGACGCCTCAGAAAAACTGAAAGCCTTTAAATGCTGGTTACAATGCAATTCACATATTGTTCTTTTGAAATCTAATTTATTGGTTGTGCCCTTGCATAATCTGATGGATCTTTCAACTCATGCCATTTTGTTGCAGTGCAAAGCTAAGGAAAGATGTAGAGGTGGACCTATCAGCTCATGCCAAACTTGCAACATTATGTGGTCAAGCTTACACCTAATAGCAAAAGAGTAATTGGAATATAGGAACTCAGAAGCCGGTAAATCAACCACTTTTTCTTCCATATATAAATGTTTTATCTATTTTTTGTCTGTCTTATCTAAAACATAATGTCGTTTGAAATGGTTTTATTTAAAGTGAAAAGAAAAACAGAATTATTATTTACTATAAACGGGAATTCTTTGTAAGCTATCAGTCTAGATCCAGTTGGCCACACATGGACAATTGAATTGATATGGATTGTTGTCATAATCTGGCTTAAGTAATTGCTGCAATTTTATGCAAAGTACTCCTTTTATGGATTTACAATCCATATTTTTTTCTTTCTTTCTTGAGTTTACAAGGTTATTACAGTTGATATTGGTGTTGCTTTATATTTGCCAACATGGTTTTCTTCTCAGATTTGTGTTTCGCTGTTCTGCTGTACAATACGTAATGCCTTACAACTACTTCTAAGGTATTTAAATCTCAGTATCAAGAACGCCAGTGATTTTAATGGGAACTTCAGTTAGCCTTGCTGTTTAGACCAAGGTGGATTGGGGAATTTTTTTTGTTTATTTATAAAATTGCCGTTATTTGGTCCGATAGCAGCCTGCAACTCGCCTTTTGAGAATGTTATATGTACCAGCCCAGGACGTTTGTTGAAGTTTGTGCACTTATATTTTGATGCCAAGCGTTAGTGGTTTTTCCTTATGGTAAGTTTACAACCTTAAGTTGATCCTTTTAGGCCTGAACTGGAAGCTGTTGACATCTGCAGCATACCCATTAGGTAGCGCTGCTAGGTTACTTTGATTAGTTGTAGTTCGTCGTATTTTCCTAATTACTTAGATTAGTCTTTTTTCTTTTCATTTAAGATGATCTTGGTTCTGCATATCAAGTTATACGAGCCATCTTAAGAGTACAAAAAGATCAACATAATCTGTTAACTTTTAGTACATCTAATTAACAAAGCACGATACCAAAATTCATTCCCTTCATCTTAAGTGTCCATAATTGGTCACTTAGGCTTTTGATTAGGTTACTATATTCTCTTATTGTTTTTCTGGCAGGTTGCGTTGTCCCATTATTAGGTAAGATGAAACAACTAATGCATCTGCTGCCATTGTTATGAAACAACGAAAAAACAAATCCTCATGGAACTGGTGGATAAAGCTGTATGGGACCTTGGACTAAAGACTTATTTTAAAATAACTTAGTATTAGGAAAACTGGAGATTGTTATAGGTGTTTTAGCCATAATTCAGATCAATTGAGGAAGCACTTGATTAGTTTCTATCCTTTGTTCTAGATGACAGAAACTCTCACTGTCTTATCACAATGATGTTAAAGCTATGAGCACATAACATGAGACATAGTTATGTTAACTCAATGTCTTCGTGCTTGCCTATCTGAATTTGCTTGATTATGTTTCCTATTCAAGTGAATGTTGAGTGATTTTGTTTCCTGTTTATTTTGTTTGCATGTTAGTGAGATTAAGGTAGTTCTTGGTGTTTACCTTCTGAATAGCAAAATTCACAAGCTTTCACCTGGTGTGGCTGACTTTCTTCCTCTTCTTTATCAGGTAGGTGCTTTGTATGTCGTTGGATTCATTTCAACATTCTTGAATCTTAGCTTTATAAACTTAAACGCCCTTTAATCCGTTGGAGGGCTTAAATTGCTATTTTGATTATCCTTAGGATGTGGCTGAGGAAGTAAACGTAATGGGTATCGCCCCTAGGATAGTGAATTCCTCTCTTCTGCATTTTCCCATATATGAGATTGTTCCCATGACAGTTGACAATAATACCCGTCCCATCCTCGAGGGTACAAGTATGCGAGATCTACTTGCCTTCACCATTTGGAAAGATTAAGTCTGTTTTACCACCTGTTTCATGACGCTATTTCATTTCCAATTTTAACTAAGTTGTAACAAGGAAAATATCAACCATATAGCAACAGCTGGTTGAGTTCTTTAATTGAATCATGAAATTCAAGTGTTATATACTGTTGAATTACTTTTTTGTGCTATTTTCCCCTTTGGTTTGGTCTACTTTGCTATTTTGGTTTCCCTTTTATTAGTGTTGGCCTTTGGATCTTCTTCTCTGGTCCAATTTGATTGACACTACTTCTTCATTTGCCAGATTGGTTGGGAATGCAGAGAACATTCGTTTGTAATTCTGGATTCAGTTCCTGAAATCTCAATGCTCATTTATACTTTAGTCTGAAGCTTGCATTATTCTGTTGCTTTGTAGTCCAGGTTACAGTTTTGCATTCTGTGTTCCTCTCTCGATTTTAGTTCCTCCACTTTTGGACTATCTGTGTAACTGAGGTTTCAATGCATTTTACCACCATTCCCGCTCCCCAATATGATACTTCCATTTCTCATGCTATAGTCCAGGATATTCATGGTATAGTTTGCTAGGATAACGTTTCCATATCCTCTGCATTAAATCTTTGTTAAGATGTTTTCTTTTCCTCTTGAATTGTATATGGGTAGGCGATGAAATTGATGCTTGATGTATGATGGAGAATGGTTGAGAGATCATTGCAGTAACGTTGAGAAGGGTCAATCAAATTTTTTTTTTGGGCGACACCAACCTCGGTCGTTGGTTCAGGCAGGTTCATGCTCTTACATGGTCATATCTATAATCCTATATGTACTTTCAACTTTAAAGAACTATTTTTTCCTGTATGCTACAATCTCTAATATTTTATGTACCTTTTGTTACACTGTTGCTATCGAGTTCTCATACTAGTATACTACACTTCTGCTAAACTAAAAAACCGTATTGATGTGCTTAGAGATAAATTCCTGCAGCGGAAGCGCGGGAGTAAATAACTGTAGACACTAGTGTGTAACAAGGTTGTTAACCTGGTTTAGCTAGTTGGTCCTTGGTCCGGTCGATCAAGTAGGTTGAGGGTTAATGGTCTAATCCAGGGATGACAAAAATATCCGTAACCGTGGATATCCGCCCGAATCCGGCCTAATCCGGTAGGGTAAAACCCGAATCCGAAGGACATTTAGTGGGTACGGGCAAAATCCGAACCCGAATTTTGCGGGTAATGGGTGGGCATGGGTTTCTCACTATCCAATCTGAACCCGCCCGATTATACACATGCATATGTATTTTGTCTAGAAATAATCATTATTTTTCTCTAAAATTTTTATATTTAACATATAAATATAATATTTTCATGAAATCGTGTAATTTTAATTAATTTTCTTCATTCTAGTGAATTATTGTCGTATTTTTTCTCTTATGTAACGTGAGAATACATGTGAATGTTAACATATTGGTTGGAGTTATGAAGAGAAATTATTACCAATGGATACCCGTGGATACCCGAAACCTGAACGGGTATGAGCATGGTTTTGATTTTCTACCCGTTTCACATGTGGGTATGGGTATGGGTAAAACTCGAACTACTATGGGTAGGGTAATGGATATGTACTATCCGCGCCCAACCCGACCCGTTTCCATCCCTAGTTTGATCGATTTATTTCGATTTAGCTTGGATTTATAAAAAGTCATTATATTGTTGGGCATTATAAATTTTATCAAATATCATCTAACATATGGGTAGTAACATGTAATGTTACACCAAAATAATCATTTGTATGTAGATCCAACATAAAACGAAAATTAAAACTGTTACGGTGATGTGATGTAGGGGAATGGCGTTTTTAGGGTTCCAATCTTCTTATCATTAAACGAACGAAACAAGTACATATTTATAGGCACAAAGCCTCAGCCTTTACCTATCTAGATTATGACTCCTAAACCTCTAAGGATATTACCAACAAATAACCAAATCCTATAAGAACAAGAAAAACAATAAATAAGACAATAATAATAAAAGCCCAATAATAAAATACTAAAGGTACGCAAGTTCAGTCTCCTACGAAATGCTACGATGGCCTGATCTCGTAACATCCCTCCCTCCTTGAGCACAACCTTGCCCTCAAGGTCGATCTTCCTCCTCGATGAACATGCCCTCCTCGCCTTCACTGCACGTGCCAATCATAAGAACGTTGATATTGGCACAACGATGACCAATGGTGAAGCGCTCATCGCAATGGAAGCATAATCCTTGCGCGCGACGTCGAGCGACTTCTTCTGGCGACATTCGACGTGGTGCTCCTCTAGCTAGGGGTGGGCAACGGGACGGGACGGGATACCCGTCCCGTTTTAAACGGGTACCCAGTCCCATTTGGAGACCAAAGTCCATCCCATATCCCAAACCCATATGGGAAACGGGTACCCATTACCCGTACGGGACGGATAACGGGTACCCATACTACCCATAAATACCCAAAGTTTAAACCACTAAAATTTTAACAAAAGTTTAAACTTAACTTGTATTTGCTTAACAATCACAAGACACAAAATACATCCCAATCACAAATACTTGGTTTGCAAATTACACATTCATGAACAATCACAACACATAGAAATAAATCATTCCAAGTACCAAATTATCAAAAAAAAAGTTTCATTCAACACATCCCAACCCTCTCTACTAATTCACCAAACATGTCAGTGAAAGAGTGAAAGGGTAAGGGCCCAAATGGAATTGAAATTGAAAGGGTAAGGGCCGAAATGGCCAATGAGTTTTGAATTGGGTTGGGCTGAATTAAATTTCTGCATTTGTATTGAATGGGTATAACGGGTACCCATATTACCCAAATGGGTATTCGCGGGTAACCCGCGGGTACCCATATTAGGAATGTACAATCCCAAGTCCCATCCGTTTATAATATTACGGGTAATATGGGTACCCGTAACCCTTAAAAAATGGGACGGGTACGGGTATACCCAAATACCCGTTTCCCGTTGCCCACCCCTACCTCTAGCCATTGGGCGATGCTTGCTAAGTTCTTCATTCTTCACCTTGGCAAGACGAATAGCCTCTAGCACCGTTTCTAGTCGGAACATTCGAATCGCATCAGGTATCTCTGGTTTTAGTCCTCCAATGAATGATCCCACCAAGGCTTCTTCGGTCCACCCAAAACAACGATTGCCTAGCATTTCAAATGCCAATAAATAGCTGCTTGATGACCCAGTCTGCTTAATTTTGGCGAGAGCTTCATGGCTAGATGCTCCCTCTGCTAGGCCAAATCGAGCCCATAGCCCTTCTCTGAATCGCACCCACGTAATTGGTAGCCCCGATATGAGGTACGTGCATTCCAACCACTGCCACCACTGATTTGCATCTCCCTCCATGTGGTATGATGCGAGAGCCACCTTGTTCTCCTCTGGGGTTTCTTGGAATCGAAAAAACTGCTCCACTCTTGCGAACCAGCCTGACGGATCCTCACTCCCATTGTACTTTGGGAACTCAAGTTGGGCTAATTTGGGTTTAAACCACCCATTCTTCTCGTCCATTTTTCTGCTCGGCCCACCACGCTCTCCTTCTCCCATTCCGGTTTGAATTCCCCAAGACCCAGGCGGCCCAGACGGTGGCCTGACTGGCGCCGGCTAGTTTGCTCCAAGCCCGCTCGCGGCAGGCCCACTCCCTGTTGGCTCGTGCTCCGCGCGCGTGGCTCCAGCTCAGACGGCCACGGGCCTGACTTCCCCGCTCGGCATCTGGCCCCAATTGAGGCCAAGGCCCATTCCAGTTGGCCTGGTTGGCAGCCTAGACGTACTGCCCAAGCCAGGTTGCGGAACCTAGCCCAATCCGCCATCGACCATCCCGCTCTCTCCCGGCCCGCCGTTTCTTCCTCCTTGGGCTCCGCTGCTGCGTCCTCCTTGCCCCCCTGTTCCACTTGCTCCGGCCCAATTGCTCGTTGAGCCTAGGGATGGCAATGGGTCAGGTTGGGTCGGGTTTTGTCAAACCCAAACCCAAACCCATGGGTTTATCTTTGAAAAAAACCCGGGGTAAAACCCACTGGGTTTGAAAAATTCAAACCCAACCCAACCCGTTGGGTATCCGCGGGTTCATGGGTACCCACGGGTTTTGTCGTAAAAAATTTACAATTACAAGTTTTTATCAAAATTAAAGTCAAATATCAATCTCTCAATACAAATTATCCATATATTAAACACCATTCTAGAAAATTCAAGCAAATCACAAATTAACAATACAAACTGTTCAACACCAATCTAGAAAACTCAAAAAAATTGAAGCATATCACAAATTTTCCATAAACAACATGTTTAATTGAAAGCTTCTTCCTTTCAATTAAGTTTCTTTACTCTCCACTCCATAACATCAACTTCATTCTACACAATTAAAAAGAAAAAATTAGACATGTCTTCACAAACATAAATAAGATTAGTTGTTTAGAATATTAAATATACCGAAAAAATTAATTATATGGGTGGGCGGGTACCCACGGGCCGGGTTTACCTAAACCCAAACCCAACCCAACCCGTTGAATAGTGAACGGGTTTAAACCCAAACCCGGCCCAAAACCCGTCAACACGGATTTTACCCGCGTTGACCGGGTTGGGTCGGGTGGATACCCGTGGGTTCGGGTTTTGTTGCCATCCCTAGTTGAGCCCATTCCTCCATTGAAGTGTTGAAGGCCTAACCCTGGCGGCCCTTCCCCTGCGCTTGGAACTCCGGCCCAGATGGCCATGGGTCCCGATCCTCCATTCCCGCCCGTTAGTTGCCCCGAACTGGGGCTCACACCCACCCCGGGTCCGACCATGGACTGTAGCGGCCCAATAATCGAAGGCCCAGCTCCTGGGTTCCACCCTGCATTGAGGCCCGGTGGTCCGAATCCTGGCGGCCCTTGGTAATTGGGCCAAGCCCAATTATTCGGCCCAACTAACCCCGGTCCAACCCGTGTTGGTCCATTCAGCCCGATGTCATAGCCCAACGGTCCGACCCAACCCGGTGGGGTTACGCCTGAAATTCCCGTCATCGTCCCCGCGTTCCCTGACATCTTCGCCGGCAACTTCCTCCCGTCGAACCTCCTTGCTTTCCACCGATCGGAGCCTCTGACACGACGAGGTTACCCCAGCCAGGTCCCGATGCCGCTGTTTCACCGGCGCCGCCGCCGTTGCCCGTCTTTTCTCCGTTGCTGCCGTCCATCGGAGACCCCATGCTAGTCGGCGGTTTAGTTTTAACCCCGCCGCTGTTCTCCTCGATCAGAGGGCCCTTCAGCTTCTCCGCTGCTGTTGCTGCTGGTCGCTCGCGAGCTCGGGCTGCGATCGGAGTCACGGTTGCACTACTGTCTCGCTCGAGCGCGTCGTCCAAAGCCTCAAGTCGGCGATCTATTGCTGTGATCGTCTGCGTCGCGATGGTTCGCACTAAGTCCTCCAAGGCCGCGAATCGTTGCTCATTCCTCGCCTCTGCTGCGGCGAAACCTTCAGCCATCAACCTTGTGACGTCGGTGAGCTTCTGGTCTAGGGTTTCGACCCGCTCGACCAAAGGATTGAGCCGACTCTCCAAGCTCCCCATCCGCTCATCCATGGCGTGAAGTCGTGGCTAGGGATGATTGGGTTCCGACCCGTCGCCGCTACTGCCGTCCGCTCCCCTGGATTTCGATGGTTGTTGTTGCTTACTCGCTATCCCGAGAACCGGGCTCTGATACCAACTGTTAAGGTGATGTGACGTAGGGGATGACGTTTTTAGGGTTTTCTCGTAAAAGGAATAAAACGCAAGAACTCTCAAAGGAAATAACTACGGAAATAGCAAATAAGAACAAAAGCTAACTATTTGGTTCCAATCTTCTTATCATTAAACGAACGACACAAGTACATATTTATAGGCACAAAGCCTCAACCTTTACCTATCTAGATTATGACTCCTAAACCTCTAAGGATATTACCAACAAATAACCAAATCCCATAAGAACAAGCAAAACAATAAATAAGACAATAATAATAAAAGCCCAATAATAAAATACTAAAGATACGCAAGCCTAGTCTTCTACGAAATGCTACGATGGCCTTATCTCGTAACAAAAACACATTCATATAACATCAATTTCAAACGTTTAACTTAGAACTCCAACGATAGGGTTAGACAAAAGCATCGGACCAGTAGTGCATGCGGTCCGCTTTGGTTCATTTGGTCCGATCCAAACGTAAATTCGGTCCATTCGTATACATTCATACAAAACCCATTCGTATACAACCTATAAAATATGGTTCATCTTCCCTAAACAACCATTAGAGATTCAAGTCATTAGGGAGAGAAAGAAAACACAAACTAGAAGAGGGAAGTGATGGCATCAACTTCTACTCCTTGCTCTCACCTTCTCCTTCCTCCTTAGGTGAATTTGATCTTCAATTAAGCTCTTCCAAGGTATTTCCCTCTCCAAAAACAACCAAAACCCTAAATATTTCACTCTAGGTCGGCTTTCCTTTGAAAAGTGCAGCAAGAGGGGTATTTATAGAATGCTGATGGAGGTCAAGGCCTCCAGGGCATGACGCGATGGTCACGGCCGTGAGAAGCTGGAACGTCCGCGAATCGCCCGAAACGACACATTTTGACTTTGTCTTTAAGCTCCGGAATTGTGGCCACCTACATAAGATCGCGGTTGTGATCGTGTCTCGGGCACGATCTTTTTTACGGTCAAAATGCACCATGTCCACCATTCGACTGGGGAAGCTTTCTACCTTCTTTTTGGTCGCCTGCTAAATTTTGTGGATAGAGTTCACGGTCACGATCTTCAACCCGCAAACATTGTCACAGACTAGTAGTCACGGTCGTGACATGTGGCCGTGACCAGTGCCTCTTCTCCCCTTTTTGCTCTTATGCTTTCTAATCGTACTCGGATGAACTCCAATCGTTTCACGATCAATCACAAATGCATATAAGACCTGGAATTTCATCACAGACACTTGGGAAAGCATAAAATACAAAAAATTGGGTTCGATTCCCCTATGAAAACCTTCATATCATGAATACCTATGTCAAAATGCATGTTTTGCAAATAAGAACAAAAATGGGCATATATAGCTTCATATATGGCCTAGACACGGTGATTTAACATGCCTATGCCTTAGTAATAAGGGCTAAATATCGCCTATTTTAGGTGTTATCAAACTCCCCCACATTAGGCGTTTGCTTGTCCGCAAACCTACTCAAACTAATGCAACTTGATAGAAAAATCAATGGGGATGCACTGTAGTTCTTCATTGCATAAAGAAGAGTAAGAGAGACGAGAAAACGTTACTATCATCTTACTGTGCAGACACAAACTCTATGGTGAGGACCATACTTACTAGTTACTACTTTAGGATAAACATTCAAGGTGTGCACCGGGGGACTTCTCAACAACCATTAAACAAAGGAACTCTAGAGGGTGCTCTTTATTCTTTCCTTCAATTTAGGAGTTTTCATTTATTGGTCTCCTTTTTTCACGTTGACGTGCATTGCACCAATCTTTTGCAAGCTTTCTTGGAAGTAAACATCTCTCCCTCAAGACTAAGAGCGGATGGATCATTGCCTTCCCTATGAAGGTCACAGGGAGGGAAGTTGATGGGCGGATTTGTCTTAGCCCGAGCATCACTTCCCAGCCTGCACTCCACATTGGGTTGCCACACATGTTGGGTACAAACGAGAGCATTCAAGTCTCTTGAACACCTAAACGCATCCGTGAACTCAACGTCGTCCAAAACGCACCGCTTGACTGTCCAAAACTTAGCGTCTTAGAGACCGTGAACTGCCTTGTCGTCAGTAACTTCAGGAACCTCGCTGGACGCCTGGGTGTTCATGATTTTTGGTTAAAGGTCACGGTCTAAAGAGACCGTGAACTACCTCGTCCGGCCGTGAACTGCGACTGTTTTTTGGACGCCTTCAATTCACTACTACGAGGAAATTGTCACGGTACTTCGGACTTTTCTTCGGTTTTTTGCGCTTTTTGACCTCCAATTATCCAAAAATTCGAGCTCGACCCTTCCACACATGCTAGGACCTGAAATGTATCAAAACAAGCACAACCTAGCGTGAAGTATTTCGAGGTAAGTTTACAACTTATTTTTTCAACACAATTTTTGGGGCATGTCATAGGGCACAAAACGAATGAATCACAATGGTTATTTGACACCGACCTATGGACAAAAATAAAGTAATCTTGGCAACCACCACAAACGACATTCAACTGTATTAAGATTGTGCAAAAGAAGAGTTATCAAATTATTCATGAACCCACACACAACATGCCTCGACGATTCACCAATCACAGTTACTCATGCATGACGATCACACGATCGAGCAACCTAGGTCCTCACCGGGGTATAAGAAATGAACAAAACATGATGAATGAATCACTCACTCTCGACTAGTGTGGTGATGACCATTTGATGCAAAAGATGTGCATATTCACGCTCAATCCTAACGTCCCTTTATCATGACGGTAGCCTCTAAACGTTAGAGTTCACAACATGGGTGTCGTTGCTAGCTTGTCCGGAGGTCTTAGACACAGGTTCAAATGACTGGCTAGGGTCTAGGACATGGGGAAAAGGCTTTTTGGGTGGTGGCAAACAAAACATGAGGTTGCACATCTTCAACCTAAGACTCAAGGTTATATGGTTTCGACTAGAACTTTCTCCTATACTCAATGGCCACTAGCATCGGCCATAAACCACACTTTCGATTCCAAACCACAACCAGTCACCAAACCATTTGCAACAATCTTTCTTGCTACCTTTGCTATTCAATTTCAAGCACAAGAGTGTGGTAGGCAAACAACATGTAAGTGTTCCTAAAGCTTGCATGCTAAGCAACACTTCTAAGAGTATGTTCAACATTTATTATATTTTTGGTGGCCACTCTCTTTTCTTCTTTGTCCTCTTACTAATCTCTTTTTTTTTCTTTTTTGTTTTTCTTTCTTTTCTTATCTTTTCTTTGGGGGCTAAAGAGAGCTATAAACATGCCACAATTTTGAACTTAAGGAACAATGCTCACTTTGAAAAACTTCCTCCACACTCACTTCACCTCTTAGCAAAACCATACATAAATCACTAATGTGGAACCTCATTTAACCTCAAATGGTATGAATGGAGCTTCCAAACACAAGGGTGACTCGATAACGGTGTAGACACGAAGAAAGTAGGGTCGTTCTATCTAAATCAATCAAGCTCAAGTAGCAAGAGCTACCTAAAATGAGAGCGAACTTTAGACACACGGCTCAAACGGGTTGACTAGGGGATAATGAGATCGGGACGGTCAACATTTGGGTCGTGGACTAAACCTATGCCTCCATCTTACTTGCTAACAACAATGTGAATGCTACACATCATGTAAAGGGGGGGGGGGGGGGGGGGAACTATCGCACAAGAAGAAACGAACAACACAAGTTTCACATGGCTACCTAGGTGCTCAATCATTCATTCTAACTCCCTAAACTCGATGCAAAGGAAACTGTGAAAATCATGTAACCAATTCAAAACATCTATCGGTTCACAAACACATGAGAAATGAACCTATGCACAAACCTAATACATGTCTCCGTCATCATCATGGGTTGCACACAATCACAAGCAAATCATCCATAGACCATGCTAATAACCACGAGATTCAAAACAAATCACCACAAGATGCCACTATGATCATGCAAATGTAGAAGTTGTTATGCTTGGAGCCCTCAAATTTTAAAAATTTGGGCATACATCTAGGCTCCAAAGCATTCAAAATCACAACAATCATTCACACACACATGCGCAGTGGACTACCCCCCCCCCCCCACCCCAAACACACTTAAGCTCGACATCGCCCTCAATGGCGTAAAAGAAGGGGATAGAACGATGTTACCGGTCAAGTTGTGAATGTTGGTGATCGGGAGCGGAGGGCGGGTGCGATCCGGAAGAGCAAGGAGACGGTAAAAAACCACCAAAATCTCTACATTGATCGTCTTATTGAAAGGAAAAGAGATGGCAACCGTTGATGGTTGGGTTGCCTCCCACCAAGCGCTTCTTTAACATCGTGAGCCAGACGGTTACTCCTTAAGTTTCGGTCCACCCAAGAACCTCCTTGAAGTTAAGGTTCTCGTCGGTGAGGAGATGTCTCAAGTCACGAGCATTGGACGAGTCCATGATTGAGGGCTCGTGAACTTGAGTGGCTTTGAGGCTCCACCCACGAGACCTCTTCTTCTTTATTCTCTTTGCCCCATACTATGTAGTGCAAACTCGATTGGTTTCCATCGCATCCACCATGAGGGATCACCGATGGTTTGGCCTTGGCTTGGCAAAGAGCCGCAAATGGGTCCTTCTCCAAAAGCGCGTCGAGGTCGGGTGGAAAGCTTTCATAGCCCTCGTAACTTGTGGATGCTTCATCCACCCCGACCTCGTCCTCATCTTGGACGCTACTTGCTCATTTTACTTCATCTTCAAACTCCCTTCCTTCTTCTTCTTCTTCTTCTTCATCTTCAATTTCCTCCCCTTGGGAACACTCGATATCTTCCCCCTCTTCAATGCTTTCTTCCTCCTCTTCAACCTCTTCTTTCTCCTTCTCTTTCATGTCTTCAAGCACGGTTTGGAGGGCAAGGTGCCATGCACCATGCAAGATCATAGAAAGGATTCTCTTGCTCATCCTCACTCATGTCTTGGTCTTCAAAGTTGCTTTCGAGAAGGGGAAAGTGATGGGAGTCATCAATGCAACATTCTTGTTCATCCTCACCACGTGAGCTCTCGGGGGTGAGTTCTTCTTGCTCCACACGGTTGTCATTGAGAGCCCCTTCAACCTCCTCTTTATCCTCCAATAATGAGCGGCGATAGCTTTCACAAGCTCGTGCCACTTTCTCTTCTAGTGTCAAATCGGGAGGAGGGAGGGGTTGGAAATCCATGTCGGAGTTCGTTCTTCCAAAATCATCATGGCTCGCCTCTTCGACTTCCTCTCTTTCTTCCAATGGTGGGAGGCGATTGTGAGAAAGATGTGCACATGCTTCCTCTACAAGCCGTCCTAGCCTCTCATGCATAGACGAAGCTCCTACGCCTCCTGAAGAAAGGTTGAGTCGATAGCGTTGGCGATTGGGAGGTCATTGCTAGAGTACCCTTCATTGGTGCCTCGGGCGAATCGCTCCACCATGAGCTCTAATTTGGTCTTTGGCTTTGGTTGTGGAGTGGCACATGGTCTCGATGATTGTCCCATGAAAGCTTCCATGGCCAACTCCAACTTGGATTTCTCCTCGGGTTGTGGAGGGAAACCTTCTTGATATGGGGAAGCCTCTTCATACCCCCAATGGTGGTTGTTCTTCTTGGAAGGGGGGGGGGTGACACGCTAAAACACAACACCTAACAATGGCCAAGTGTAACCAATGAAAGGGACTGCAGTATAGGCAAGTTTAATTATCAACCCGGGGTCTAGATCTACTGCTTACTCCGTGATTCTCTATTATCTAGCAAACTAAGTCGAGTGATTGTTGTGAAAAGTAAAAGCAACAAGAAAGCAGTAAATTGTTCGGTTTCTAAAGCAGGCAAGAGTCACTCGGGATTGAGTCCCCCTAGCCCCTTGGTTAGGTTCAATTGCAATTCCCTAACACAAGGAACTAGGGTTCTTCATACCCAAGTGAGAGAAAGGTTCTACTCCATAGAGAGAGAAGAGAAAACAAGAATCGGATTAGTCATATTCATAACGATGAGGATAATCTGCTCCGGGACGATGATTTCCACTCCTATGACGATCTCCAGGCTCGATTCGATGAAATCCAGCTCCAGGACAGCTTCTAGGATGTGTTCTTCGCACTTTCTCTCTCTAGGGCTCTGTTTTTGCTCTGAAAACACGATTCTCTCACTTTTGGCTCGAATTAGGCTTTAAAACCGACTTTCCCGAGTTGCACGGCCAGGTGCACGGCCGTGCACAACACCATTCTGGCCGTGCACCCTCAAAACGCACCGTATCAATTATTCGGCCTTCATCCACCTTGCACGGCCAGGCGCACGGCCGTGCAAGCTTCAAGCCTGCCCGTGCATGGCCTCGACATGAGGTGCACGGCCAAATGGCTCAAGTGCACGGCCGTGCAGCCTCCTGGTCTGCCCGTGCACTCCCCAAACAGCTCGCCCTTCGTCCGTTCTGCGTCCAATCGACCCCAGACTCGCTCCTAAGCCTTCATTCACGTACTAGGACCTGAAATAACACAAACAAGCACAACCTAGCGTGAAATCGGCCTAAAACACGAGAATCAACACCTCAAACGGTGTAAGTATGAGGGTAAAAACATGTGTAAATGACGGTCTATCAAACTCTCCCCACACTTAACCGTTTGCTTGTCCCCAAGCAAACCAAGTCAGACACTAAGTAAGCTTACATATTTCAATCAACCAACATTGGGGACAAGTCATAAAGGCACACAACACGTGAATCGCACTGGTTCTCAAACATCAATACATGCACAACCTCACTAACAACCTGGACAACCACCACAGAGGACATTCGAGTGCAGCAAATCGAGTAAAGGAAGAGTCCCCCTTCTGTTCACTGGCCAACCTAGACTTGATTCAACCACTTACTCAAAACAGTCAACTCATGCATCCAACTCAAGACATCAGAATAGAGACCGAGCAATCTAGGTCCTCACCGGGGTACAAGAGCATATAGAAAATGAAAATGAATCACTCACTCTCGACCAGTGGGGTCAGGACAATTTGATGCGAAAGATGCGCATGCTATTTCTCTCAATACCTATCATCTCTTCACCATGATGGCAGCCTCTAAATGCTAGAGTTCACATATGGGGTGTCACCACTAACTAATCAGGAGGTCTTAGACACAGGTTCAAATGACTGGCTAGGGTCTTGGACATGGGGAAAAGGCCTTTTAGGTGGTGGAAGAATTCATAGCAAAAGGTTCCACATTTCCCAAACACACAATCACAGTCAAACAACCCGGTATTTTCTTTCTGCTATTCTGCATTACTCAATATCTTAAGAGCACAAGAGCGAAGGAGGCATAAACATCAGCATTTCCAAGGCAGACTGCTAAGAAACACTGCTTACTGGGCATTATTCAGATTTTTGGCAGTGGCTCTCTTTTGCTTTCAAATTTTTCTTTGTTTTTCTTTTATTTTTCTTTTCATTTCTTAAGAGAGCCACCACTTCTGCATAAATTTCAAACACCTGCCCAACTTTTAAGTACTACCTCCAACACTCACATAGACTTTAGCAGAAACAGCAGAGAATATATAAAAACCACTCTGTGGAACCTTCTAAAAGATGCAACAAGGGTGATTTTTTCCATTATAGACCAAAAGAAAGGATAACACACGGCTCAAAGGGGCTGACTAGGGGATATGACACATCAGGACAGTCAGTTTTTGGGCGTGGGCTAATCCTATGCCCCCATCATTTTAGCTAATGACAACGTGAATGCTACACATCATGGAAGAGGGATCTATCGCACAAGAAAGAAACGAGCAGGCTCAAATCTCACATGGCTACCTATATGCTCTATCTCACATTCTGATACCCTGAACTAGATGCATAAACGACTGTCAAGAACAAGTAATCAGATCAAGTCAGATCAAGTCACAGTTGGCAAGCAAACAGTTGAAAAACTGAACCCCTACATCGTTCTACTGCACATCTCAGTCCTCATCATAGGTTGTCCTAGTCGCAAACAGGTTGTCATGCATTAATCCGAAAACCAATCAATTCATCCATCAAAACACAGTGCCAATATGATCAAACAGCAGTACTTGGAGCCCTCAAATCGTAAGATTCGAACAGTGGACTAGGCTCCAAGCACCATCAAAAATACTCCAACCGATACAAAACATCCCCCCACACTTAAGCACGACATTGCCCTCAATGGAGTAGAGGGAAAGATAAGGGGAACGATGTTACCGGGTAAGAACGCTGCTGGGGGACTGGAAGTGGACCAGTCAGCGAGAAGCGAACGGGGAAGTGGTCAATACTGCACAAATCGAACATCAGAAACACTAGCACACTGGCGTTAGGGATAAGTGTTAGCCCAGACGGCTACATCAAACCACAAAGGAAAAACCAAAAACAAAAAACAAACGACAAAAAGTTCAAGCTCCGCACACATGGAGCAAACACTCAAAAGTCTAACAAAAACAAACAAAAACAAACACACTGAGACGGGCAACGAGTACAGCCTACTCGTCGCCAAGATCGTCGAGATCGATGTCGTTCATGAACGCATCATCATCAGCAGCGCCAGCCGCACCGTCATGTGGAGGGGAGTCATCCCAGGGAGTCCTCCAGACAGGTGGATCGCCCGGAACCAGCTGAAGCAGGTGCTGCTGAACCTCCTGCATGCGCCGGGAGCGGCGCTTCTCCCGCTCGATATGGGCGAGAGTCACGTCCTGCTGAGCCTGGATCGTGTCCAGCCTGTGCCGGTACTCGGCCTGATCTGCCGCGTACTGCTGCTGGAACTGCATCTGCTGGTCAAGGAGCAGCTGGTTCTGGATCCTCAGCTGCTCGAACTGCTGGGTGAAGTAGTCCTAGCCCGGGAAAGTGGAGCTGCCACCCCCAAAATGGAAGTCAGTCTGTGGGGGATCATCAGCAGCATCCGCAGCAGCATCCACAGCAGCATCCACCTCATCGGGGTCCACCTCCTCGTCAGCCTCCTCCTCGGGCTCCGCGGGGATAGGGGGCTCCGGAAATCCCTCGACCCACTGAACACCGTTCCTCTCCCGCAACAGCAACATCTTCCCGATCGTGGCGCTGCCAAAGATGGGGGTCTCCCCCTCCTTGGTGCACCCCTGCAGTGAGAGGCCGAAGAAGGTAACCAGGCGGGTGATGAGGGGGGCGCAGTGGAGGCTCTTCAGCTCTGTGGCCGTCTTCTCGAATGTCTTGGCCACCACCGAACCCAGGTGGAGAGGATGGCGGCGCTGGCGGATCGAATCGAGGAAGTACAGGGGCCTCTTCGTGATGTGGCCGGCGCTGTCATATGCAGGAGTGTAAGACTTCGCCAGCAGGTGGTGGAGAAGTCGGTACTCGATCCGCAGGGTAGATGCCTTCGTCCTTCCAGACTTGAAAGGACGCGTCTGGCCAGGCTGAGCCAGGCTGGTGTACAGCCTCTTGAAGTCCACCTCCGGTGGCTCAGTAGCCTCGGTGACGTAGTCCCGACTGTCGTCGAGGTTGAGAGCCTCGGCCAGCTCGTGGTAGCTCAAGGACCGGGGAACACCACCCAGCTTGAATTGGACGGCTGTACTGTCATGGTATCTGGTCGTGGAGTTGTGCTTGAAAGTGGTGTAGAACTCCCACACCGGCTCGTAGTAGACCGTCTCGCAGATCTGGAGCAGACGGCGCCATGCGGTGTTGGCGACCACGGCGGAAAGCTGCTCGTAGCAGTGCAGTTCCCGAAACTCCCGTTTGGACCAGCAATGGTGGGCGCCAAACGGGGTTTCCACGACTTTCTTGAAGCGCTCTCCGGTGGAGCCCCTCCTGAGATCCCGGATGAACGGGTGCTGGAAGTTAGGTTGTACCATTGCCCTGCAAAACAACAACCCAAAGTGGAACCAAAAGAGCCAAAGAAAAGGTCAAGCCCACCCCCACACTTAAGAACAGAAAGCAGCCGAACCATGGTTTCATCCATAGTTCGGGGGTCAAAAACTCGATAAATCAAGCATAATCTGGGTGGGGGTGCACATTCACAAGAAAGTAGGCAACTCAAGGTTCACATCCATAGCAAATACACCCACAAACTACATCATTAAGGGCCCCAACCGGTGGCCACAACATGGCATGGAAAACAGGCATTTCATCGAACACCTTGTGTGCACTATTAAGTGAAGCATGAAATTGGCCAAATTCTTGCACACAAGGGCTCAAACAAGCAAATGGGACATTGCCCAACATAATTCAATCACATCCCATGCATTCCCCTCAATCAATTTCACACAAATCACAGGATTCAATAAGATTCTCTAACATACACCCTACACACTCAATTCTCCACAATTAACATAGTTAGGGACAAAATCAAACCTGGAGACTCAAGTAGAGGTGTAGGGGATGATGAGGGGAAGACAAGGGAGTCGACGAAAGGCCGAAAATCTGGCCGGAAATGCTCGTCGGAGCCTCGCCGGATTCTCGCCGGAAATCGCCTCCGGCGACACAAATGTCGGCCAAACACGCTCAAACTCGGGGGATAGGCCGCTTTGGGTGTAGAAGGAGTGGGTTTGGTGAAAAAAGTACCCAAAGTGGCCGGAAAAGTCGAAAAAGGTGGGTTTGGCGCGGTTTTCCGGCGAGGGGAGAGGTTTCCGGCGAAGAAATTTGGTTTTCTGACCACAATGGCCGTGCACGGCCATTTATATAGCCCGTGCCTCGGCTGCACGGGCAGAGGCGCACGGCCGTGCACCTTGGCTTTTTGCCCGTGCAGGCCGACACGGCCTGGCCGAGGGTTTTGCACGGCCGTGCACAAGGCACTTTTGGCCGTGCAACTAACGCCGAGAGCTCGCACGGCCAAGGGGTGGTATCCGCACGGCCGTGCGAGGCTTCAAGTTGCCCGTGCAAGGCTGCACGGCCTGGCCGAGGGTGCTGCACGGCCGTGCACAACGCGCTTTTGGCCGTGCACTCCTGGCCGAGAGCTCGCACGGCCAGGCAAGGCTAGGCGCACGGCCGTGCAAGTTGATTTTCTGGCCATGCACCTTGCTGGGGTCCCGAAATCAACCTGTTTTCACTCAAAAACGACACGTAACTCCGGATCAACGTCTCAAGACTCAAAAACACACAAAATCAAAGGAAAAAGAGTAAGAAAATGCAAACCTCGGTGGGGTTGCCTCCCCACAAGCGCTTCTTTATCGTCTTTTAGCTGGACGCCAGTATGGATGCTCAGGGAAGTGTAGGATCAGGTGCCTTCAAGAGCGGATCCACATCGCTCTTGAGGTACAGCTTCAAATGGTGGCCATGGACGCGACGAATGTGGCCACCAGCATTTGCCAGCTCGACTTGGCCATCCGGTAGGATGCAAGCGAGTGAATACTCGGATGGCCAAGGTGGGGGCGGGACCAGCTCATAGTGGTCTCCGGCTTTCCTTCGAGCAGGCTTAGCTGCCTGCAGTTTCGGCCGCCACTCCTCCTTGATCTGTTCTTTGGATGACGGGGTGGTCCGGAGTGGCGGCGAAGGTGTGGGAGGCGGTTCCTGCAAAATAGGCAGCACAGAAGGATACACGACAGACTCGTGCTCCTGGTGAGATACAACATGCAGAGGTAACGAAGCAGGTATAGTGTTAGCAACAGAAAATGTTATTCGCTCCTCGCCATCCCTCAGAACTAAGGTCCCATCATGCACATCTATGAGAGCCTTGGCGGTGGCCAGGAAAGGCCTTCCCAGTATAAGAGGCACTTCTGTGTCCTCACTGATGTCCAGGATAACAAAATCCACAGGATATGTGAATTTGCCAACCTTAACCAGAAGGTCTTCCACTATACCCCTAGGATGCACTACCGATCTGTCAGCTAACTGAAGGGTCATCCTAGTAGCACGGGGTTCACATAGGCCTAGTTTCATGAACAATTTGTATGGAATAACATTGATACTAGCACCTAAATCCGCCAAGGACTTCTCTACATGCAATTTACCAATAGAGCACGGGATAGTGAAACTACCTGGGTCCTTTTTCTTCTGCGGAAGCTTGTTCTGCAGAATAGCCGAGCACTCCTCGCTGAGCTCCACAGTGGCCAGCTCACTCAGCTTCTGCTTCTTTGAGAGAAGCTCTTTCAGAAACTTCGCATACCTTGGCATTTGCGCTAGTGCCTCCAGGAAGGGCACTTGGACATTCAGCTTCTTAAGCATGGCCATGAAGTTCTCGAACTCTGTCTCCAGCCTGTCTCTGTGCAACCGAGTAGGGAAAGGGAGTTTAGGGACATACTCCTTCACTACTGGTTGCGGTTTAGGTGCAGGCACCTCAACCTCCTTCTCTACTTCCTGTTCAACTGCTGGAGATGCTGCAACAGGGCTTTCTCTCTCCGGTTCCCGAGCAGGGGGATCAACAGTCATCTTGCCACTCCTGGTCATGATGGCATTGCAGCGCTCATTCGGGGTCGGCGGGTGAGGAATGGTCTGCGCTGGTAGAGTACCAGGAGCCCTTTTAGCCACTGACTGGGCCACGCTCCCCAGCTGGGTCTGGATATCCTGCAAAACAGCCTGTGTATTCCTCTGACCAGCTTCCAGGTCCAGGAGTTGACCTGAGGCCTTCTCCATGAACTGCTCAAAGGTGTTGAATTTCTGAGCACTAACACTGGCGAGAGAACCCACCAAGTCCCGCAGTTCAGCCATCTGATCATTCTGCACTGGGGCAGTAGGGGCTGCACCTGGTTGCTGGAATTGCCCCTGTCTGGGCTGATATGGTGGCCTCTGGAAGCCCGGTGGTCCCTGTGGAGCTGGTGGTCTGGGATTTGGCCCAGCACAGGAGAAGTTAGGATGCTGGCGCCACCCCTCATTGTACGTGTTGCTGTAGGGGTCATTGCGCCTGACATTGTTGATGAAGTTCACCTGCTCCTGGGGTGTGGTCGATTCCTTCATCGCCTGGCAGTCTTCCACCATATGATGGGTGCTCTCGCACCACTGGCAGAGCATCGCCTGCTGCTGTCCGGTCCCTGGAATCATCCCGCAACGATCGATAGCTGAGACCAGCTTCGATACTACCTGCACCAAATCAGATGAATAGGTGCCCACAGCATGCACACCCCGGCCTGGTGCTCTCCTCGATCTCCTGGCAGTGCCCCAATCATAACCATTCTCCGCCATCTCTTCAAAGAGTTGATTCAGCTGTGGCGGGGTTTTGGTCAGCATGTTCCCGCCACAAACCGAATCGATCAGCTGCTTGTCCTCTGGAAGAGGGCGTGATAGAAGGTGCCCACCTTGAACGCATCGTTGAAACCATGATTGGGACACCTGAGGAAAAGACTGTTGTACCTCTCCCATGCATCCCTGATGGTCTCATCCTCATCCTGAGAAAAGTGTGTAATCTGCTTCTGGAGATCAGCAGTCTTGGATGGAGGATGGTAGCGGGTGAGGAACTTGTCCGCCAGGTTGGCGAACGTGGTGATGGAGCCCGGAGGTCGAGTGTCTAGCCACTCCTTGGCCTGCCCCTCCAGAGTGAAAGGGAAGTACCGCAGCTGGATGGCATCTGCTGGGACCCCGTTGATCTTGATTCCATCGATGAGCTCGTGGAATCGCCTGAGATGTGATCGAGGGCACTCTCCCTCCTTACCACGGAACACTACTGAACCGCGCAGCATGGTGATCACGGAGGTGCTCACCTCAAAGTTGTTGGCTGGGACTTGAGGGTGTTGAATAGGTGACCTCATGTCCGCAGCCCTAGCGGTCCAGTAGGATCCCATGGTCTGCTCCCCGGGGATCACATTGTTGTTCTGCGGATCACCCATCTCGCCTTCTTCTTCTTCTCCGATCTGTAGCTGTGACAGCGCCTTCTCCGCAGCCAGTCGCGCCTTTAGAACCCGCTTGGAGTTCCTGCAGGTTCGTTCAAGCTCCTGGTCAAGTGGTAGTAGATCTCCCGACTGGCTACGGGTCATGCACTACCTGCACACACTCAGAAGAAACAACCCGTGAAGGCACACAGGTGGAAAAAAGAAAATGCAGAAAATAAAAAGCTAGAGTAACAAATTATCACGTTTCTCCAATAACCTAGAGGGTCCCCGGCAACGGCGCCAAAAACTTGACACGCTAAAACACAACACCTAACAATGGCCAAGTGTAACCAATGAAAGGACTGCAGTATAGGCAAGTTTAATTATCAACCCGGGGTCTAGATCTACTGCTTACTCCGTGATTCTCTATTATCTAGCAAACTAAGTCGAGTGATTGTTGTGAAAAGTAAAAGCAACAAGAAAGCAGTAAATTGTTCGGTTTCTAAAGCAGGCAAGAGTCACTCGGGATTGAGTCCCCCTAGCCCCTTGGTTAGGTTCAACTGCAATTCCCTAACACAAGGAACTAGGGTTCTTCATACCCAAGTGAGAGAAAGGTTCTACTCCATAGAGAGAGAAGAGAAAACAAGAATCGGATTAGTCATACTCATAACGATGAGGATAATCTGCTCCGGGACGATGATTTCCACTCCTATGACGATCTCCAGGCTCGATTCGATGAAATCCAGCTCCAGGACAGCTTCTAGGATGTGTTCTTCGCACTTTCTCTCTCTAGGGCTCTGTTTTTGCTCTGAAAACACGATTCTCTCACTTTTGGCTCGAATTAGGCTTTAAAACCGACTTTCCCGAGTTGCACGGCCAGGTGCACGGCCGTGCACAACACCATTCTGGCCGTGCACCCTCAAAACGCACCGTATCAATTATTCGGCCTTCATCCACCTTGCACGGCCAGGCGCACGGCCGTGCAAGCTTCAAGCCTGCCCGTGCATGGCCTCGACATGAGGTGCACGGCCAAATGGCTCAAGTGCACGGCCGTGCAGCCTCCTGGTCTGCCCGTGCACTCCCCAAACAGCTCGCCCTTCGTCCGTTCTGCGTCCAATCGACCCCAGACTCGCTCCTAAGCCTTCATTCACGTACTAGGACCTGAAATAACACAAACAAGCACAACCTAGCGTGAAATCGGCCTAAAACACGAGAATCAACACCTCAAACGGTGTAAGTATGAGGGTAAAAACATGTGTAAATGACGGTCTATCAGGGGGGGGTTGGTAATAGAACCCTGATCCTTGGCTTCCCCCTTCTTGTTCACTCCATGAAGCTACGGGGTACCCCCATTCGGGTGGTTGTGGATACCCCCACCTATTGTAGAAGCCATTGGGATCCATGATTCATAACCTACATAAACAAAAACACAAAATGAAAATCAAACAAACACAAACCACCCTTCATGACGAAGGGTGGGTAAACAAAACACAACACGAAACATAAAACACGAACAAAACGCAAGATAGAAAATGCTAGAGTAACACTAAGCGACCTTTTCAAAATAATGGACCGCGGTTCCCCGGCAACGGCGCCAAAAACTTGACTCGCTCGAAACTACACCACAATAAAACCCCAACTAGAGCCCAAGTTTTTAAACTCTAGTTGGGTGCAGTATAGAGCAAGTATTTTAATTGTCAACCCGGACCGATCCATGTACCCCTACTTCAATCGCTTAGGTTGTTATCTAACAAGCAACTTTTGGTTTATAACTAATGGAACTACAAACTAAACAAGCAAGGAAAAGTAAATAAAGGTAAACTCTAACTAAGGGAGCTTCACCCAAGAATTGCTTCCCCTAGGAATTGCTTCCCCCTAAATAGCTACCATGACTCGTTGGATTGAATGAAGTCGTGAGGCGTAGGTAGTTGTGAACCTCGGGGGTTAGCAACTAGTGATCAATCTGTCACGGCATCAATTCACTAGCAATCGATTTGTCACGGGATGGATCCACTCACCAAATCTAAGGGAACCACTAGGAGGAGCAACTAGTGATCCATTTATCACGAGATGGATTCACTTGAGGTCGATTTGTCACGGGATCGATACTCTCACTCAGCCACTAGTGGTTGCCTAAGTCTCGCCCTCAAATCGGAGTTTGAGCGGCTTACTCACAACCAACCTAGATGGGCACGATAATCGCGAACCGTAGAGGGATGCATATGTGGTCGGAGACCACATTCTCAATTGCTAAACTGAGGTAAGGATGAAAGGCCGTGTCACTCGACCCTCTCGGTTTAGACAATCGGTAATTGACTTACTCCCTCACTCAAGTCTAAGGTCGGACGACTTAATCACAATTAATCGACTTGCTTAACTCAACATTGAGGGTTGCCCTTGCTTAACCTATTTTAGGTGGCTTAGAAAGCGGAAGGAAAACCAACTCGATTGAGTCTCCCTTGGAAGGGGGATTTTCCTCTCTAAGCTAGGCTAAGGTGGCTAATTAGATTTCTAGCACCTACATGCACAAATCTAAGGGTTCTAAGCACCATACCTGCACAACCCTTAGATTGCTAAGCATGAGCATGCACAATCACCATGAAAACACCTCTAATACTCAAATTGATGCAAATCCACACTTAAGCATTCAATCTAAACAAGTAATTACAAAGTATTAGCTAGGTATCTACAGCACCCAAGAGAAGGAGTGAGTTTCTAGAGAGAGAGAGGGATTACAAATTTGAGCTCAAGATCTTATTCTTCTAGGCTTGAATCTTCCACCCAAGCCTCCAATGATGCTCCAAGATCACTCTAGCACTCTCTCTCTCTCTCTCTCTCTCTCTCTCTCTCTCACTAGAACTCCCCTTTGGTGTTTAGGTTGAAACCCTAGAGAAAGAAAGTGTTTCTTTTCCCCAAAAACTAGCTCTCTTTTCTCTCTCCCCACAGATGTCTTTATCTTTGCCCGAAAGTGACCAGTTCACTGACGCGTTTTCATCTGTGAACTCATCGTCGTCCAAACGCACTGCTTGACTATCCTGGGTTCACGGTCAATGTCCACAGTTCACGGTCTTAGAGACCGTGAACTGCCTTGTCATTAGTAACTTCAGGAACCTCGCTGGAGGCTCGGTGTTCACGGTTTTTTGTCAAAGTTCACGGTCTTAGGAGATCGTGAACTGACTCGTCCGGCCGTGAACTGCGGCTGTTTCTTGGACGCCTTCAATTCACTAATATGAGGCAATTGTCATGGTACTTCGGACTTTTCTTCGGTTTTTTGTGCTTTTTAACCTCCAATTATCCGAAAATTCGACCTCGACCCTTCCACACATGCTAGGACCTGAAATGTATCAAAACAAGCACAACCTAGCGTGAAGTATGTAGAGGAACGATGATATGCTAAGCTAAATGAACAAAAAATGAGGGGTAAAATGAGTACATTTGAGCCCGAATCACCCCCCCCCCACTTGGTGGTTACTATGTAAAACAAGGGTGCAAAGATCCAAAACTACCCTTCAAACATGCTTCAAACATGCTTCATTTGGCATGCATCAAATCATTACAAGCACAAATAATGTGGTTTGGGCATTTCATCAAGCACTTGGTGGGCGACAATCAAATCAAATGAAACCATGCAATTCATACCCACCAAGGCCTCTAAACCATATACATTCATTCATAAGCATGCAACACACAACAACATATCATCATTTCCATCATTTGTCCTTCACCTAAGTCCAATAGAACTCATTCTTAACTAAGGTATGGTCGTTTACTACTACAAAAACTACAAACTAACCTATAAACAAAATTTAAACATGAAAGTACTTTATTTAAAGACAAAGAAAAGAAAATGCAAATCGATGTTGGGGTGACTCCCAACTAGCGTATCTTTTAGGTCTTTTCACCGGACCGTTGTCTTCAAGTACTCGTCCAACTTAGAACCTCCTTGAACTTGGGGTCTCAAGTCTTGATCGGTCTCCCGATAATTTGGTGAAGGCTCGTGTGGATTAGAATGCTTGAGACACCTCCAATGAAACCTCTATTCAAATCTTCTTTGCTTCTATTTGCCTCGAACCAAATCAATCGTTCATCACTAGATCCACCAACATTTATTGATGATTCCTCGCCCTCATCTTGGCAAAGAGAACCCGCAAAAACGCCCTATTCTAAAAGTTTATCAAGGTCAGGTGGAAAGCTTGAGTAGCACGTGTGAGTTGTCGAAGCTTCATCCACCTCAACCTTGTCCAATGGTGGGACATTGATTGTGTCAATCTTCCCCATGTTGAGTACCAAGCTCTTCATCTTCATCAGTTTCTTCTTTCTCCCTCACAACCTCGTCAATGCTCCATTCTTTAGTTCTCTCCTCTTGGTGATTAGGAGCAATGATGGTGTTACAAGAAAGTTCTTCAATATATGGATCTTCAAGGTCCACTTGCTTGTCCACCCTTGAGACTTATTCTTCTTCTACTAATTCCTCTCTTCCTTCATTTCTCAATTACTCTTCTGTTCTTCTCTATCCTCTTGAGCATCTCTTCTTCTTCATTGAGGAAGTCTTAAGTAGATGGGTCGGGAATTCCCTAGATGCAAGATTTCCATACGGTTCCCACCTCTTGCAGCCAACTTTCCTCTCATTTAACATCTTTAATTCGAAAACAACCTGGAGTAAGGTTGGCATCGCTAGCATCTAGGCACTCCGTTAGGATGTTGTAGCGCTCGCATGTTTACTCTCCAAGGCTCTTTGGTGTAGGTGGTGGTGAATGTTGAAGTGTAATCCCACTCCTGTCCATGAGTTTCTCTGACTCGAGCTCCAAGTGGCTCTTTGGATCTGGGGTTGGAGTTGAGTGAGTTGTCTCAAGACATTCTAAATATGGCGTACTTGCCTCAAGTCACTCAATGGCCATCTCCAACTCGGTCTTCACCATAGGTTGTGGAGATGGTTCTTGGTATGATGATGGAGATGCTAGGTAATCATGGGGGTACCATTGATAGGCATGAAGAGGTGGTTGTTCTTCGTACCCGGATCCTTGGCTAGCACCACTACTAGAAGCTTCAAGATAACACCAATTCGGCGGTTGGTGATCTCCCCACTTCTCATGCCAACCACATGGATCCATAGCTACACCTAAACACTATTTATATTCACAAAAAACAAAAACCTATGAAAGCCCAAGTGTAAAAAGAAAAGAAAACAAAAAATCATACCACAAGATAACTAAAGGGAACATAACAAAAGAAGAAAGAATACGAGAAAAAAATGGCATAACGAACATAAAACACAAGAAAAAAACACCAAAAACTTGATGCTACACAAACACAAAACACGACAATAGAAAGCCAAACTTGGCACAAAACATACAATAACAATAAATGATTAAAATTAGTAGTTCTCGGCTTTTCCTAATAACATAAGACTCCATGGCAACAACGCCAAAAACTTGATCGCTTGTGCCTGATCAAGCTTTAAATTTATGATATGATCCCAATTGGATCAATCCACAATTCACAATTACTTGCCAAAGAAGTCATCTCAACTAACTTGAAGAATTCTGATTTTTGGCCAAGTGTTGAAACAGTCTCAGGTAGCCTACTTTGGAAGCTTGTATCTCACAAATGGCTCAATGAAAATGGAATATCGAGAGCTTGTTTTGAAGATAAAGTTTTTATCTTTACATTGGTATACTTTTTAGCTCAAGGGGATGTCTGGAAGGTCACTTTCAAAGCCCATCAAAAGGCTACCTCAAAACCGGAAAACTGTTTGAATTTGGCTAAGACAGAAAACTGTTTTGAGATACCAACTTTGAAGGCCTATATCTGAAGTTTGGAGCATGATCTCAGGCTGATTCAAGTTTGAGGTTAAAGAGGGAGTTTTCTTCTACAAAGGAAAGGAATTTGTTGAGTTCGAATCAACCTAGAAGACCATTTTCGAAGGGCTCAAAGATGCTATGAAGCCTGTTTTCCTAGGCAGACTTGCTTGTGTTTTAAGTTAGTTTCTTGGCCAGCAAGTTACCTTGTTTTACACAAATTCTGTAGCCTTTTCCTGTTCTAATTAGTTTCCTTGTTCGTGTAGGGTTGTATTAGGATTTATTGTCTTTAAATACCTTTCCAATTCACGTTGTAAAGCAGAGTTGATTGAATTGAATAACAAACCGAGTGTTTGAGTTCTTGAGTTGCGTCTCAAGAGTTTACCCATTGTCGTTAGCTACGAGTGGATTCCTTAGCTAATTACAAGACCCTTGTGAAGCTATTCTGAGTGGATTCCAGAATCGTTTAGCAAGTTTTCTTATCAATCAAGTAAACACCTTGATTGTGGCAAAATTCTACCTATCCGTTTTATCTTTCGTTGAAGAGGTTTGAGCTGCGTATTCTGATCAAACAAAGCACCCCCTGGTGCTTTATCAATTTATAAGTCGATGCACACTCTCTATTCAATCCTAACTAAGCCAAGTATAACCTAGCTAGGGTTGTATTAAAGTGGCTCGGCCATATTCCAAGGGAACCCTAAGCTTATTATTACTTTGCTCCGAACTACTATCTAATCGAATCAAAAGGTTGGATGTTTAAACTAATCTAATCTACTTGTAAAGGCAAAATAAACAACAAACCAAGTTGTTGGGAGATCGCTAGAGATTAGACGGTTGTCTATGGTCAACTCCTCCTAGCTATGGTTGTCAACTAGGGTTTAGTGAATATGGTGAGTGAGCTATTTTCCTTGGGCTTTTGTGGTTATCCACACACCTTCGAGTACGCCTCCCCTAAACCCATGTTAGTCACCTCGATCTAGGCTATTGTGTAAGGGGCTTTAAGAACATAGCTCATTTCAATGAGTAATGCCAACCGTCCACATCGAGGTTTTATCCCGGGTTTTATCTAGGAAGGGATTCTTATGAATGGGGTACAATCGCCTCGTCCATCAGAAGATCCTATTTATTTATCTAACCCTAATTTTATTGATGATGCATACCCGTCTAACCCTAAAACTCTTTGCCCAACATAGAAGCTCAAGTAGGGTAGTAAAGAAGATTAGGGAAACTTACCCAAACACAATCAAAGCTAGAGAAGCATTCAAATCAACTAGATAAACATATTCATACAAAACCCATTCATATACAACCTATAAACTAGGGTTCATCTTCCCTAAACAACCATGAGAGATTCAAGTCATTAGAGAGAGAAAAAAACACAAACTAGAAGAGGGGAGTGATGGAATCAAACTTCTTCTCCTTTCTTGCACCTTCTTCTTGCTCCTTGGGTGAACTTTATCTTCAATTAAGCTCTCCCAAGATGTTTCCCTCTCTAAAACAACCCAAAACCCTAACTTTCTCACTCTAGATTGGCTCTCCTTTGAAAAGTGCATCAATAGGGGTATTTATAGAAAGCTGATGGCGATCAAGGCCTCAAGGGCGTGAAGCAATGGTCACTGTCGTGGCCAAGCCGTGACCAACCAGAACGTCCCCGAATTGCCCGAAACAACGTGTTTTAACTCCTTCTTTAAGCTCCGAGATCGCGTCCTCCTTCATAAGATCACGACCATGATCTTTGTGTCTCGGACACGATCTTTTTCGCGGTCAAAACGCACCATGTCCGCGATTCGACTGTGGAAATTTTCGGCCTTCTTTTTGGTCACCTGCTGAAGTTTGTGACTACTGTTCACGGCGCGATCTTCTGCAAGCATGGTCAATGCCTGGTGGTCTCGGGCTCACATCGGTGACGTGTGGCCGTGACCAACGCCTCTTCTCCCCTTTTTGCTCCTATGCTTTTCAATCGTGCTCGGATGAACTCCAATCGATTCCCAATCTATCACGAATGCATATAAGTCCTGTAATTTCATCACAAACACTTGGGAAGCATAAAATATGACAAATTGGGGTCGCTTTACCTAGGAAAACCTTCATATCATCAATAACTATGCAAAAATGCATGTTTTGCAAATAGGAATGAAAATGGGCATAAATAACTTGATATGTGGCTTAGACACGGTGCTTTAACATGAAAATGACTTAAGAATAAGGGCTAAATAACACCTATTTTAGGTGTTATCAAACTTCGCTGGGCCCACTATTCTCTTTCTTCTTGTACATGAATCCATCCTTAAGCATCACTCCATGAAGCTCTTCTCAAACTCCACAGTATTGGCCCATGCATGATCCATCCTGCCGATAGGTCGAAACTCCGGACTAGAGTTGATCCTCCTTGAATTTAGCCCATCAACTTCTTTGCCTTCCTCTTGGCCCATGGCACCATTTAAGCCCACGAGTTCATCTTTATTTTTTGTCAAGCCCACTCCATACAAAAGAGATTCAACTAAACAACCCAATTGAAGCCCAAACCTTTTATGATGAAGCTTCCCATCATCTCCTTGAGACTAGTTGGACTCGTCCTTCCTCGACCCGCAAACGAGCCCATAGTCGGCCCACCAACCTCCATGCTTTACCTTACACCACTAGCTTGCCAAACCCATAGTAATTCCAACGAAGATTTCCTTCAAACCAGGCTCTCTTTCATACAGCCCAGACTTCCTTCTCTTATTCGGCCTACTGACTCGCACGAAACTACACCACAATTTAATCCCAACTAGATCCCAAGTTTTTAAACTCTAGTCGTTTGCAGTATATAGCAAGTATTTAAATTGCCAACCCGAGCCGATCCATGTACCCCTACTTCAATCGCGTAGGTTGTTATCTAGCAAGCAACTTTTTGGTTTAGAACTAATGGAACTACAAACTAAACAAGCAAAGCAAAGTAAATAACGGAAAATTCTAACTAAGGGAGCTTCACCCAGAAGTTGCTTCCCCCTAACTAGATACCATCACTAGTTGGATTGAATGGATTCGTGTGGCGTAGGTGGTTGTGAACCGCGGGGTGAGCAACTTGTGGTCGATTTGTCACGGAATCAATTCACTAGCGATCGATTTGTCACAGGATCGATCCACCCACCAAGTCTAGGGGAACCGCTAGGAGGAGCAACTAGTGATCCATTTGTCACGGGATGGATTCAATAGAGATCGATTTGTCACGGGATCGATCCTCTCACTCAGTCTCTAGTGGTTTCCTAGGTCTCTCCCTCAAACCAAAGTTTGAGAGGCTTAATCACAACCAGCCTAGATGCAAACTTGAGTCAAGGAGGATGCTCATCTCTAACCTAGATAGTAGGCACAAAGTGCCCAAGGAAAACCAAGCTTGTCAAACCTACCTAAAAAGGTGTGGTTTTCCCTAATCTAGGTTAGGCAATCACACGAAAATTGGAAAGCACAACTAAGCACAATCACCATGAAAACACCTCTAACACTCGAATTGATGCAAACCCATACAAAATCATTCAATCTAAACAAGTAATTACAAAGTATTAGTTAAGGATCTACAACACCCAAGAGAAAAGAGTGAGTTTCTAGAGAGAGAGAGGAGAGATTACAAAGCAACCTCAAGATCTTCTTCTTCTTCTTCTTCTAGGCTTGATTCCTAGCTTCCAAGCTTGATCAATGCCTTTAATTAAGCCCCAAGATCACTCCCTCTCTCACTAAAACTCCCCTTTGATGTTTTGGGTTGAAACCCTAGAGAAAGAAAGTGTTCATTCTCCAAAAACTAGCTCTCCCGTTTCTCTCTCCCCGCTGCTGTCTTCATATTTGCCTGAAAGTGACCAGTTCACGGACGCGTTGGCCAGTTTGCAGTCGTGAACACCTAAACGCGTCCGTGAACTTCGTGTCGTCCAAAATGCATCGCTTCACTCTCCTGGGTTCACGGTCAATGGCCCCAGTTCACGGTCTTAGAGACCGTGAACTGCCTTGTCGTTAGTAACTTCTGGAACCTCGCTTGACGCTTCGGTGTTCACGGTTTATAGTCCATGTTCTCGGTCTTAGGAGACCATGAACTGCCTTGTCCGACCGTGAACTGCGGCTGTTTCTTGGATGCCTTCACTTCACTGTTATGGGCAATTGTCACGGTACTTTGGACTTTTCTTCGGTTTTGCGCTTTTTGACCTCCAATTATCCCAAAACTCGTCCTCGATCCTTCCACACGTGCTAGGACCTGAAATATGTAAAAAAAAAAACAAAGTAGAACCTAGCTTGAAATATATTGAGGAATGATGAAATACTAAGTTAAACGAATAAGAAAGGAGGGGTAAAAAAAGTAGAACCTAGCTTGAAATATTACCTAGGTTGACATTTCAAAAGGCAGAAGGCTGTGAATCTCAAATGACTATTGGGCATCGACTCTCGAACCATCTCAAACAATTCCGGCATCCACCACAAATGACATTCAATTGCATAAAAAATGGGCAAATGGAAAGTTCTCATTCTATCCACAGTCAATGAAAGTCTCAACCGGGCCACTAATCAATTAAAACCGACCATGCATAGAACTCAACTCAAAGGAACAAACAACGGGGCAACATAAGTCCTCACGAGGATAGATATGAACATGCAAGAACAAGAATGAATCGCTCACTCTCGACCATTGGGGTCGGGAAATTTTGGTGCAAAAGATGTGCACAATCGTCACCACTCATCCCTACCATCTCACCACCACGGCGGCAACCTCAAATCGCTAGATTTCACGGGATAGTTGTCGTCACCAGCTTGTTCGGAGGTCTTAGACGTGGGTTCAGATGACTGGCAATTGTCTTGGACATGGGGAAAAATATTTTTGGGTGGTGGAAAACATGGTATGAGGTCCTACATCATAAATCTAAACCCGAAGGTTCGATGGTTTCGACTAAGAACCTTCTCTACAAACAAAGGCCACTAGAATCAGCCAAAAGCCTTACTTCTCCCTTCCAAACTATCACCCATCATGAACTACATTTAAGCCTTCTTCCTCGGTCTTCTCTTGCTATCACCTTTCGATTTGGTAGTGAAGGAGTTTTAAAACAATGTGGGGGTCCCATTGGCTTGAGTGCCAAAAAACCCCTACTAGAGCATACACTTTGATTTTTTGTGGCACTCTCTACTTTATTTACCCCGTTTTATTACCTCTTTTTCGTTTCTCTTTTCTTTTCTTTTTCTTTTCTTTTCTTTTTGAGGGGGGTACTAGAGAGTAAAACCTTTGCCACCTATACATTTAACGACCAATGCTCTTTTTCCAGAACTCACTCCAATACTACACTTCATTTTTCATTCCTAGCAAGAACCACACACAATCCTCCTATGTAGAACCTCAATGGAACTCAAAGGCGAGAGCTCCGGGACACAAGGACGATTCATGTATAGAAACAAATAAAGGATTGGGGTCGTTCTATCAACACCATAAAGCTCACAAGCAAGAAGCTCCTAACTTAAGAACGACCCTCAAAGTCACAAGGCTCAAAGGGGTTGACTAGTGGATAACACATTTCGGGACAATCAAAATTTGGGCGTGGACTAATTCTATGCCTCCATCCTACTCGCTAATGAAAACTGTGATGCTACACACCGTGGTGAGAGGGAACTTTCACACCAGAAGAAAACGATTGGCTCAAAACTCACAGGCTACCTAGCCGCCCAATCGTCTATTCCACATTCACAAACTCGATGCATGGCAATTGTAATCGAAGAGTAACCAAGTCAATGCATCCCATTCATTTAAGCAAACATGAAAACTAAGCCTTCGCACAATCCTAATGCACTCTCATTCATCTTAATAGGATGCACTCGACTATATGCAACAATTCAAGAACGATGCCAAATAAGCACGAGATTCACCATCAAACCGGCCATTCTGAACAAGCATTGCTTGGAGCCCTCAAATTTTTTTGAATTTGGGCATTGACACGCTTGTACCGTTACACTAGAAAGTGGCCAAGTGTAACCACCTACTAATGCGTAGTATAGCGAGTATAGGTTCAAATGGCAACCCGGGTCCTAGGTGTGATGACTACTCCGTGAGATTCTTATTATTTAGTGGTCCAACTGTAGTGAAGTTCCAACTAAACTAGCAAACAAAAGCAGTAAATGTTGTGTTCCAAGTTAGAGAGAGGTCACCGATATGGTTCCCCCTAGACTGCAGTTAAGCCAAGTTGTAATTTGAAAGTTGAGATTCAATGATAATTATACTGCGGGAGGTTCTTAGACAGTCTGTAGTTTCGACTAAAGGTCTCCAGACCCTCTCAATCTGAGTCCCCAGCGGGCGACTAACCTCCACCGGAGTAAACAGACTGAGGCCCTAACGTACCAAACCTCCTTTACTGGAATAAATCCAGTACATAATAGTAAATTGACTCCTCGACTAAATTCGTCAATTCACTACCTTCAATCAAGGGTGCTCTATCAACCTAGGCAGATATTCTCCTTCTTGGTCAAAGCAAGAATAACAGGAACTTGATCAGGATTCATGCAATTCAGAAAACCGTGCCTCAATTGAATATAATCAATATCAAAGAACTTGTATTTGGGTTCATACAACCAGGCCTAACATACAAATCTAGGGTTCTTCATACCCAGGTGAGTGAGAGAGTTTACTCCATAGAGAGTGAAGAGAAATCTGCTTCAGATGCGGAAATCATTCTGTGAAGGATGAGGATCTGGTTCTGGTAATAAATCGACACTCCTCCAAGCTTCCACCGAGCTCCAATGGTGTTGAAGATCGATTTAGGGCACTTGGAAATTTTGTTCATCACCTTCTCTATCTAGGTTTTTTGCTCTCTAGCTCTCAAAATCGGATTTCCCCTTCTATTTTGCTTGAAATCTCCTTTTAATCCGAGATTGGGCAAAACACGGTATAGGACATGGCCATGTTTTGCTTCTGCCTGCCTGTGTTTTGCTTCATGTGCGGCAACCATGCCTGCGTCGATCCCAAAACACGGTCGTGCCCAAGAAGTGACACAGTTGTGTTTTGCTCCATTGGCGCCCGTGTTTTGGACTACTCAGTAGCCATCACGACACGCCCTCGGCAGTAAAAACACGGCCTGGGGAACACGTCCGTGTTTTGGAAAGGGCTGCTTGTGTTTTTTGCCTCAGCTTCACCGAACGACCTCCAAACGACCCGAAACTCGTGCCTAGCCTTTCCTTCGACGCTTGGGACCTGAAATGTGAAAAAGTAGCACAACCCAGTGTAAAATAGGCCAAAGATACATGATTAGGAACCTCAAAAGGATAAGAAATAAGTGTGCAAACACGTGCAAATACATCGTTATCAAATTCCCCCGCACTTAACCGTTTGCTTGTCCCTAAGCAAACAAAGTCAGACACAAGGTGCTCAAAATATTTGGGACATGTCATATTGGCACAAAACACGTGAATCATACTAGCCTTTAGTCATCAACACATGAACAACCTCAATGGCAACCTAGACAACCACCACAGATGACATTTGAGTGCAGCAAAATTGAGCAAAGGAAGAGTCTCCCTTTTGTTCACCAACCAACATAGACTAGACTCAACCACTAATCCAAGATAGTCACTTCATGCATAAAACTCAAGACATCATAATCAAGACCGAGCCATCTAGGTCCTCATCGGGGTCAAGGAAATGAATTGCTCACTCTCGACCAGTGGGGTCAGGACAATTTGATGCGAAAAATGCGCATGCTTATTCTCTCAATCCCTAATGTCTCTTCACCATAGCGGCAGCCTCTAAATGTTAGAGTTCACATATTGGGTGTCATCACTAACTAATCTGGTGGTCTTAGACACAGGTTCAAATGACTGACTAGGGTCTTGGACATGGGGAAAAGGCCTTTTAGGTGGTGGAAGTATTCATAACGCAAGGTTCCACAGTTCCAAAACCAATCACAACCACATTCATTCAAACCAATTACTTTTGCTTTGCCATTCTGTATTAATCATGTTCTTTAGAGCACAAGAGTGAAGGCGGTTACAATACTGCTAGTGTTCCCAAGCCAGACTGCTAAGAAACACTATCTAATGAACATGATTAAGATTTTGGGTGGTGGTTCTCCTTTGCTTTCATTTTTTTCTTTATTATTTTTTTTCTCATTTCTTGAAAGAACCACCACCTCTGCACATTTTTCAAACACATGCCCAACTTTTAAGAACTACCTCCAACCCTCACATTATTTATAGCAGATACAGTAAAGAACATGCAAAAACCACTCTGTGGATCCTCTAAGAGATACAAAAGGGTGATTTTTTTTATGGGTTAAAGACACATTTGGTCACTGAGATTACAAAATCGGGACATGTTTAGTCACTAGAAAAAGTTAATATCAAATTTGGTCACCGCAATTACTAAAATTGGACACATTTAGTCACTCGCCGTTAGTCTCCGTCCAACTCCGTTAATGAAGTCCTTGAGTGCTGATGTGGCAAACAAAATTGTCTAATCAGCCGGATATAACCCCACAAAAATAATACCCGACTCGCCACGTCATTATAACCCGCCACATCATTAAAACCAACCCAACCCAACCCCACCAACCCTTCTTCCTCCTTCCTCCCACCTCGGCACCTCCTAACTTGCTCCGCAATCCAAAACCAGCATGGAAAAGACAAACCGCCTTAGACTCACACCGCCTCTTTTGCGGAGAACAAAAGCTTCCCAAAAAATGACGATTACTTGCATCTGAGATTAGGGCAATCAGTTCCCGTCAATCCGTTTCTATAATTGGGTTCATCACTGAATCCCCTTTGAATTCGATTGCCCGATTCACGCTCTCGAACCAGAAGAAAAGCAAGCAAGCAAGCATGTACGTCATAGCAAACCATCCCTTTCAAGATCCACCGTCGCCGTCGTCGTCGGCGGCGGCGATTCGTTGGAGTCGAGGGAAATTGCTGGGCAAAGGAACCTACGGCAAGGTCTACATCGGAATTCCAAGAACCCCAAATTTGCCTCTCATGGCAGTGAAATTTACGCCGGAATACAACGCCAAGTTTCTGAAATTGGAGCACCGGATTCTTGCCGAGTTCCGCCTCAACCCAGCAATCATACAGTGCTTCGGCGCTCAAATAACCCAAGAGGACGGCGGACCCAGAATCTACAACTTGTTGTTGGAATACGCCCCTTGCGGCTCCCTCTCCGATTTAATCGCCGCCGCCGTCGCCGCTCTCCTCCTTCCTCCCACCTCCTCCCGCAAACCTGTTCGAGGTGGGAGGAAGGAGGAAGAAGGGTTAGTGGGGTTGGGTCATGGGTTGGGTTGGGTTGGTTTTAATGACGTGGCAGGTTATAATGACGTGGCGGGTCAGGTTTTATTTTTGTTGGGTTATATCCGGCTGATTAGGCAATTCTGTTTGCCACATCAGCACTTAACGGACTTCATTAACGGAGTTGGACGGAGACTAACGACGAGTGACTAAATGTGTCCAGTTTTAGTAATTGTAGTGACCAAATTTGATATTAACTTTTTCTAGTGACTAAACATGTCTCGATTTTGTAATCTCAGTGACCAAATGTGTCTTTAACCCTTTTTTATTTATTGTAGACCGAAAGAAGGAAAGTGACACGCTCAAAGGGGATGACTTGGGGGTATGACATACCAGGACAGTCAATTTGGTCGTGGGCTATTCCTATGCCTCCATCATCCTAGTTAGTGACAACGTGAATGCTACACATTATGGAAGAGGGATCTATCGCACAAGAAAGAAACGAGAATGCTCAAATCTCATGATCGCCCGTAACTATCACAGGAAAAATAGGCAAGGGTACCTATCGTTCTAATGTAGTATAGCAGGAAGCAAGGTCGTATCCACAGAGACTTCGTGTACTAGTACTCAGCTTTTACCTATTATCTAGTCAATCGTTTTTAGTTGATTTTCGTTTAGAAATAAAAACACACGCAATAATAAAACACAATAAAGTAGTTTTCAAAGTAAAATCAAGTGGAGAAGGCGTTGTCCTGGAAGTGAATCCCCCTAATATGCATTTTACAGACAAGTTGAATTTAACATAGACGAGTGTTAATATCTTAGACCGTGAAAATTCCCAATTTAGTGTTAACCCGTTCGCACATGTATTAACACCCTTTTGACTTAAGAATCAAGTGAAACCGTGGCTTACAAAAATCTTAAACCAAAGCAATAACCAGATTTATGAACTTTCGTATTAGGTTTTTAAGCTAATCCAGAGGAACTACGTGACCCCATTGCTGGTGGCTCCGATCAATTCCTTCTTTTCACGAGGGATCTAACATGCAAAATTACCTCGCAGTCTCATTTACATGTATCAGATAAAATATACAATAGACGCGTACTATTGATACTTGCACATGATAAGTCGAGAAAAGATCGTAAGAACGAGAACAACACGTCTATATCAAAGATACCACTCAATCAAAGTAAAACATATTAGGGTTCATCAAATCCGGAACAACTAGAAGATTAGCCGGACATGATGAGATTTAGAAAGATGGAGGTTGAGAACATAACCATGATGATGACGACGACAAAGACGGAGGGGTCGAGAATACGGTATGTATATTGAGTTAATAGACTACACCTAGCAAACATCTGACGGGGGAATAATCGTTGGGCGAAGACGGTGGAAACCGACCAATCTACCACCACAAATGATTATCAAAACCCCACAGAACAGAAGCTTACTTCGGTAATCTCAATAACGAAATATACCACGGTATTCCCAAATACGAACACGAACATGAGAACCACGATGGATGAAATACGAGATATGACTAACGAAATGAAAAGAAGTAACAAGAGTTTGGAATGAAAAGTGGACAGAGTTTTGGCTAACTTCAAATACAAGAAAGGAAGAGCAAAGTGAAGAAAAATGGTAGCCTTTCTAGTGTGTGTCCTCTCCCTCTATTTATAGTACAAAATGAGCTACTTGCTTGTAATAAATGGACCAGCTGCTTGCTTGTCCCTCGCTTTGATAATGGCCAGCTGCTTGCTTTCATTCATGGACGAGGCAGCTTTCAGGTATGGACGAGCTTAATGGACGTGCTTGCTTCATTATTTGGACGAGCTTGCTTGTCCATTTAATTCTCCAGCTTGCTTCATTATTTGGACGAGCTTGGACGAGCTTAATGGACGTGCTTGCTTCATTATTTGGACGAGCTTGCTTGTCCATTTAATTCTCCAGCTTGCTTCATTTTGTACCAGCTACTAGCTTCAGCTACGAAGGCAAGGGAGGAGGAGCTGCTTGCTTTGTACCAGCTACTAGCTTCAGCTACGAAGGCAAGGGAGGAGGAGCTGCTTGCTTAGGACGAATAATGGACCTGCTAGCTTCTATTTTTGGGACCAACTTGCTTCTTCATTTGACACCAACCATCCTCCTGCTTGCTTCTTTATTTGGACCAGCTTGCTTCAGCTACTAGCTTCACACGATCCCAAAATGAACCAGCTTTTCCTTATGTTTAGCAATAGGCAGTTTGTGGTTTGACTCTGCATTGTTAATTAGCTCTCTTTCCGTGATTCATCACCATAATACACGATGGGTCTCGTATATTGATAACAAAAGGGGACGCGGCCGGAGTGGTACGGCTCTTTGCCCTCGCCCGGGACGTCGCGGGCTCGAGTTCCACCGACGCCAGATTTCGAACCCTAACCATCTTTTTGTGGAAATGACACATTATTCCGTTTTTATTGGATAGAATACCCTGAAACATGACTCAAACACAAAACCAAACATAAAATCGGGAAATTGAATGAACTTAATACAATTTATTTTATTTTAGGATGTAAAAGTGTAGGCAAATATATGTATAATTTAGGTGTTATCATCTCACATGGTACCTATATGCTTTAGATGCATGAACAACTGTAGAAAATAAGTGATCAATTCAAATCACAGTTGGTAAGCAGACAATTAAAAAAAACTGAATCCCTACACAACTCTATTGCACATCTCAGTCATCATTAACGGTTGTCCTAGTCACAATCAAGTTGTCATGCATCAATTCTATCAGCCATTCGATTCACCAATTAAACCACAATGCCAATATGATCATGCACACATCAGTACTTGGAGCCCTCAAATCTTAAGATTTGGACAGCAGACTAGGCCCCAAGCACACACAAATACGTTCCAATAAAGACAAAGCACCCCCACACTTAAATGCGAAAATGTCCTCAATGGAGCAGAGGGAAGGGAACGATGTTACCGTAAAATGAAGAGCAGGAACGGGGACTGGAAGGCAGACCAGTCAAGTGCAGGGGGACTGGAAGGGGACCAGTCCAAGGGCACATAGCGAAAGTCATGAAAACACACACACACACACACACACACTGGGTGAAAGAAACCATAGATCCATGTCTACAATCCAATGAAAAGGAAAGCGAGAACCAACAATGACATGGAGTCTCAGTCTGGGAAAGATATGAAGTACAGAACCATCAAATCTTCACTAGAACACATCGCCACCATCGCCTGTGGGAGGTGGGTAGTCGTCCTCGTGCCCAAGTGACTACACGAAGGGGTAGTGGACCGAGTTCTGGTCCTGGCCCAGATAATGCATGATGTAGTGCTGGCCGGACATGAGACCGCGACCGCGTTCCCGCTCACGATCAAGGCGGGCGTGGATATGCTCCTGGCCAGCTAGAATTTGCTAGTTGTGACGAGAAATGGCCGCTAACGGGTCAGCAACGGTGACCGCGGGGCTGCTGAAGAACCGGGGGCAGCATCAGAAGGACCCGTGGGGGCTGTTACGCAGAAGATTCTAGAGCATTCTAGAAGGATGCAAGTACATGCATGCATCTTTCGATTCATGCACCAATGTACATCCATCCCCCTTATCTATCTTTTATACATTCACCTTATTAATTATCGTTCATGTATGGGGCTAGTTCATGTATGGAGGGACTATCTAGGTTCATTAATTAATGATGGCCTACATACATTGTACTAAGTGGAGAAGATGCCTATATAAGCATCCCTCTCTCTCATTTTTCATTCATCTATAAATAAGAGAGCTTTCCATCTCTAGAGCTTTTCTCCCAACTTGTGAGTTTGAGTGAATACGAGGAAGGCTGACTTAGCGCTCTAACGAGACTTGAGTGCTAAATGCCGCACGGCCAAGAGTTGGCCCGTGACAAGTGGTATCAGAGCCAAGGTCGTAGCTCAGCAAGTGAGAAAGAACCTCGAAGAGATGGCTGGATCCGAAAGCGAAGTTCTCAACAATGAGCAACAACGCTGTCGTGAGGAGAAGAAGGATCCAAACAACAAGAAGCATCGTGATAGATCTACTCGAGAGCCTTTGGTTGCAATCGAGGAGAGGCTCACGAGGGCGGAGATGAAGATTGCTAAGCATACAACCATGTTCAAGGACATGGAGTTGAAATTCGATCAAGTCAGCACAGAGGTGCAGACTTCGAAGGACGACATGCAAGGCATGGGCACTCGAACGACAAGCTTGGAGGTGGGGTTATAAGCTTTCAGAGACGAGTTTGTGACCATCATCACCAACGCCATCGACTCCTTGAGGGAGACCATTCGAGGCCAGGTGGACGAAGTGAGGGAAGAATTTGACGAGCTTCGAGGAGAGCTCAATCTCGTCAAATGAGCCATGGCTAACGGACCTGCCGCGACTCAATCTACACCACGGGTAGATGTTCCAAGGCCGAAGAACTTCGGTGGGTCGAGGAACGTGAGGGAATTAGAGAATTTCCTCTGGAGTCTTGACCAGTATTTCAAGGCTTCGGGCATCAATGACAATGAAGTCATGGTGCGCACCGCCTCCCTGTACTTGGTCGATACGGCCATGGTTTGGTGGAGGAGAAGGCAAGGTGATATAGAAAGCGGCACATGTGTGATTGACACATGGGAGGATTTCCGTAGGGAAATCAAGAGGCAATTCTACCCGGAGAATGTGGAAATGGAAGCTCGTGCAAAGCTTCGATGACTCACCCACACCGGCGAAATTCGTGACTATGTCAAGGAGTTCTCGGAATTGCTACTCGAGATCCCTGATCTGCCGGACAAGGAGGCTTTGTTTGGCTTCCTTTTCGGATTGCAGCCTTGGGCAAAGTTGGAGCTCGATAGGCGTGGAGTGCAAGATCTTGCTACTGCCTTGGCAACGGCAGAAGCTCTCACGAAGTACAAGAAGAGTGAGAGGCCGAACGAGTCGAAGAACTCGAAGAGCAAAGGAGGAGGAGATCATCGACAACACTCCAAAGAAGGGAAAGGCTCGTACCAACATGGAGGCTCGAGCAAGGGAGCAAGATCTGGTAACTATGATAAACCCATGTCTTGTTTCCTTTGCAACGGTCCACATAAGGTGCAAGATTGCCCAAAGAAGAGCAAACTAGCATCCTTGGAGAAACAAGAAGGGGAGACCAAGGAAAATGCTAGGTAAGATGAAGGGAAGATAGGCTCCATGCAGAGGCTAGGCGCGGCAAAGTCCGGCGCCAACGAAGTTAGCAAGGGGAGATTCTTTGTGATCATCCAATTCGAGGGAGGCGAGTCAAAGGCATTGGTTGACACCGGTGCGACCGACAACTTCCTTCGAGTGGAGGAGGCGGAGCGCTTGGGGATCGCTTACGAGAAGAGGCAAGGATCGCTCAAGACCGTCAACTCCGAGGCAATACCCATCCATGGTGTTGCCAAGAACGTGTCATTGAAGATCGAAGGTTGGGAAGGTGTTGTCGACTTCAGCGTCATGACTATGGATGATCATCTGGTCATTCTTGGCATCAACTTCACGCATAAGGAGGGCGCGGTGATGGCAATGAATTCCAACACTCTTTGCCTTGACAAGGGAGATAAGTTTTGCGCGGTGAAGATGTTGCGTGAAGAAGGGCCGAAGAGAGCTTTATCGGCCATGCAATTGGTGAAAGGAATGAAGAGGATGGAACCCACGTTCCTTGTCACTTTGCGAGAGAAGGAAGAAGGAGGCTCCGTGGCGCCAACACCTCTCATCGAGGGAGTGTTGGAGGAGTTCATGGATGTGATGCCAAAAGAGATACCAAAGAAGCTCCCGCCAAGAAGAGAAGTCGATCACAAGATCGAGCTTGAGCAAGGGGCGACGCCACCAGCAAGAGCACCTTATCGCATGGCCCCTCCCGAGTTGGAGGAATTGAGCCAGCAACTCAAGGAGTTGATGGATACTGGCTTCATCCAATCTTCGAAATCCCCTTATGGAGCACCCGTGTTGTTCCAGAAGAAGAAAGATGGTTCGTTGCGGATGTGCCTCGATTATCGAGCTATTAACAAGCCCACAGTGAAGAACAAGTGGCCAATCCCCAATATTGGCGACTTGTTTGATCAACTCGGAGAAGCAAAGTGGTTCACGAAGCTTGATCTTTGCTCAGGGTACTATCAAGTGAGGATAGCCGAGGGGGACGAGGCGAAGACGGCATGCGTGACGAGGTATGGCTCATATGAGTTCTTAGTTATGCCTTTTGGTCTAACCAACGCTCCTGCTACTTTTTGCACCTTGATGAACCAAGTATTCGAGCCGTTCTTGGATCAATTGTTGGTGGTTTACTTGGATGACATCATGGTGTACAACAACACACTCGATGAACATGCCGAGCACTTACGAAAAAGTGTTACAAGTCCTTCGAGACAACGAGCTCTACGTCAAGAAGGAGAAGTGCATGTTTGCAGCCGAGGAGGTTCCTTTCCTCGGCCACATCATTGGCGGAGGAAAGCTAAAGATGGACGAAGCCAAGGTAGAGGCGATACAAGGATGGGAGCCACCAACGAGGGTCACCGAGTTGCGATCATTCCTCGGCCTGACCAACTATTATAGGAGATTCATCAAGGGATACTCCGCTCTTGCAGCACCCTTGACTGATCTTCTAAAGAAGAACAAGGCTTGGGAATGGTCGGATCGGTGCCGCGAAGCATTTGAAGCCTTGAAGGATGCGGTGACGAAGGAGCCAGTGCTAGCACTTCCCGATCCAACCAAGGCGTATGAAGTGCAAACGGATGCTTCTGATTTTACAATCGGTGGAGTGTTGATGCAAGAGGGACACCCAATTGCAGTTGAGAGCTGCAAGCTCAATGAGGCCGAGAGGAGATACGCGGTGCAAGAGAAAGAGATGACGGCAGTGGTCCATTGTTTGAGAACGTGGAGGCATTACTTGCTTGGGTCGAAGTTCGTTGTAAAGACCAACTTTGTTACCGATGCTCTTAGCCGAAAGAGCACACTTGCCGCCATCAGCCAACCGCAATTCCCCTTGAAGGAACGGATTGAAGAAGGCCTTGGGCACGACCCCTTCGCCAAAACCGTGGTCGAGTACATCAAGTAAGGGAAGACTCGGCGATTTTGGATGAAAGTTGGACTCATCGTGACTAAGGGGGAGCGGGTGTTCGTGCCGCGGTGGGACAAACTACGAAGGGAGATCATTAAGGAGTGCCACGACTCCAAGTGGGCTGGTCATCCCGGCATTGAGCGCACACAAGCTCTCATCGAGGAGGCTTACTATTGGCCTCGTATGAAGGACGACGTGGAACTCTATGTCAGGACTTGTCTTGTTTGCCAGCAAGACAAGATGGAGCAGTGGAGTCCGGCGGGCTTGTTGGAGCCATTACCCACTCCACAACGGCCTTGGGAAAGCGTTAGTATGGATTTCATCATCGGCCTTCCCAAAGTCGAAGGGTGTGGTTCCATCATGGTCGTCGTCAACCGATTTTCGAAGTATGGCATCTTCATCGCGGGGCCCAAAGACATGACGGACGAGGATGCAACCCGCTTGTTTTTCAAGCATTTTGTGAAGTATTGGGGCATCCCGGTTAGCATCGTCAGCGATAGAGATGGCCGCTTCACCGGCAATTTTTGGAGGGAGTTGTTCAAGATGATGGGCTCTGATCTAAACTTCTCCACGAGCTTTCATCCTCAAACGGATAGGCAAACCGAGCGAGTCAATGATTTGGTGGAGGTCTACTTGAGGCATTATGTGAGTGCCAACCAGAAGGATTGGGTGAAGTTATTGGATGTAGCCCAATTCTCCTACAACTTACACCGAAGTGAAGCCAAAAGCATGAGCCTGTTCAAGTTGGCTAGCGGGCAACAGCCGTTGACACCTAATACGGTGACGACGGGGTACAAGGGCAACAACCCATCTGCCTACAAGTTTGCACGAGGATGGCACGAGAAGATGGAGTTTGCTAAGTCTTATCTCGCTCGAGCAAAGAAGAAGATGAAGAAGTGGGCAGATAAGAAGCGGCGTCACTTGGAATTCGAGGAGAGAGACTTGGTGAAGGTGAAGTTCTTCCCTCATCGATTCAAGCACCTAAAAAATGTGCACAAGGGGCTGCTGCGACGATATGAAGGGCTATATCCGATCTTGAAGCGGATTGGCACGGTGGCGTACAAAGTTGAGTTGCCATCGGACTAGGAGATTCACCCCGTCTTCCATGTGAGTCAATTGAAGGCATATCATGAAGACAAGAAAGATGGAGCACGGAAGGAGTCGACGAGGGCCTACCTTTCGTCACCCCAACACATGAGCACGAAGTGGAGGAGATCATGGCTCATCGTGTTGTGCCTAGGCGTGGTGTTCACCCAAGCTACGCGGAATATCTCGTCAAGTGGAAGGGGCGGCCAGAAAGTGACATCACATGGGAAAAGGAGCTTTTGCTATGGCATCACATTGACTTGATCGAGGCATTTCATGCGGAGTCCGCGACGAGGGCGTCGCGAGATTGAGTGGGGGAGAATGTTACGCGGAAGATTCTAGAGCATTCTAGAAGGATGCAAGTACATGCATGCATCTTCTGATTCATGCACCAATGTAGATGCATCCCCCTTATCTATCTTTTATACATTCACCTTATTAATTATCGTTCATGTATGAGGCTAGTTCATGTATGGAGGGACTATCTAGGTTCATTAATTAATAATGGCCTACATACATTGTACTAAGTGGAGAGGATGCCTATATAAGCATCCCTCTCCCTCATTTTTCATTCATCCAGAAATAAGAGAGCTTTCCATCTCTAGAGCTTTTCTCCCAACTTGTGAGTTTGAGTGAATACGAGGAAGGCTGACTTAGCGCTCTAACGAGACTTGAGTGCTAAGTGTTGCACGACCAAGAGTTGGCCCGTGACAGGGCCTAGGTACGACGTGCAGGATGGCGGGGGACATGGCGCCCCCAGCAGCATTCGACTCTGGGCGGTCGTCCCCGGCAGGAGAAGGTACAGGCGGCCTAGGGATACCCGCGATCCATGTCAGGCGCCCCTCACGCTCGAGCAAGTGCTGATGTCGGAGAATAGCCTTGCTGAATGGTGTCGCGGCGCGGATCAGGGTCATGCCAGCAGTGTCGACCCCATAGTAGCGGGCCAGTGTTGTGATCACCGGGCCACTGACAAGGTAGCGATACTGGCTGGCGCAGGCCCAACTCTATAATGTCCTCCTCCAGACCCATCGCATGCATGAAGTTCAACGTCCAAAGGGTGACCCGGTTGGCCGAGCTCCGACTCAGAGTGTAGGTCTAGGTGAGCAAGTGGTTCAGGATTCGCCACTCCGGATGGAGTAGGGTGGCCCTCGTATGGCTGGGTATGTACTCCTCACCCAAGTTCTCAGGTTGGCAGATGCGCTCGAAGTAAGCTTGGCAAGGAAAGAAAGTGAGATCCGCCTCGTCCATGACCAATGCACCATCGCTGGAGTGGGGGGGGGGGGGGAGTTCAGGCCAAGTGCAACAGCCAACTCCCAGTAACTGACGCAGTGCTCGGCCCCGCCGAGAGTGAAACAGACAGCATCAGCATGGTCAGCCAACTTCCTCTGTGAATGGGAGAAGGAAGAGTAGAACTCCCAAACGAGCTCCTGGCAGGTCGGCTCGGCGAGGCAGAGGAGGCGCCATCAACCATAGGCGCGAACAACGTCCTCCATTTGCTGGTGAGCGTGGAGCGCCTCGAACACCCCAAAGGCCAGGTGCATGTGCTCAGAGATATGGCGTGTGCGGATGGTCCGCAGGTGGTGGCGCTGTGTAATGCTTAAGAGGTCCAGGTAGTCCTCCATGATCATGCAAAGCAACAGAAAGCACAAAAGCCACATAGAGGGGTGGTTAATGTTATGCCAAACCACACTGGGAGCCCTCAAATCTTAAGATTTGGACACTGGACTAGCCTCCCAGTGGAACAAACACACAATCCAATCCCAAATATCCATCCAATCGGCCATTCACCAAACAAATTCCAACCAAGCATACAAGGGCACAATTCCATACATGCAAGTGGTAGGCCGTCGAAACTAATTCAGGGCAACAATAATTTCAAGCATATAGCTTCATCGGCCTACCAAATCGATCTAAGTTCATGCCAAAATCTCAAGTTCTTCACCTAGAACCCTAGGTATCAATTTTCCAAAATTGACTAAGAAACAACGAGAACAAACCTGGATATGCAAGTAGATACCAAAAGAAAGGTGAAGAAAAGAGCAAAAGCACTCCAAAACCACCGGAGAACTCGGCTGAAGAATTGCCGGAGAACTCGCCTCCGGCGACCCAACCTCCCCCCAAACAGGACCCAACTTTTGGGGAATGTGCTCCCCGTCACCAATAGCGTAGTGGTGGTCTCAGTTTGTGATTTGGAGATCGGGGGAGGGAGTTGTGGCCGGAAAACCACCAGAAAAGAGGAAGAGGAGGATTTTCCGGCGAGGGGTGGGGATTGGTTTATGAAAAAATGAGATCTGAGGGGGGCCGAAAATCGATATTTATAGGGGGGAGTAAAACACGGGGGGCCGAAACGCGAGTTCAATTACCAACTCGGCACATTCAACCTCACCTCCCATATAGAGCTTGAGACGACCATTCACTTTAAATGGCTCAGTATGCGGGTTGGCAATCTCGATCATGCCATATGGGAACACTTGTGTGACCGTGAACGGTGCAGACCACCGGGAGCGGAGTTTTCCGGGAACGAGCTTCAGAGAAGAGTTATAGAGGAGAACTCGATTGCCAACCTGAAACTCCTTCGGACCCCTCAAGCGAGCGTCGTGAAGATGCTTAGTTCGCTCCTTATACAGCTTGGTGTTCTCATAGGGGTGGTAACGCCATTCCTCCAGCTCCAGCATCTGCAATTTGTGTGCAGCACCTGCAAGACAAACATCCAAGTTGAGCAGTTTAAGGGCCCAGAAGGCCTTATGCTCTAGCTCCACGGGCAAGTGACATGCCTTTCCATAGACAAGCCGATACGGCAATGTACCAGTTGGCGTCTTGTAGGCAGTCCGATATGCCCAGAGAGAATCATCGAGCTTGGTGGACCAATCCTTCCGGGATTGATCCACCATTTTCTCCAGTATGCGCTTAAGCTCCCGATTCGTCAGCTCGGTCTGACCACTAGTTTGGGGGTGGTAGGCCATGGACACCTTGTGGGTGACACCATAGCGGGATAGTAATTTATCGAACTGGCCCTAGAAATGGGTCCCTCTGTCGCTAATGATGACCTTATGAGTCCCGAACCGGGAGAACAACTGCTTCTGAAACTGACAAACACGTCTAGCATCATTGGTGGGCAAAACTTGTGCCTCTGCCCACCTAGAGACGTAATCAACAGCAACTAAGATGTATGTATTGCCAAAGGATGGAGGGAATGGGCCCATGAAGTCGATACCCCAAACATCGAAAATCTCACAAGTTATAAACACATTCTGGGGCATCTCATCACGGACAAAGATGTTACCTGACCTCTAGCATCGATCCCACCTGCTTGTGAAGGTGTCGGCGTCCTTGAAGAGCAAGGGCCAGTAGAAACCCGACTGTAGCACCTTTCGCGCCGTGCGGTTACCACCATGGTGCCCGCCAGTAGGTCCCTCATGGCAATGAGACAGAATTCCCTCCATCTCATTTTCCATGACACAACGACGGATGACCCCGTCGGCTCCGATCATGAAGAGATGCAGGTCATCCCAGAAGTAGTGCTTCAGGTCGAAGAAAAACTTTCTCTTGGCATGAGTCGTCATCCCCTTGGGCAGCTGCTGGCCAACCAAATAGTTTCCAAAATCGGAGTACCAAGGGGTGACACTCTCCACCAAGCACATCATCATCAGTCGCTCATATGGGAAGGAGTCGTTAATCTCCTCCTCGAGGTTGTCCGCAGGAGGTGCGTCCAACCGAGAGAGATGATCAGCAGCAACATTTTCGGCTCCCTTCTTGTCCCAGATCTCGATGTCAAACTCCCGCAGTAATAAGATCTATCGTATGTGCCGAGGCTTGGCATCGGCATTGCTCATCAGGTATTGTATTGCGGAGTGATCCGTGCAGACTGTCACATGGGACAAGGCTAGATAAGGAAGAAACTTATCAAAAGCAAACACCACCGCTAGTAGCTCCTTCTCCATGGTGGTGTAGTTCTCCTGGGCATCGTTAAGGGTCTTCAAGGCGTAGTAGATAGGACAAAAGTGTTGATCTCGCCTTTGCCCCAGAACAGCTCCAACAGCAAAGTCACTGGCGTCTCACATCAGCTCGAACGGTAAAGACCAGTAAGGAGTGACCATGATAGGAGCATGAGTGAGCTTCTCCTTCAAGGCTGTGAATGCGGCTGTGCACGCATCAGTGAAATGGAAGGGATCATCCTTCTCAAGGAGCTTCACCAGGGGCAAGGCGATCTTGGAGAAGTCTTTTATGAAACACCTATAGAACCCTGCATGGCCCAAGAACTGTGGACCCCCTTAACAGATGTGGGAGGAGGCAACTTGCTGATTGTCTCGATCTTGGCTCTGTCTACCTCTATCCCCATCTTGGAGATCTTATGCCCCAGAACTATGCCTTCGTCTCCTCACACCGTTTTAGGACGAGTTCCAGGTTATGAAGACAGTGAGAGAATGAGTCCCCATAAACCGAAAAGTTGTCCATAAACACCTCCATGATTTCTTCGACCAGTCGGTCGAAGTGGCCAGCATGCAGCGCTGAAATGTGGCAGGGGCATTGCAAAGCCCGAATGGGATCCTCCGGTAGGCAAATGTGCCGAAAGGGAAGGTGAAGGTGGTCTTCGCCTGGTCTTCCGGAGCAATGGGGAATTGAAAATATCCGGACATCCCATCTAGGAAACGGTAGAACTCGTGCCCCGCCAGCCTCTCTAGCATCTGTTGATGAAGGGAAACGGGAAATGGTCCTTCCGGGTGGCGTCGTTGAGGCGACGGTAGTTGATGCAGATGTGGTACCCACTCACAATGCGCATCGAGATGAGCTCGTTCTTCTCGTTGGGTACCACGATCATCCCGCCCTTCTTAGGAACAACCTAGGTGGGACTGACCTACTCATTGTCAGAAATGGCGAAGAGGATCCCCGCGTCCATCAGCTTCACGATCTCTGCCCGAACCACAGCCTCCAGGTTCGGTGTCAATCTCCACTGGTGCTGTCTCACTGGCCGCATTACATCCTCTAGCAGTATCCGGTGGGAACAGAAAGAAGGGTTGATCCCTCAAATATCAGTGATCTTCCATGCCAGATTTCACTCCTAGTGCTTCAATAAGGCCACCAGTCTGGTTTTCTCCTCGGGTGTGAGGATCGAGCTAATAATGACTGGAAGCTTGTTCCCCTCCCGGAGAAATGCATACTCCAAATGAGGAGGGAGGGCCTTTAGCTCCAATTTCGGTGGCTCCTCCAGAGAGGTAGTGATGCGAGGAGAGGATGAGAACGGCTTGAGCTGCTCTAGCTGGAGCTCCTGCGACGCCTGCTCACCTAGCAAAATACAACCCTCAAGGGCATAGTACCCGCACTCATGATGGCGAGTGCGGTCTCAAAATCAGCTAGCATATCATAGTAATCCAAGTCATCATGCAAATGGGAACAATTCGCATTATCGGACATAGAAAATGTATTCTGTTCATCCCCAGCCCGCAAGATTAACTTGCCACTATGCACATCAATAAGCGCCTTGAAGGTGGCGAGATATGGTCTACCCAAAATTAAAGGCACATCCACATCCTCATTTATATCCAGAATAACAAAATCAACAGGATATGTGAATGCACCCACATTAACAAGCAAGTCCTCTATGATACCCCTAGGATGCACAATAGAGCGATCAGCAAGCTGAATGCTCATCCTAGTGGTTCTATGTTCACCTAGGCCTAGCTTCTTAAACAGTTTATAGGGCATGACATTAATGCTTGCGGCTAGGTCCCCCAAGGACTTTCCTACATGCATGCTGCCAATAGCAGGAGGGATAGTAAAACTCCCTGGGTCTTTGCGCTTCTCAGGCAGCTTGTTATGCAGGAAGGCAGAACACTCCTCGCTCAGCATCACTGTCGAGAGATCCCCAAGTTTCATTTTGTTGGTGAGGAGATCCTTAATGAACTTGGTGTACTTGGGCATCTTCGATAGTGCCTCCATGAATGACATGTTGATGTAAACCTGCTTCAACATTGCCATAAATTTGGCAAACTCAGTCTCTAGCTTGTCTTTGTGCAGTCGAGTGAGGAAGGGAAGCTGGGGGACATGATCCTTAACCACTGGCTGTGGCTTGGGAGCAGGTGCTTCTTTCTCGATCCCCACCTAGTCGTTGTCAGCTGGAAGTGCTGAAGCAGGTGTTGGCTCCACTTCGAGTAGTGATGGCATCCAACTGCTGGTGAGGCTCGTGAAGATTTGGGATGGTGGTGGCAGGCAGAGTTCCCGGCGATCTGGTGGTGTTCTGGCGAGCTATGCCTCCAATCTCGTTTTGGAGATCCAGAAGTATGGCGCCTTGGTTCCTCTGTCCTGCCTCCAGTGAGGTGATGCACTGGTCCAGCCGGGTGAAATTCGTTGTGCTAACACTCCCAAAGGTCTGCACCATGTTCTTAAGATTTGACATCTAATCATCCTGTGCTGGAGCTGCTTCTAGTTGGGAAAACTGTCTTTGCTGCTGCGAAAATGGTTGCCCCAGCCTGGGCTGGTAGGGCTGCTACTATGGAAATGGACCCTGTCGGGCCTCGAAAGGCTGCCTTTGCTGAAAACCACCCGCTCTATCGGGGAAACCGGAAGGCTTGGTGGTGTTGTTGTTGTTGCTGTTCCAGGAGAAGTTGGGATGCTGGCGTCACCCCTCATTATATGTTCCACTGTAAGGATCAAGGTGCCGAGCATTGGCGATGAAGTCCAACTACTCCTGGGGTGTAGAAGACTCCTGCATAGCCTGGCAGTCTTCCATCAAATGATTTGAGCTCTCACACCACTGGCAGTGTGCAACCGAATGGCCAGCCAATCCTCTGCCCGGAATGAGACTGTTGGGCTGCTTTAATATTTGGACAAGCTCGGCCACCTCCCGCTCTAGCCCGGATCTAGCTTCCATAGAGTGCACACCTCGATCACGGGAGTTCCTGCCTCTAGGGCTCTGCCCCCAAGAATGATCTCTAGAAGCCTAAGTACTGATCATCTGATTCAGCTCGGGTGGAGTCTTGGTGAGAATGTCCCCTCATGGGCATAGAGCACTGTAGAAGTTCCCCACTGTGAATGCATCACTAAAACAGTGATGGGAACACTGCCAGAAAAATCCCGAGTATCGTTCCCAGGCATCACATAGTGACTCATCTGGCTCCTGGAAGAATGAGTGATCTCCCGCTGAATCTCCGTGGTCTTCGAGGCACGATAGTACCTGTGCACGAACTTGTCGTCCAGATCATCCCATGACGTGATGGACAATGGTGGCCGGGTCTCTAACCATCTCTTTGCATGCCCCGCCAGAGAGTGGGGGAAGAGGTGAAGACGGATCACGTCATCTGGTACACCATTCAGCTTGAACCCATTGGTAAGCTGCAAGAAGCAGGAGAGGTGCACCCTCGCCTCTTCATCCTTGAGGCCATGAAACTGGATGGAAGATATGATCAGCTGAATCCAGCATGGCTTGATCTCGAAGTTATTTGCTGGAATGGGCGAATACAGGATGACGGGGCGGATGTCGGCGACCCGTGGAGTGTAGTAGTACTCCATAGTAGAACCTGGCGGGGGAGATGGATGCTGAGCCCCATCTGGCTGGGGAACTGGGTTATTGGCCAGAACTTGATTCACTGGGGGAACCTGCATGGGCATCCCCAGGGGTTGGTTATGCCCCAGGTTTAGGTTCACCCTGTTGTGCTCGTCGCCCATTTCGTATTCTTCATAGTCGCTGCTTAGATGGCTGTTGACGTGCATTTCCTCCGTAGCCAGTCTTGCTCGTTGTTGTCGCCTAAGCTGGCGACAAGTGCGTTCTAGCTTCGAGTCTAACGGTATTAAGTCTCCCGTCTGGCTACGGGTCATACACAACCTGCACACAATCCAAGCAAGCAAACCTGTGAATGCATCAGTGGGACAAAGCAAAACAATTAATGCGGAAAAGAAATGCTAAAGTAACAGAAATCACGTTTCTTCAACAACCTAGCCGTCCCCGGCAACGGCGCCAAAAACTTGACACGCTTGTACCGTCACACTAGAAAGTGGCCAAGTGTGACCACCTACTAATGCGTAGTATAGTGGGTTTAGGTTCAAATGTCAACCCGGGTCCTAGGTGTGATGACTACTCCGTGAGATTCTTATTATTTAGAGGTTCAACTGTAGTGAAGTTCCAACTAAACTAGCAAACAATAGCAGTATATGTTGTGTTCCAAGTTCGAGAGTGGTCACCAAGATATGGTTCCCCCTAGACTGCAGTTAAGCCAAGTTGTAATTTGCCAAGTTCAGATTCAATGATAATTATACTGCGGGAGGTTTTTAGACAGTCTGCAGTCTCAACTAAAGGTCTCTAGACCCTCTCAATATGAGTCCCCAGCGGGCGACTAACCTCCACCAGAGTAAACAGACCGAGGCCCTAACGTATCAAACCTCTTCTACTTGAATAAATCCAGTACATAATAGAGAATTGACTCCTCGACTAAAGTCGTCAATTCACTACCTTCAATCAAGGGTGCTCTATCAACCTAGGAAGATATTCTCATTCTAGGTCAAAGCAGGAATAACACGAATTTGATCAGGATTCATGCAATTCAGAAAACCATTCCTCAATTGAATATAATCAATATCAAAGAACTTGTACTTAGGTTCATACAACCAGACCTAATACAAATCTAGGGTTCTTCATAACCAGGTGAGTGAGAGAGTTTACTCCATAGAGAGTGAAGAGAAATTTGCTTCAGATGCGGAAATCATTCTATGAAGGATGAGGATCTGCTTCTGGTAATCAATCGGCACTCCTCCAAGATTCCACCGAGCTCCAATGGTGATGAAGATCGATTTAGGGCACTTGGAAGTTATGTTCGTCACTTTCTCTCTCTAGAATTTCTGCTCTCTAACTCTCAAAATTGGATGTACCCTTCTCTTTGGCTTGAAATCTCCTTTTAATCCGAGATTGGGCAAAACACGGTCGAGGACACGGCCGTGTTTTGCTTCTGCCCGCCCGTGTTTTGCTTCATGTGTGGCAAACACGCCACCGTCGATCCCAAAACGCGGTTGTGCCCAAGAAGTGACACAGCACGCCATCACGACATGCCCTCAGCAGCAATCACGACACGCCCTCAGCAGTAAAAACACGGCCTGGGGAACACAACCGTGTTTTGGAAAGGGCTGCCCGTGTTTTTGCCCCAGCTTCACCGAATGACCTCCAAACGACCCGAAACTCGTGCCTAGCCTTTCCTTCGACGCTTGGGACCTGAAATGTGACAAAATCGCACAACCCAGCCTAAAATAGGCCAAAGATACATGACTAGGAGCCGCAAACAAATAAGAAATAAGGGTGCAAACACGTGCAAATACATCGTTATCAGGCATACATCAAGGCTCCAAGCATTCAAAATCACACCAAACATTCACACACACATGCATAATGGACTACCGCCTCCCCCCCCCCCCCCCACACACACACTTAAGCTCGACATTGGCCTCAATGGCATAAAATCGGGAAGTAGAACGATGTTACCGGATAGTGGTGAATGTGGTGTTCGGGAGCGGAGGACGGGTGAGATCCAGAAGAGCAATGAGACGGTAAAGCACCACCAAAATCTCTCCATGGGTCGTCTTATTGAAAGGAAAAGAGATGCAAACCGTTGATGGTTGGGTTGCATCCCACCAAGCTCTTCTTTAACGTCGTGAGCCGGATGGTTGCTCTTCAAGTTTTCGGTCCACCCAAGAACCTCCTTGAAGTTGAGGTTCTCGTCGGTGAGGTGATGTCTCAAGTTACGAGCATTGGACAAGTCCATGATTGAGGTCTCGTGAACTTTATTGGCTTTGAGGCTCCACCCACGAGACCTCTCAATCTTTCCTTCTTCATCTTTCTCTTTGCCCACACCATGTAGTGAAAACTCGCTTGACTTCCATCGCATCCACCAAGGGGGATAGCTGATGGCTCGGCAAAGATCCGCAAACGGGTCCTTCTCCAAAAGCGCATCGAGGTCTGGTGGAAAGCTTTCATATCACTTCTAACTTGTAGATGCTTCATCCACATTGACATCGTCCATTGCTCGGACACCGCTTGCTCCTTCTTCTTCTTCCTTAACCTCCCTTCCTTCTTCTTCAATTTCCTCCCCTTGGGAACACTCAAGATCTTCCCCCTCTCCAATGTTTTCTTCCTCCTCTTCAACCTTTTATTTCTCCTCCCCTTTCATGTTTTCAAACACGGTTTGGAGGGAAAGATGCCATGCAAGGTCATCGAAGGGATTCTCTTGCTCCTCCACACTCGTGTCTTGGTCATCAAAGTTGCTTACGGGAAGGGGAAAGTGATGGGAGTCATCAATGCAACCTTTTTGTTCATCCTCACCACGAGAGCTCTCCGGGGTGAATTCTTCTTGCTCCATACAATTGTCATTGATCACTCCTTCACCTCCTCCTTCTCCTCCAATAATGAGAGGCAATAGCTTTCACAAGCTTGTCGGAGATCGTTCTTCCAAAGGTCTCATGGCTTGCCTCTTCGACCTCCTCTCTCTCTTCGTCAAATGGCGGGAGGCGATTGTGAAAAAATTGTGCACATGCTTGCTCAACAAGCTCTCCTTGCCTCTTTGTGCGTTGACGGAGCTCCTCCGCCTCCCGAAGAAAGGTTGAGTCGATAGGGCCGACAATGGGAAGGTCCAAATTGGAGAAATCCTCGTCGGTACCCCCGGGAAATTTTCTCCACCTTGAGCTCCCAGTTTCTCTTTGGCTCCGGTTGTGGAGTGGCATATGGTCTTGATGATTGTCCCATGAAGGCTTCCATGGCCAAATCCAACTTGGATTTATCCTCGGGTTGTGGAGGGAAATCTTCTTGATATGGGGAAGCCACTTCATACCCCCAATGCTATGGTTGTTCTTCTTGGAAGGGGGGTTGGTAATAGAACCCCGATCCTTGGCTTCGCCCTTCTTGTTCACTCCATGAAGCTCCAGGGTATCCCCATTCAGTTGGTTGTGGATACCCCCTGTAGAAGTCATCGGGATCCATGATTCATAACCTACACAAACAAAAACACAAAAACAAAATCAAACAAACACAAGCCACCCTTCGAGATGAAGAGGGGGTAAACAAAACACAACACGAAACATAAAGCACGAACAAAAAGGCAAGATAGAAAATGCTAGAGTAACACTAAGCGACCTTTGTCAAAATAATGGACCGCGGTTCCCCGGCAACGGCACCAAAAACTTGACTCGCACGAAACTACACCACAATTTAATACCAACTAGAGCTCAAGTTTTTAAACTCTAGCTGGGTGCAGTATAGAGAAAGTATTTAAATTATCAACCCCGATCGATCCATGTACCCCTACTTCAATCGCTTAGGTTGTTATCTAGAAAGCAACTTTTGGGTTTAGAACTAATGGAACTACAAACTAAACAAGCAAAGAAAAGTAAATAAAGGAAAATTCTAACTAAGGGAGCTTCACCCAGGAGTTTCTTCCCCCTAACTAGCTACCATGACTCGTTGGATTGAATGGAGTTGTGTAGCGTAGGTGGTTGTGAACCGAGGGGGTGAGCAACTAGTGGTCGATTTGTCACGAAATCAATTCACTAGCGATCGATTTGTCACGGGATCGATCCACTCACCAAGTCTAGGGGAACCGCTAGGAGGAGCAACTAGTGATCCATTTGTCACGGGATAGATTCACTAGAGATTGATTTGTCACGAGATTGATCCTCTCACTCAGTCTCTAGTGGTTGCCTATGTCTCTCCCTCAAACCGAAGATTGAGCGGCTTAATCACAACCAACCTAGATGCAAACTTGAGTCAAGGAGGATGTTTAACCTAGATAGTAGGCACAAAGTGCCCAAGGAAAACCAAGCTTGTCAAACCTACCTAAAAAGGTGTGGTTTTCCCTAATCTAGGTTAGGCAATCACACAAAATTTGGAAAGCACAACTAAGCACAATCACCATGAAAACACCTCTAACACTCAAATTGATGCAAACCCATACAAAATCATTCAATCTAAACAAGTAATTACAAAGTATTAGTTAAGGATCTACAACACCCAAGAGAAAAGAGTGAGTTTCTAGAGAGAGAGAGAGAGAGAGAGAGAGGAGAGATTACAAAGCAACCTCAAGATCTTCTTCTTCTTCTTCTAGGCTTGATTCCTTGTTTCCAAGCTTTATCAATGCCTTCAATTAAGCCCCAATATCACTCCCTCTCTCACTAGAACTCCCCTTTGGTGTTTTGGGTTGAAACCCTAGAGAAAGAAAGTGTTCCTTCTCCAAAAACTAGCTCTCCCCTTTCTCTCTCCCCTCTGTTGTCTTCATATTTGCCCGAAAGTGACCAGTTCACGGACGCGTTGCCCGTGAACACCTAAACGCTTCTGTGAACTCAGTGTCTTCCAAAACGCACCTCTTCACTCTCCTGGGTTCACGGTCTTAGAGACCGTGAACTGCCTTGTCGTCAGTAACTTCTAGAACCTCGCTGGATGCCTCGGTGTTCACGATTTGTGGTCCATATTTCCGGTCTTAGGAGACCGTGAACTGCGGCTGTTTCCTGGACGCCTTCACTTCACTGTTACGGGGCAATTGTCATGGTATGTCAAACTTTTCTTCGGTTTTTGCGCTTTTTGACCTCCAATTATCCCAAAACTCGTCCTCGATCATTCCACATGTGCTAGGACCTGAAATGTATCAAAACAAGCACAACCTAGCGTGAAATAAGTCGAGGAACGATGAAATACTAAGCTAAACGAATAAGAAATGAGGGCTAAAGTGTGTACATTTGGGCCTGAATCACCTACTCCATCCCATCTTCGCGACCCAAGTCTCTCGCCCAACGAGGACTAGGACTCATATGCAGCACAGAACATGGATAAAAGCCTAGGTTTCGTGTGACGAACATTGCCGCCGTCGACCTCCCTCTTCACTTCATTCTCCGGCCACCCCTTTGTGGTCTCCTTCTCCGACATCCCTTCCATTGTCACCCGAAGTGGCGCCAACGAAGATCGCTTGCGACCTGCCAACTCTCGCCTTCAGCGAACCCCCTCGACAACCAGACTTCTCTCGTGCCATCGTCATCAATCGTACGATTGGACCTCCTGTGCCGGTCACTTGCTCCATCTTCCTACCCGACTTCGTCGTGACTGAAAGAGCCAAGGCTCACTTCTCTTGCGCGATTTGCTTGTCCGGCAATTCAATTCAGGGCTCCGCGAACCCCACCCTAGAGCTGTCTCTCTTTTTCCCTTATGCGGGAACTCCTTCGGCAGCGATTCACCTACACGACTAGGAGGCGAGTTCTCCTCCTTCTTCTCTTCTTTGCATCATCGGTGGAGACCGCCGCTAAACTCCGCTAACGACGAACGGATTTGCAAACTCCTCATCTCTAAAATTGGATTTGTCGAAAGTGTGGCTTCATCTGTTCCGGGTTGCGCCTCCCCTCTGCTCGCGATCTCCGCCTTGTCTTCCTCCTCTTTGGTGATTCTGTTTTGAACCGTCACCTTCGCCTATGTGCCAAAACCTGCACCAGATGAAATCTCCTCCTTCGTCTCTGCCATCATCTCGAAAATGGCATCACTCACCCCTCCCTTGGGTCCCATACCCATCCAAACTACTGCAAGGGAGACCATCGAGTGGCTAACTGCCGCCTACCTCTCTGCCCAGATGGCTTGAGATTCGCCTCCAGCTGGTCCAAGGGTTCATTTACGGTGAATCGTGATGTACTCATCGAGGCTTTAATACCAAATGATAGGAACAAAATTCCTGTCGGGCTTATATTTGGGAATTAGGGTTTATACGAACAGAATTAGGGATTGAGTTTGGGATTTGGGAAAGAAAAATAAAAAGATAGAGAATCGGCCTAGGCCCTAGAGGGATTGAGAACGGAAATTGAGAGGGTAGGAAGATTAGGGTTTGAAAGATTTTACTTAATATTCTTCTTATGGATTCTACCGTAGTCTCAAGATACATATTAATAGTGAATATTGAAAAACCCTAATAATAAATCTAATTATACTAAAAGACTAATAATAATAATCCTAATAATAATAATAACGGAAACCCTAGGAAAATCGGGTTCCATCACAAAAACCCATTGTCACCTCAGTCAAAGCTCACGTACTAAGGAATTTACTCTCAATAGGTTCAACCTATCATGCACACGAAAGCGATGGATCGATGACGCTTGCATCATCTCTAGCATGGTATCAGGAAGGCATTCCTCTAACAGGGGTAAAGTCGCCTTGTCCACTAAAAGGAACCCTAAGATCATTCATCTACCTTTAATTAGCCTCAAGGAGCTCAATTCCAATCTAACCCAATAACTCCAACCTAGTTCTAAGACTCAGTTGTAGGATAGTGGGGAGGATTTGGAGAGACAAGCCATATCATAATTCATAATAAAGCATAAATGAAGTATATATCATTGAAACCAATCCATACACAAACACTAACATAACCACATCTACATTCACAACCTAATTCCATGGTTTGGGGATTTTAACCCCTAGTATCTTAGAGGAATATTCCATACAAGAGGGAAGAAGATACCTGTAGAGAAATAGAAGAATACTTGAATTGGGGAGATCAAGCTCCCTTCTTCATTGACTCCTTCTTCTCCTTCCTTAAGCTTCTCTCTCTACTTTCTCTCTCTCTCAAACTAGAAAACTATCAATCGATTTCAATTTACCAAATGAGAATTAGGAATCCCCTATTTATAGATATTAGGATCTCGGTCAAGTTCATGGTCGAACTGGGAAAGATCGCGAGTGCGGCATGGAAAGGGACGCTGCGATCTTGAGCTTTGTCGTTTTGCGCTTGGATGGCTGACAAGCTTGTGGCCCGACTTCACGGTTGCGATCCATGAGTCACGGTCGCGATCTTTCTCGCGGGCTCGGATGAAGAAAGCCTTAATTCGACTATCAAAACTTTATCTTCCTCCCTTATTGGTTGCTCCAAGAGTTCGTGACTGGGGCCTCCGTGACTTTGAAGGTGGCGATCTCGGTGCTCATCTTCGTGTCCTCAGTTCCCGGCCATGATCTTGCATGCACTGGCTTTGATCATCTACTTTTGCACATTTCGCTACACTCGTGCCCTCTTTTAGTAACTAAATACTCATATCATCCAATACACATTTACAAGCTAATAATTTCTTCGAGGAACGAATAGAGGGTATATTTGACGATACATTAACCATGAAGACCATGTAATGACTCAAAATGAACCTAAATATGAGCTCTAAATAACATCATTTTCGGTGTTATCAACTAGAAGTGGAAGGAGTCTCGAAGGTGGACAAGCAAGTGGACCTCGACGATCCATATATTGAAGAACTTGCTTTGAAGACCATCAATGTTCCCAATCAAAAAGAGGCAATAGATAAATAAGGGAGAATTGATGAGTTTGAGATCATCCTTGGAGCCATTTTATGCTAGATTTTGTCATGTTTTAGTATGTTTCAGGCTTTAGTTGGTGAAATTTGTTGAAAGATGGATAGGCGGACAAAAATGAGCCAAAGTAGTATAAAGTGCTGAAAATGTCAAGTGTCACCGTTTAAGACAGATCTTTACGGTCTCAGGGAGTGAAGATTACCCCAAAACATCTCGCAGGTAGGTGCATGGATGACAAGCTCAGGGCGTGAAGATTGTAAACAACCCGTGAAGTGTGTAAGCATAGCAATTTTGGTCAAAATCACAGTTTCACTACGCACATCATGGGCGTGACGAAAGGCCGTGAGGATTGCACTGTCGAGTATAAAAGTGAAGCGAGATCATATTTGAAAGGGGATTGGCTTTTTTAGAGAGAATTGTAGATATTCTTCTAACCTAGAGAGAAAGTGAAGTGCAAGAGAAGATTGGAGATGAATTGAAGCTACCCAACACCCGAGGAAGCTTGATTCCATCTTCAAGACCATCCTAATCAGCCAAGAAAAAGGAGCTTCACATCATTATGATTGCTTCCTTATATTTTGTTGTGTTTCTCACTCTAGCTATGGAGCATACCTAATAATCCCTTATTAGAACCCTAGTTTATTATGTTGTAGTTGAATGATTCTGACCCTATTTGTTGATTTGCATGATTAATTATATATTGATTTGTGCATTACTCATGATAATTGAAGGTTCTTGATCACTTCCCTCAATTTAGAGCTAATTAACCTAGGTGAGAGAATATCTCCTTATGGTTAATTTATAGCATTGCCTAATCAACGCATTAGATTCTATGAACAAATGTGATTAGACCCTTAGCGTCGTTCCAGGCCTTTACCCGTATGTGGAGTGGATTTGGTTGCCCCCAATTGCCTAGGTCGGTAGTTCGATACGCCTCTCTACGTAGTGCAATTGGACGGGATAGGACATGTCAAATGGGAACTCGTATCTAGCTTGGAACTCCTACGACATATGCTAAGTGTGAATCGTGCTAGGTTATCACAAGTCACAACATCGACCCAACATATGACTATGGGGAAACTCATCCGAGTTAAGTTTCCTCAATTGAATTCAATCATAATTTATTTGCATGCTTGTTTAGTTTATTAGTTAAAACAACAAATCGATCACTAGATAACATTTAGTTTGTTGAAGTAAGGTAGATAGATTACCGGAGTTGATAATTAAAAAAATTCTTGCTCTATACTACACCTGATTAAAGCTTGCACTTGGCCTTTAATCGGGATAGATATAGTTAGCACGAGTCAATTTTTCTGGCACTGTTATCTGGACAAATATCTATTATTGGGAAAGAATAAACTATTGTTAATCTCACTTTTCTTTTCTTGTAATCTTATGTTGGGCCTAGAGTTCTCCACATTTGTGTTGCTAGAAGTGATTTCAGGTGGTGCTATGACCCAGGACAACTCGAATTACTTGGTACCATTAGACCGACAACATCAATCAGACTCTGCGGCTTCATTTATTATTATACCTAATAATTTGGTTGATGGCTCAACGAATGAGACCTAATTATTTGTTGGGCTATTAGGCTTCCTGTATAAAAAAAATGTTGGGTATTCAATTTATTGTATGGTTCGGGCTTTCAGTTAATTATACAGTCCACCTTTTAGACCCAGCCCACCTTTAGGAGCCGGCAGTTTGGGTGGGCAAATTTTTTACTTGCGATGGCAAGAGTAATTAAGTAGTTAGACGGGTAAGTTACGTATAAAATAAATATGTATGGATATTTTTTTAAATTAAATGTGTTTTTAATAGTATGTCAGTAGTTATAATATACACTAGCTTTTTACTCGGTCCATTGGTCAGAGAGATTTATTTTATAATTTATATGTTTAAATCATTTTGGATCTTCAAAATATTTTGTAATAGAGTTTGTAGTATGTCTATATTGAAATTTCCAATATTTAGCACACTCACTTGTGATGCTTTGATTTTCTAATCATAAATTATGTCGCTGCCACGTCCCATTTAGAACTTATGTTAAAATTTGTCAACCAAAACACTAATATTTAGCGTACGTCAACCTGAACCACACACGCATATACAGTTCAAACTAGCGTGCGCCAGGAGTACGCTATACTCTTGCGTTCATACTACCATACGTCCATTGAGTTTTACTATTTAGACCCGAATTAACCAGAGTTTTTTGGGGCATGATACTATACCCTAACCTCTAATAGGTGAACTCCAGTCCCTAATTTTGTAACCTCTAATTTATGCACAAACTTCATAGTACCTATCTTCTATCGTATCTTGAGTAAAATAAAAAGTATAGTATACCTTGATATTACATATACATGTGTATATATGTGTGTGTGTATATTAGACTCAAAATTATCTAGAGATCTCACTTTTACCCCCATAACGCCAGACAACCATTGCGGTTGTCTATCGTTAGATATATAATATACAAAGAGTAAAATACTAAGATCCTACTATTTATTTCTTATCCTACTATATAATATATAAAGGGTAGGGATGACAGGATCATAGCTCGATATGATTTTATTATGTTCATCGTATTGGAGATTATGTTCTTTTTTGCTCTTTTTTTTTTTTTTTTTGCTTCTTTTCATTCTATTTAGCCCCCAAAAGAGATTAAGATTTTAGGTCATTTGGAAATCCAATACAGATTCATGATCCTCGAGTTTGGACGAACTCTCAACCAATGTTGTAAAGATTAGGACCTTTTAGTGAGAAATTCTTAGTAAAGATAATTCATTATTGGATTTCTTCATCCATATTGAAACTTGACACACACCGTAGTCTCCATGATGACTAAATTCTCTAATCTCAACTCGTTTCCATTTTGGATATTTTTTTTATCCAGACACTTAAATCTAGTATATTATACAATATGTATCAATTGTTAATTCATGAAGTTTATACTAAACTTCAACCGGTGGTCATTGTTTATATGTTGACTTAGATTATCAATCTAAGGCACTCACACACACTATCGAGGATTTTGGTCTTAACATGGTCGTTGAATGTGTAATTTTAGGCATGGCAATGGGCCCGCGGGGGCCCGCCCGCTGTACTGTGTCGAAACCCGCGAGGCCGGGTTGTGTGCCGGTTTCGGGCCTACCCACGGCCCGCAGGAGACAGTGAAGGGTGGGTGTGGATTTCGTCATCCCCGCACCGTACCCGGCCCGATAGTAAACGATGCCGCTTGCCCACCATATATAAACCATCATTTTAGGGTTAGGGTCTTCAGAAGCCATTTTCACCACGCAGCCGCCGATTTCCTCTCCCGATTTCCTCTCAACCCTAACTCATCGAATCGACGATTTCTCTGTAAATAACCCTACCACCAAAATCGACCATACCAGCATCAATAACCCTAGATCTTTCCCTGAATTAAGCCCCCAGTCATCGAAAATGTCTCGATCGACGAAACACGCCACTAGAATCGTGCATGCAGATGATTTCTTTCCTAGATCAAGAATTCGAGATAAGTATTCGATTCTTTCTTTCCTTAATCCAGTTGTGCTTATACGTATATAAATAGGTGACTAATTGCATGGTTTTGTTCATCTGTAGTTTATCAAAGTCGAACCTTAAATCCAGAAACGCAAGCCTTCCAGTTCCAGAACTCGAAATCCCCCTTTCCGTCATTTAATCCTTCTTGCTCCTTTGTTTTGGCTTTTTGCAACTTGTTGCTCGCAAGTCTCATCAATAGAGGCAACAGAAATAAAAAAGGTCTTTAATCTTTCTTGCTTTTTTGCTTTTGGCTTTGGGTTGGGCAGCTTGTTGCTCGCGAGTTACATCAAGTAGGCAGCAGCAGGTGCTGTAACTGCAGTAGCCTTCCCGAATTCACAATAAGCTTAGTATACTTTATTTCATTTCGTGACTTGTTGCTTAGTTTGTCATAATCAAAAATGCTAATGCCTTCATTTCCTTTTTTTTGTTTATGTAGCTTGCTGTTTGGGAGTTTTGGCAATCAGCTGGTGCTTCAACTGCATTCTGCTCTCTGCTGAGGTTAGTCGATGACCCTTGTTGGTGTTGGTTGTTCACAGAACAACCCAATATGCTAGATTAGTCACATGTCGATTAACTGGTCAGATAATCAATTGTAGTTGTTGTACCTACATGTAATCTGCTAATGCTCACTTAGGCACTTTGTTAATTTGGTCTAAGCTAAACTTAACACATCTCGAGTGTTAAGTTTAAAACTGCTAATCCACTAATCCAGTAATGTTAAACACAAATTCCCTTAATCTTCTTAAGTTAGAAAACTGCAGTCTGCTCTATGTTAAACTACTAATCTGTTAAGCTAGAAACTCCTTATGTAGTAGTTCTAAATCCTAATCTGTAATGACCAAACTAAGTAACAAGAACACACCTAATCTGTAATGACTAAACTCCTTATGCTTCTAACATTCTTATTCTCTGAACTAAGTAATAAGAACACACCTGGACATCTTTCTAAAACAATTTTTAATTTCTTATGTCAAACAGATGGAACCCGAACATGTTGGTAATGCACCTGCTGATGCTGCTGCCCCTCCTATTCCTAATGGTAATCCTGATAATGTTGTGGAATATGTTCTTCCTCAACATCCCTTAGGTGCTACTAGGTCTTTAAAATCTGATGTCTGCCTCACTTCACTAGGCTGATGGTGAATGGGATATTAAAAGCTAAATGCAACTACCGTAAGAAGGTGCTGGCTACGAAATCTAGGAACGGTACTTCTCATCTTAGAAATCATAGGAACAAGTGTGTTCATAAAAAAATACACGATGAGAGTCAAAGGGTACTTGGTGCTAATTACAATGCCAATGGTACTGCTGATATGAGTACCAATCAGTTTAGTAGTGAGGTGTCTAGAAAGGAACTCTGCACCATGATCTTGGTGCACGAGTATCCCCTTTCTATTGTGGATCACCTTTACTTCAAAAGGTTTTGCTGCACCTTGAACCCTCTCTTCAAAGTCCCAACCCGAAATACCATAAAAAAAGACATTGTGACTATTTATGGTTTAGAGAAGTCTAAAATCCAAGGGGTAATGGACCAGAACAAAGGGAGGATTGCTGTCACAACTTATTTGTGGACTGCCACAAATCAAAAAAGATCTTACATGGCTGTTACTGCCCATTACATAGACAATTCTTGGAAGTTACGGAACCATCTGATTATGTTTGGTTATGTCCTTGCCCCACACACTAGTGAGAGGTTGGCTGCTAAGCTTGCTAAATGCCTCCAATCATGGAACATTGATAGGACATTGTCAACAATTACTCTTGACAATTGTACTACCAATGATTCCATGATCAATCCAGTTAAACAAAGGCTGGTTCTTTCTAATTTGATTAGGGATGGAACACTTCTTCATATGAGGTGCTCTGCTCACATCCTTAATCTAATTGTGAGGGATGGCCTAGATGTTCTCAAAGATGGAATTGAGAACATCAGGGATAGTGTGGTATTTTGGACTTGCACACCTAGGAGAGTTGAAATTTTCCATGCAACTGCCCAGCAGCTTAAGCTGGCAGTTTCTAAGAAACTGGTGTTGGATTGTCCCACTCGGTGGAATTCTACTTTTGACATGCTTTCTGCTGCAATCCCATATAAGGATGTGTTCTCTATTCTGTAAATAAGGGAACCTCAATACAACTCTCTGCCAAGCAATGAGCATTGGGAGTTTGCTGGAATTTTGTGTGGGAAACTTGAGGTTTTCAAGGATATAACTGCTGTATTTTCTGGTTCAAACTATCCTACAGCCAATCAGTTTTTTGCTAAGGTGTGTGACTTGAGGTTGCGTTTGATGGAATGGTTAGTTGATCCTAGTCTAATGATTGTTTTTATGGTTGAGAAAATGTGGGCAAAGTTTGTCAAATACTGGGATGATATTCATTTGCTACTGGCTGTTGCTGTTGTGATGGATCCACGGTACAAATTGGATTTGATTGGGTACTATGCAAACAAATTTGGCATTACTGGTTCTGGTTCTGACCTTGTGATTTATAGAGTGAAAGATCTTGTTGCTGATTTGGTTGTCGAATATCAGAGGAAATCCTCTAAGAACACAACTGTTCCTTCTACATCTCATCCTTCTTCGGCCACAGATCTGGATTTTGATCTATATGTGAGCCAAAGGAAAAAAACCAGAACATTTGTTGTTACAACTGAGTTAGATCACTATCTAGCTGAGGATAATCATCCTAGAATACCAGATTTTGATTTGCTTGGTTGGGGGAAATTCAATGGTGCCAAGTATCCCATTTTGCAAGACATTGCAAGGGATTTACTTGATGTGCTTGTTACAAGTGTTGCCTCTGAATCTGTCTTTAGTTCTGGTGGGAGGCTTTTGGACCCCCATCGGAGCAGGCTTATCCCTTAACAGTAGAGGCCATGATGATATTGAGGACATGGATTAAAGATGATAGCAAAGGTGATTGTTTTAATCGAATTCTTACTTTTTTTGCTGTGTTTTCCATTGTTTGGTTAGTATTCTTATCGATTAATTATTGCTTTCCCTGCCATGTAGTGTCTGCCTCGGAATTGAAAGCTTTGGAGGGGGGTTTCTTAGCTATGGCAATGGATGATGCCTCGGTGGAAGAGTGCACAGGTAACCATTTTGCTATAAGTAGTGTTTAACTTATGTTTCAGCTCTGTTCTAACCATTTTATTTTGTAACAAATGGAGTTGGATGCTGTTTGAAGGAGAAAGGTGATGAGGATGATGTAGCTGCTGTCATCACTCTGCTGGACTAGCTCTAGGTTTGTGTTTTAAGGTTTAAGTTTTCATTTATTAATAATGCATCAGAATCAAGTGTTTAATGTGAATGAATCTGTCATATTTTGCAAATATTGTCTAGTAGGCATTAGATGTGAATTACTCTTGTCTGATGGGTTGCTGGAGTGATGTTGAGTTGCTGGAATGATGCTGGGTTGTTAGACTGTTGTGTTGCTGGCTGTTTTTGAAGAAGTGAAGAATGCTTGTTGCTGCTAATAATTAGCGATTTATGTTTTTGTTATTGTGTTTGCATTATCATGGATTCATTAGTGCCCATGTTTTGGGGTTTGTTAGACTATTCTTAGTTGAGAATTGGCTGAATTGCAGACTATTTTTAGTTGTCGGTTTTATACTTTCAGTTCTTAGATGGAGACTTGCTGGATTTCAGATAGGTTTTGGGTTTGCAGTTCATTGTCATTGATACTGCTGGCAGCTGGCTGTTATTTTTTTAAAGGTTTTTTCTTTGTTTTTGAGTTCATTTGGAATTGGATGAGTTTTGGGCTTAGGTGTTGGGCTCGTTGGCGGGTAGTCCATAACCCGTGGGTTCACCGAAGCCCGAATGGTTTTGGGCTTGGTAGGGATTCTCTGCCCGTATAATCAAACGGGGCGGGCACGGGCATTACCCGCGGGCCTAAAATGCGGGCAACGGATAGGGGGTATCCACCCCGTATCCGACCCATTGCCATCCCTATGTAATTTTCAAAGATTTTATCACTTATATATTAATAATTGATAAAGAGTGTCTCCAATACACATATTTCAAGTGCATTTAAAATGTCTTATCATTTGAACAATATAAGTGGATTTCATTTGATTATTTGCATTAACTTATTATCTTATACAACATATATCAATTCGTGTTTCTCGAGTTTGGACGAACTGGCAACCAATTTTGAGAGTTGAGATTATTGGATAAAGATACTTATTGTTGGATAAATATGTTTATCCCAATTGACTATATTACTAAAAATTGCCAACCTTTATTTGGTAAATGCCTAGGTTAGTAGTTGATGAAACGTGATGTTTATCGTAGATTCTCAACAAAGATTTTTCTAACCTTCACATCTATTATTTTTCAAGGAATCTTGTGTCTCGTCCTAGGGTATGAAGTCAAATTTCGTTAACAATCATACTTACGTCATTTTGAAAATTTTGATTTATAATCGTCGACGATAACTCCAAGTCTTAAAGAAAATTTCTTAGCATACGACTTAGAACCTCAACAGAGCTTGCTCAATTAACATGATATAGAGCAAATATTATTAATGTGAACTTAGGACACATTATCAAATTATTGCTCATGCGATTCCTCTTCATTTGAGGAATTTAAGGTAGAACATGATCTGAATGAATAAGAAGTTTTTTAAATAAATAACTGTAACTACTCAATCAAGATTATACTCTGACACTTTACTAAATAATACTTGTTTTATTTTATAGATATATACTGTACGAGTAAGAGAGTATTTTATTGCAACAACATATAAAGTAATATAGTTTATTTTCAAAGGTAATTGAATGTCCAATATTTATTTTCTCTCTTTTCATATATATTTTGGTTTAATCGATTAAACCATAATTGTTTATGTGTATGTTTGTTAAAAATTTTCATCAAATGTAACTTATCATTCAATTTTAGTAAAAATGTGTAGAAAATTTACTTCATAAGGTTTAATCAGATATGTTTTATTTAAACAAATGTGATATATGTTACTCTCTATTTTCTTATTTATATTTTTTATTTAACAAAAAAATATTATTTATGTGTGTTTGGTTAAGTTTATCAACATGTAACTTATTATTAAAGACAAAAAAATAAATAAATAAATGAAAAAGAATAATTGGATAAAAGAAATGGAAATATTAAAGAAGAGAGAGGTAGCTCCATAAATACATTAATAACTAATTTTTTGTTTCTAAAAAAGTTGTCCAACTTGGCAAATTGTGGATCCTCCAAGTGCTTATGTGGCAAGAATTTTTTTTTAATTGCCATAATATAATATAGATAGATAAATAGATATAGATATAGGTATAGATAGATAGATAAATGAATATATAAATAATTGTTAAGTTAGAAATTTAATTAATTAAATACAGATATTAAACGTGTTATACAAGTTTTATATCTATTTAGTATGAGGGCCATCAAATGAACGGGGAAAATGAAACGACTTACGGATATGAAAGTTTTAAACAAATAATATACATTCGACCATATATATGTGTATTAAATGGATATTTACTAACTATGTCGCCAATAATATGAAACAAATGGAGTAAAATGATACATTTTAGAATAGTACAAAAGTTGTAAAGGCATTAGTATCTATAGCAGTAATATAAAGGTATTGAATGAATTTTTACTGTGATTATATACAACAGCTTGATGAAAGCTAGAGTTAACAAAAAAAAACTATAAATTGATAATTAGAATCAAAAGTTAATACAATATGAATTTCAACAAGATCATCCATCACTCGTCTACACAATATATAATAATAATAGGAAGGAGAAATCTGTTACTCCATTTCAAATTTCGTGGAACGAGAGTGAAAGTAGGAAGGACATTTTGGTCTTCACAAGTACTCTTTTTTATTTATTCATAAAAAGGACAGATACTAGGATTCGAACCATGACCACTTTAAAGAAAAGCAAGGATCATAACTAATCATACTAAGTATATTTTGTATCTTTTTAAATTAAAAATATACGAACCTAAATTCCGAAAATCATATGACTTTTTTCAACGACTAGCTGACCACTGAATTTTGATACTTGAATTTTCGTATTTTGATTATTTTAATTGTATTTTGATACTTAATTTAAATTTCTATCTATCTTATAAATATACGATAACCCTAAAATTACAATCCAAATATCACTGGTTCGAATATTGCATATCGAATTGCAATATTAAATATGTAGAAGCAATGTCGACTTCTTAAATTAGTATTAGTTTTTAGAACTACTATGAAGCAATCATATCTTTGTGCAAACTATATGAGACTGGTTCTTTTAACGTTTTAGTCGGGTTAACCACTACATTTTAAACATCTTCCTAATCTGGCATGATTGAATCCAACGATCATTATACGAGATTGAGTTAATAGGGTGGCATTTCACTAAATTTTGGCGTGTTAATGAATTTGTAGGACAATGACTTGTCTACATGTACACTCGTCACTCTCACAATCTACACATAATATAAAGGTCAAATGAGAAATGAGGGATCCCATTTCAAATTTGATGCACCCAAAGCAATTTTCGGATGGGTAAATTTAGAAGGTGTTAGTGCGACCAGTCTGTTGAGCACGAAAGTAAAAACATCTTTTTGATTTAAACGATCCAAACTCTGATTTGGCCCACAAATCATGCACCCATCGCAGACTCACCAAAGCTTCCCATTCTACTCACCGGGTCACCTCCCCCACGAACCTACTCTCCTCCTGTTCCAAAGTTATCACTGAACCCTGATCTCTACAACCTATGCCACATATTCTAACTAGAATGCATAGATGGAGCAACCGACGGATTGCAGCTACCCATACTGTTCTGATAGCAAATCAAGAAGATCTTGTTTATTCAACCGTATGATGATTCACTTAATTAACACACTCCACTCCATTGACAGCCTCATTTCCTCAATTGTATTGTGTTCATGAAGATCTGAAGGCAACAAGTGCAACATGTCCAGGGGTAACCGATATGTATAAAGCGTAGGCCAAATTGAATTCAGTCGTTCTACTTGGAATATGAAGATTTTTGCTTAATTGCTTTGGTTCGTGATGCGGCTATGTTTGAAGGTAGACCAACGCAAACAATACAGCTCCAGAGTTATTCTGCACATAAGGTAGTTGGCACATTAATTGAAAATAATTTGGGATTATTCCATAAAGTACAAAATTTGGGCTACCTGCCTTTATATAACATTGATTAATAGTGGTTTGAGATTTTGTCAAATGAGTGATTTGACATGTTAAACTCTCCTATTTTTTAAATGAAATCTTCGAAGTGGAATATGAAGATTTTTTATTAAACTTGGTTTCATAATGCCCTTATGGGTGTTTATAAAATGCAGTTGTATTACAAAATAACTCATCTCAAATGGCAAGTCAGGGTGCAACGATGGTACCGGTATACGTTTATATCATTAGTAGGAAACAGATTGAATCCATCCTACTAAATCGTTTAGTTAAATGTTGTAATTGGCCTGAGAAATGTATTCTTTGCATTAATTGTTAATGATTGTGAATTTTGTTTTAATGGTGAAAAGTTCATTTATTTAGAAGTAATCCTATGCTTGAATTTTGTTTTGAAGTTTAAATTGGACAAACCTATTGGAAAATGGGCATTTCATACATTAGTGTCGTGGGAGGTCTGTTTGATGTCTCAAAGTTTTGGATTTTCTAGAGGGTTGTTTATTGTGACAAAGAGTCCCTAGAGCTAGAAAGGTATTCCTATGCAGACTTTTCCATTGTCTGACTGTTTCTCACCTTTTTGCTTATCCTTTTCTATTTCTGGATAATAGTGTTTCTACACATAATATAATAGCAGGGAGGAAAAAACCCTTCCCTCATTTCAAATTCCCTGCTCCAAGAGCGTTTGTAAGAAGGGTAGAATAGGGAGTGTCAATTTTTTCTCTTTCCTTTGTGGAACGAATCAACTTACCATACAGATGCAGATTTAATTGGGCCCAGGAGTGTCAATTTTTTTCTTTAACCCCTTTTATTTCTCAGTGTTGGTAAAATATATATGAAAGGGCAAAAATAATACTCCTTTTTATTGCTAAAAAGAAAAAATTTAACAATAAACTAATGCATTGATTCTAATGGGCTAACAACTAACCATAAAATAAAATAGTTGAATGGGTCTGACCTGTACGGGATTTGGCCATCCAGTAAAACAAATGAACATCATGGGTTTGCCATTCTAAAACAAGCTATTTTCTCTAGTATAATATATATTATGCTATTATTTTATATCTTAGTGGCTAAAATATAATGCATTTTAATGTTATTAAATGGTTCAACCTCGACCAACCCAATTAGTCCAATTTTTATCATTTCAAATATATATATAGGGAATCGTTTGGTATTTGTTAGTAAAAGAAACTAAACACAAAGATATATTTGGTTGTTTTTAATATTAAAAAGATCCTAAACATTTTCAGTTTCTTTTCGAATTTCTATGGTTTTATTCCCGAATCAGTGATGTGCAAATGGCGAATTGCAGTCATCTCTTTTCTTTCACTATTTTTTTTTTATGAATCGGTGCGATCTTCATTCATCAAAAATGGGTTTGTTAGCAACTTCCATACTAACTAGGATATATCAACGAAACAAATACTAACAAAGAAGGAAAAACCTATCAAAACCAAGTCACTAAGGCAGACTAACTGACCTATTTAAGGAAACCCTCTGCAAACCCAGCACACACGCGATCTCTCCCTGAATGATTTTCAACAAGTCCTGAAACTCTTTTTCTTCCCCTGTATACAAATGCCTACATCTCTCTCTCCATATGTGGCTCACCCACGCCTGCCAGATTGCACGTCCAGATTCAGCAGCTTCCTTCGATCCACCAAGCTTCCTAATCAAGAAACCTATTAACTCTTCCCAATTTTTCACCATAGGCAACTGTAAATATATGCAAAAAAGAGCAGCAAATATCTGCCTCGAGAACAAACAATGGACATACAGATGGTCCCTATCTTCTAACCCTGAGTTACAAAGACAGAATGAAAGGTCTCCCGAAAATCCCCATTTCAACATTCTCCGTTTCGTATTTATGCTCCCCCTTACTACCAACCATGTAATAATTCTGTTCCTGGGAATGGTAACTCCCTTCCACAAGATTCACCACCATGGAACTCGTTGCTAACTAGGACGAGTCAGCTTCCATACCTTTCTAATTGAATATCAAGGCATAGTAGCATGGTCAATCAAGAGAACATCACCTCGGACTGAGATCAGTGATTCCACTCTGCCCCTTAACTTCAAGAGTTTCCTCCAGTTCCAGGAGCGTGATTTGAAGGAATAAGACCAGAAGACTCTGCCTTTCAGCTTATAGCGTGCAACCCAAGAAACCCAAAAAGATCCTTCTTGAAGTAAGATTAGCCATATGTGTCGAATCAGATTTGTCCCTGAACCCCAGACCTCCCTCCTTCTTAGGTTAAGCTAGCTTCTGCCAAGCAACATTTGCCCTCAACTTCACACCACTTCCAACCCCCCAGACAAAATGACTGCAAATCTTCTCAACTTCTTAATTACAGCTTTGGGGAGCAAAAAAACAGACATCCAAAACTGAGTTGTACTATATAAAATAGTGCCCATAAGTTCAATCCTCTCTACATGTGAGAGAGATTTTGCTTGCCAGCTCTTAACACGAGCAAGGAGCTTGTCAATAAGAGGTCTGCAGGCAGCAACACTTAGCTTCCCATAGATGAGTGGAACTCCTAGATATAGAACAGGGAATTCCCCAAGTTGATAGCCAAACTTAGAAGCCCTCACATTCCTCTCATCCTTATCTAATCCCCCAAAGAAAATCTCACATTTACTAGGATTAGATTTAAGACCTGAGATCTTTTTAAACTGGGCCAAAATTCTTTGCAACTCAAACATCCTAGAATTTGAAGCATTGGAGAAGACCAACAGGTCATCATCAAAACACAGATGCGTCAACTGGCCCCCTTTACACATTAGATGATAAGGAAATAACCCCACAGAAGCAGATTTGTCAATCAAACAGGTAAAAATCTCAATGGCAATAGAAAAAAGATATGGGGAAAGGGGATCCCCTTGTCTGAACCATTTTCTTGAAGGAAAATAGCCCAATAAACCCCCATTAAAACTCACACTCAACATGGGGGGTCTCCACACACATTCTGATCCAGGTAACAAATCTCTCAGGAAGCCCCATACCCCTCAGAACTTGACTAATGAAATTCCAATCATAAGATCAATCTTTAAAGCACAACGAGGAGAGATGTTCTACTGAGAATATTTGATAACCAGCTCATGAGCTAAAAGAATGTTTTCTCCAATAAGTCTTCCTTTCACAAACGCTGTTTGATTTTTACTAATTAAGGATGGAAGTAATGGGCTCAATTTATTAGCAATCAACTTTGATATGCACTTGTAAAGGATGTTACAACAAGAAATAGGCCGAGAGTTCTTCACTTCATCAGGGTCAGGACTTTTGGAATCAAAGAAAGTATAGTAGCATTAACAGGTCTGGGGATTCTATCTTGTTCAAAACAGTATCGAATAGCAGAAGTTACCTCAGGTCCTATAAGTGGCCAAGCATAATGGAAAAATGCAGCAGAAAACCCATCAGGTCCAGGACTCTTATCACCATCCATCCCAAATATCACTTCCTTGATCTGCTCATCATTGAAATAATCACATAGTCCATCAGTTTGTTCCTCAGTGAGTTTCCTCTTCAACAGCCTCGCATAGAACTCATCATACTGAGCCTCAACTTCATTGTCAGCAACTCCCAACATATTTTTATAAAATCTAACAGCAATCTGTGCCATCTCATCCACATCTTGAACCTTCTCACCCTGCTCCTTCTTAACCATCCTAATAGTGCTTCTCTTTTGTTTTGTCTTGACTAATCGATAGAAGTATTCTGAGTTCATGTCCCTTATTTTTAACCAAATCTCCCTTGATTTCTGTCTTAGAAAGCTTTCCTCTGCATCCAGTAAATTTTTATACTCCTGACTCAATCTCTTCTCATCCTCAATTTTACCCTCAGTAGGATCAGTGAGGGCCTGTTGCTGCATCAGATGAAGGGCCGCCTCATTCTCCTTCACTCTCTCTCTAAGATCAGAATACTCCTCCTTATTAAGCTTTCGTGATAAGTTTTTCAGATTCTGGAACTTTTTACAAACTCTGATCAGAGGATGACCAGACACTCTACTCTTCCAAGCTTCTTCCAATAGCTCATCAAAGCGAGGGTGACGAAGCCAAAATTTGAAGAACTTGAAAGGCTTCGGGAGGGACTTCATGCTACTATCTGTATCAACCAGAATAGGGCAATGATCAGACACACCTGGGGTCTGAATGTGAACTTTACTCTCTTTGACAGTATCCAACCCAGTATAATTTAGCAGTACTCTATCCAATCGCTTAGCTATTGGATTCTTAGCCTGTTTGTTTAGCCAAGTAAACCATGGACCATTCGCTTGATGCTCCTCCATCTCCATATCCACAATCCAATCCTGAAAAACTGTCATATTAGAATCCACCCTTGGATTATTCTATGCCTCAGCAGGATGACGAATCTCGTTAAAGTCTCCCATCACCATCCAAGGCATTTGAGAGACACGAATACTTGCTAATTCTCTATATAATGTCTGCCTATCTCTTTCCTCATTAGAAGCATAGACCACAGTGCAAAAGAAAGGTTGCAATCCCCCAACCATAAATTGTATAAACTGTTCTGAAGAGTGAAGAACAGTTAGTGGAATTTCCTCTCTCCAGAGAAGCCAAATCTTCCCCAAACCAACTGAGTTGTGCTTAGTCTTTGATTTCCATTCGGGAAACCTCTTCTCAATCAATTCATCTGCCTCAGAGACTCTTATTCTAGGTTCTAAAATAGCAACAATATCTAAATTATACTTGTTTATTTTCTTTAATATAGCTTTGTATTTAATATTAGCTTTTAATCCCCTTGTGTTCCAGGCGAGTAACTTCATCTCTTACCTCTTCCCCTACCACCTTTACCTCTCAGTGGCTGATAAGGAACTAATGGTGAGTCCAGCCACACTTTCTTTCCTTTGTCAACCTTAGGCTGCACATTCTCTTTTTCCTTACCACCATGAGTTAGTTGTGCCTGTAAGCTCGCAGAATCTGGTGACTTACCAAGCTCAGTTGAGTGCCCAATTGCAGGGGGACTCCCACCAACAGGTGGTGATCTCCTTACAATTTTTCAAAAGCTCATTGGTGGGCTCCCACTTGAGGAAGGAGCTTGTCCAACTGCTTCCACTGAAACCATGCCCTAAGGAACAACAACACCCTCATCCATATTGCTCTGAGAGTCAACAACAACACCCTCATCACTCTCAACAACCTGAGCCACTTCCACACTTCCCTGCAAGTCAACAACAACATCCTCATCCACCTGGACCTCTTCTACATCCACACTAGCCTGGTTCTTATCTGCAACAGATTCATCAATAGCAGCCTCCCCAACATCCTGAGCCACCTCATCAGCTTGACGTTTCTCAGCCTCAACCTCTTTAACTTTCCACTGTTTAATTGGTTCTTGCTGGCAACTATGCCCAAACATACAACAGGAGGAACAAACTTTAGGGAGATGCGAATAATCAACCCTTACTTCAAAATCCGGATCATTATCGGCTGAATCCCCACCTCCCATTTGCAAAAGAAGATTGGATTACCCATAAAATGCCACAGACCAGACTTAAAAATCCAATCACATGACGAAGCTGAAGGAAATTGGAAAACCAGAAGCTTAGGACCGAATCGTGAAACACGTACCACACCATCTCTCCCCCCAGAGTCGGTTAGCCCAAGACTGGAGCTCCGCTACCTGGGGACGTTTTCCGACTAATTGACCCACCAAAGAGTTTTTCCATCGTTCAACGCCCTTCTCCTTAATCGCCTGCGGAATGCGAAATCCATCCTTAACCCTCTCTGGTGGCCTATAGGTGAGACGCTTCTCCGGTGCCACTGAGAACAGGCTCGCCCATGAGGAGTCCTCGCCTGCCGGCTCTCCAGCCGACGGCGAGGCTGCCATCAAGTAGGGATTTCGATCAGAGAACGAGAGAGGAGAGAGAAAGAAGAGAGAGTATTTACTTGATAATTGAATACAATTTTTCACTATTTTTTATTTTCAAATAGAAAATTTAAAAGTAAAGAATAATTAGAGTTTGACATGGGTTGGTCAAACAGGCTGAATTTCAAGTTTTTGCCCGTTTTGATCAAGTCTAATTTATAATCACATGGTTCCCTGATGCCCAATAAAAATCTCAACCCAAACCAGTCCAGCAGGTGAGCCCGTGTTTACCACCATTTTCTAGAAATACAGGAACGACGGTTCCTATCCCAAATCGTGGTGTTCGTTCTTGATTTGTTTAGATTTTATCATGGCCTGGCAAAAACCAGAAAGCACAATGACGACAAGATGAAAGTTTTATAAAGCAAATTAATTGGCCAACGGGTCGAGTATAAGCTAGCAACAATCATGAGATGCTCATTTCCCAAAGACCGGCGGGATAAGAGATTTTTTATTCGATTTTTTGGAATTTGGTTTCTATAAAACTTACTCCGCCTCATCATATTACCAGAAATAATATTGTTTCACAAGGTAACAAATACTTGATTTTGATTCATAAAGCTGATTTTTTATTCGTTGCATCATTTATATCTCTTTCATGCTAAAAACCTCTATCTTTATCACGTATTTAAAAAAAAAAACTATACAACAATTAATAATACACCCTATTACATTCCAAATTCCATACCTCACATTCCTCCATCTAATTGGCCGGGCCACGCTAGTAGTAATATAAATCCGCTACTTTGCGGGCATACACTTTTGCAAGCAAACAAGAATCTCGCAAAAGAGTTGGGAGCATCTTGGATGGACCACAACGGAAAATCACAGACAAAGTCCATGGACCATTCAATGTGGCCACACATTATTCCTGTTTAACAAAACTTACCCTTATCTATGAACTATCCGTAACAAGAAGAAGAAGAAGCTGTTATCAGTCTATCACCACTGTGCCCGTCCAACAAAACTTAAGGGTTGCAAGAAGACAACTGCAGCTACTAGACAACCAACGTGACAATTTTGAGACTTGAGAAATCTTTCTAGTAAAATATCATACTCCAAAACAGAACACCAGTACCAGTCGCACAACACAGTTGTCCAATTATCCATAGTGCAAAGCATATGGGATTGGTACTTGTTGGATCCATACACCGCCAGGACAAATCTAATGGAGTGGAGGAGAATTATTTACATGTGAACATTTCGCATTGAGAGGGGCCATGGATTACACAACATCACTACAGCTAGCACACATCTGAAGCTGCCAAAACTTATTATACTAGTAGTAATATCCAGAAAATATGGCAGGCCTACAAAAAGACCAGGACAAGAGAAAAACTCCGTTGTTTCTCCTTTTTTCAATCATAAAGCTCATGGTCTATTTTATTCACAAATGACTGACCACAAACCTCAGCTGCAGAAGAGAATATACAGACATATATGAAGACCCCCCCGCGATCCAAATGCCATCGATGACCCACCAGAAGCAAAGTTTGCCAGACGAAGAATTTACAACGATGTCCAGCAGTGATTTATCCCAGCATATGATCAGGCTGTATGAGTAAGATTTACAGCCCTGTTAAACCTCTCCAGAATGCTATTTGCCTTTCTTTTGGCCCTCGAAGTTCCATCCTTGGCAAGTTTAGAGATCGTCCCATATGAACTCTCCTCATCCTTCACCTCTTTCCACTTGGTTCGATCGTACAAACAGATTGTATGAAGGATGGCAATGCAGTTCTCCTTGCTTCGTTCACATGAGCTCTCCCTTATAATTTGCAGCAGACAAGGAACTCCGCCCTGTTCCTCCATATCAATGATAGCCCCTTGGTGACTACAAAGCATAGCAAGTACAGCCAACAGCTCATTCACCAAAACCCCTTCCCTTATCTTATTCAGGATCACCCTCACAGCACCATCCTTTACCGCTCGGGCCCTGTTCTCATGCACAAGGCACAGGTTGAAAATTGCCGAGGCAACATCCTTCATAGCCAGAGGATTCCCTTCTTCCAAAAGGTCGAGAAGCGGTTTCAAGGCACCGGATTTCACAATAAGCACCTTGTTGCAATCAAGTGCAGACAATGTGAAAAGGGTTGCAGCAGCATTAGCCCTAGTTGCAATGGTCACACCCCTGAGTGCTTCCATAAGAAGAGGGATCACCATTGGAGTCTCAGCTACACGCTTCTTGTTATTATCGTGTATTGATAGGTTGAGGAGGGTGGTGATCACATCTTCTTGAAGTTCCGGATGGACCGAGGTTCCAGACTTGTTGCCGGATAGTGGACTGAGCAATTGCGGGATAGCATCGTCGGACTGCCCAAACAGTGCTCGGAAAGAAGGGGTTCTTTTAGTCAGTTGACGAAGCTCCTTAGCAGCTTCTCGCTGCTCCTGAAGTGCCAAAGACAACTTCTCGAGCAAAGATAGAAACCGGTCGTGATCTGAAGATGTTATTCCAGCCTCGTCCATGTAATGAATTGGGTCGGGAAACTCAAGGCCCTGATTCTTGCACCAGTGTGATATCATTTCCCGGATCAAGTGGTTTGGAGTCAGGTCTGTGTGGGAGAGGACTTGTTGCGTTAGAGGGCAAGTTCGATTGCCTGCTTCGAGCCATTTATTGATGAATGGTCTATCATAAGTCTGCATGACAAAATATTGGTTCAAGTGCATAAGATAGAAGAGTACCAATTAGAAAAATGAGTGATCAAAGTACTGCTCTACTACTTGGCATGACCAGACCATATTTCCCAGCAAGAAAGTAACTACTCTGCTACTGGTAATATTAATCTTCCAGGCAAAGGCTGCAGTAACTTTTTTTCACAGAAGTAATATCATAAACAGCGAAGGAGAAGAGATAATGGCAATAAATGGGACTCTAAAACTGACAAATTTAAACCCGTCACACAAAATTTCCCCTGCTTTTCAGAATCTCATAAAATGTACAGGCACTCAGAAACTTTAACTCCACCAACCCGCCAGATTTCAGAATCAGGGAAGGTTAATGGTGTCATAAATATTTGACCCAAAAAAGCAGATTAGGCTCAACCTAAACAAAATCCCCCTTCTGAAATGGTCAACCCAAACGTTGCAGCGTCCAGTCGACGGATAACAAACAACCAGCCTCGCCGGAGGAAAACGTAACCAAGGAATCCAAATTATATGTCACTCGGGTACGGCGGTTCCGATTACTTGCTCCATTTTCTCGGATCCCAAACCTTTCCCCAGAAAAGGAAAGAGAAGAGTCCGAAGAAGGAGACCAAGAAAAGAAAACGAAACAAAAGCATGCCACACATGAGAGCATTCAGGTCATTTGACAAACTGGAATAAAAGACAAGTACTAAAAGAAAAGAAACAAAAAAAAGGAGAGCAAATTCCACAGCACCGCAAGGGTCATTTTCCAAGTAGTCTGCATTTTCCTATCAACCAAGCGAAAAAGAAGAGAGAGCGAAAGAGGAAAGCGAATCTGGAAGAAAGCAAGAAGTCTGGACTCACTCACCTGCCCAGTACACAGAATCACAGGATCTCTCATCAGTTCCTTGGAAAGAGGGCATTTGAACTCCTCCGGACAAGAGGGCGCCGCCGCCGACACATTCTCCTGCTGCTTGGGGGCCTTGATAGAGAGAGGAGATCTCTTCCTGCTCCTCAACCTAAGCTCCTTGAGAGCGCGGAGGGTATCATTCGCCTGATCGATGGTCTCGGTGCGGTAATCCTCATGGTCGACAATGCTGTTGACGAGCTTCTGCAGTTCCTTCTTCAATTCCGCTGCTCTAACCATGCTGATGGGATCGGAATCGAAGACTCCCGTCTTGGCCATGGGAAAGGCGGTGGTGGAATCTGATGTTTACTTCAGCGGGTCGGCGGGCGGAAGAAGAGGAAAGGGAGAATGAGAAAGCAGAGGAGGAGTGTTTTGGAAGCTCTGGTACATACCATTAGTATTATTCAGACACTTGGAATCTTTATCGGCTTGCTTGCTTCAGCTAACTTCCTCCTTCCGTGGCGCGGCAGAGGCAGAGAGTTATTTTTGGGCGTTGGTTGGAAGGAAGTGGAAGGGGAAGAGCTGACAAAAATGCAGAAAATGTTTTGGAATTTATGTAATGGGGGAAATTCAGCTGAGAAGTAAATATATATGCGTCCGGAATCACTTCCCCTCCTTCCACGCGGTTTTAGTGGGCGCGAGATAGATGGCTCAGCAACTGGCAACAGCAGCAAGCCTTCCCTCTCACCCTCTCCATCGTCGCTCTTTCTTTTGGTTTCGGCTCTTCATCGAATATCCTTGTTTTGTTTATCTTTGGGATTTGATTTCCTACTAGGCTACTACCGCCATTTGTTCTTGGGTCACGGCTTACGTGTAAGAAAGCCCAATTGCTACAAGGCCAATGAGCGGTACCACTTCTACTATGTTTTATTGAATTGGTGCTTTAATATACCACTTAAAGTTATACCATAACATAAAATGTATAAGTTTAGGTTGTACCATAAAACAATTTGTATCATTATGTTATGGTACAACTTTACAACTTGAAGTTGTACCATCACATAAAAGTACAAGTTCAAGATGTACCATAAAAGAATTTGTACTAAAAGTATAGGTACAATCTAAATTGTACCATAACATAAAGGTTTAAAGACACATTTGGTCACTGAAATTACTAAATCGGGACATGTTAGGTCACTAAAAAAATTTAATATCAAATTTGGTCACTATAATTACTAAAACAGGACACATTTAGTCACTCGCCGTTAGTTGCCGTCCAACTCCGTTAAAAGAGTCCGTTAAGTGCTAACATGGCTAACAGAATCGCCTAATCAGCATTGTTTTGGACCAGATATGGTCAAACCCGACCCGCCATGTCACTAAACCTGCCACGTCATTGTTCCAACCCAGTCCACTAACCCAACTGGACCCATAACCAAACCCGACCCTATTCTCCATCCCTACCACGCCTCTCCACTTCTCCGCCTTCCATTTCACATCGGCGGCAAATCCTCCCATTCCGTTTCACTCCACCGAGCTCACCACATCCTCTCCTCCGACCCTCAATCCACTACCTTCACCGAACAAGAACCCGAAGAACAAGCTTCTTCTTCCCCCAACAAGCTCCTCCTCTCTTACTCCGATCTCACCCCTCTACTCGATTTCGACTCCCCCCCCCCCCCCCCCCCCCATTTCCTCTCTCAGTCCGATTTATCGACTTCCGTCACATCCGGGTTGAACCAGGGCAGCGGGGAGTACTTCTTCTAGGCCTGGCTCAGCAAACAGACCCGATCTTCAACCAGCCTTCCTCCTCCTCCTACTCCCCGCTCTTCTGCAGCTCACCGGAGTGTGCCACCCTCGACGTCTCATCCTGCCGCTCCGGTCAGTGCCTCTATCAGGACAATTACAGGAGACGGGAAATTGACACCAGCGCGATGGGGGAATTGATTTAGGGTTTGTCCACTGCTGTGATGGGGGAAGCACGACGAAGAAGAAGAACAGAGCGGATTCGCAGGTGGATCTTAGGGTTTCTTTGTCTGCTGCGATGGAGGAACTGAAGCCGGCGCGCGACGAAGAAGAAGTCGACTTCGACGAAAGATCTGGGATAAGGGGGTCAAGGGGTAGAGTGGCTGGCTCCATCTTCTCTATGCTCTCTGATGTGTTCTATCCAAAATGGTAGATGAAATTGAAGGAGCAGAGCTTCTGGAGGAAGGAGAAGGGTTTCGGGTCTGATTTTCCAATTTTGTTTTGTTAACTGGATCGACTTTGGTTCTGGGTCCGGTTGGGTTAATGGGTTGGGTTGGATTTAGTGACGTGGCGGGTTTAGTGACATGGCGGGTCGGGTTTGACCATATCTGGTCCAAAACAATGCTGACTAGGCGATTCTGTTAGCCATGTCAGCACATAACGGACTCTTTTAACGGAGTTGGACGGCAACTAACGGCGAGTGACTAATTGTGTCCTGTTTTAGTAATTATAGTGACCACATTTGATATTAACTTTTTTTAGTGACTAAACATGTCCCGATTTAGTAATGTCAGTGACCAAATGTGTCTTTAACCCATAACATAAATGTACAATTTTAAGTTGTACCATAAAGGAAAAATCATATAGCACCAATGCTATATAGCATTGTAAAATTTCTCATGAGTGGGTTGGATGGGTTTAGATTTCAAATTGACCCTCCCGCTTACTAGCGAATTGGAATAATTGTGACCTGCAATCCATCCACATTCTTCTGTGGGTCGAGTTGGGTGGGTGACGGATGGGTGCGGTTGGGTCGTTAGTTAACCAAGCAATTTTCAACTAGCAATTAAGAAATTTGACTAATATTTATAATAAGTTCATAGCAAATTAGTAAAGACTGTATCAATTTACACTTCTCACTTTGTCTCAAGTGAATCCATGTAGTATTTGCATCAAGATTTTAGTACTCTATCAACCAATTGTGTGGAATAAACTTACGCATTTTGTGATTTTGATACAATCAACAATCTATAGTTTTCATCCCAATATTTAATGGATATTAACAATAATTTGCATCTCAATATTCAATGGATATTATACAACACAATAACTAGTAATAGTAGTCAATACTATTCTTTATTCTCTACCTTTAGAAGTATATGGTCAGAGTGTAGTGCGGTTCGAAAATGTGATGAATATTTTGTACTATAAGAAATAATATTTTTTTATGTGAAAATAGGATGCGGGTCATTCAGGTGACCCGCAATCTACCCACCACCCACCCACATAAGTGTGAGTGAGAGATTTATCAATCAGCAATCCACCCACATCAATCACCCACTACTTGCGGGTCGGGTTATTTACGGGTGGATCGATATCAATCTGCGGATTAACCACCCACGTGCCCACCCCTAGCAACAATTAAAGGCTCAAAAGAATGTCCATGAGGGAAAATAAATCCCGACCCAACCAAGCCCCATCGATACATACAGTAGGAGACCTAGGGCAACTCGATTCACGCATCACAACCAAAGATTTTCCCAATGTGGTTCTCAGAGCAAGAACTTGTGCCAGGACCATTCTCAATGCGGTTCTCGTGGGTCAACACCCATTACGAATCCTAACACCATCATTTATTGTCCATAGAGGTGCTTTAGCCTTTGTTGAAATATGAAATTATGTGTACCTACTTGTAATTAGTCAATTGCCTTGTACTATATATATGTATTATGCACTTCAAAGAAATCCTAAGGAAAATAATGTTTGCTTTGGAGAGTTTTATCTATCTTTGGGACTAGTCCTGATCTTCAGGGAAACCACGCTAAATCTTTGTGTTCTTGTATCATATTCTCGTGTTCTTTGATCCGTACAGCTTGTTTGCGGAAACTATTGGTGGCTACATTGTAGATTGTTGATGCTTTGCTGGTGTCATGCTCGCAGATCCGTCAGAAGGATTCTTGGCTGTGAGTATGGATGGCAATGAGTCAGGTTGGGGCGGGTTATTGCCAAACCCAAACCCATGGATTTATCCACCAAAAAAACATGGGGAAAACCAATTGGAAAGCTCGTTACCTGGCTAATCTCGAGTGTCGATGTGCCTACGGCCCTCGGTTTACGTAGGTACTGCTGAGATGTGGCAGCATATCGTTAGTAATCACTAATGGGAACTTTCCCTTACCAAGCTATAAAACTCGGTTATCAACTAATGCTAATCCAACCTAGGTCAAGTATAACCTAAATTGGCGATGTAGTAAAGGGTTGACTCACGAGGTCGTATTCCATGGCGCCATGCATCTACTGCTACTTCAGAACTAATTTACTATCTAGCCTAACAATAATTGGGGGTTTTCTAAACTAATGGAGCAACTTTCAGGGATCTGGGCTTGAATATAGGAGAGGTACTTGGGGCTAGCTTCCCCCTTACACTAGATAGACTCGGGCTTGTATACGAATGCGATTTTCTTTCCCTTTATGATGTTGGATTCCTCTTATATCACTACTAGGGGCAATGGTCATGTCACATAGAGCACTCCTAGCTAGTAGCTTCTCGGTTCAATGGTCATGCAACCGACAAATCGCTAGGGCGGTATGATTGGATTCCTACGAGGGTAAACCCAAGGACAAACACAACCTTAACTCAATGGTCATGCAGTTCAAATCGTGACTCAATTTATATGTGTTCTTGGCTTGACCTAAAGGGATGGTCACCTTAACCTAGGGCAAGAACTAGCACTACCCACTTCTACTTAAGCAAAATAATGGCATCATTCAATATCAATTGATCATAATTAGTGTGGAAGAATTCATACATTCATATTCAAGACCCTAATAATCTATCTAAAGGTTAGGGGTTCTTACCCCAAGCACAAAGGGAATTACCCCATGGTGTTATATTCGAAGCTTCGCTGGGAAAAGGTTGAACAGTAGGGACCACAAAGCTCCTGTGAAGACAACTTTACCCTTTCTATGATTCCAATAAAATTAGGGCTAATTCCACTAGCAAGACCAAACTATTCTAAAAGTGTCATTTGTATCCTAAAATATTAAATATGACAAATTTGGCACAAACTATTTTCCGTTAATGTTGACCCGTGTTGACCGTCAGTAGGTCACAGAAAATCCAGTCAGCTTCTATATGCTTCGTGCTAGATTTATCATATATTGAATAGTTTAGGACACAAATGTCACGAAATGCGTATAGTTTGTGTCAGATTTGTCATATTGAATAGTATAGGACACAAATGACACTTTTTGAATAGTTTGGACTTTTTAGTGGAATTAGCCCATAAAATTACACACAACAGTTTAGAACGTCAGTATAATTCAGGCCTACAATGCCTACCCAAAAACTAAGCCTACTAAAACAAGCAAAACACACAAAAAAAACGTGCATTAGCCAACCTTAATTCACCAACCAACCTGGCATTTTCTTCCCTAATGCTAACTAAATCAACATACAACGATATTTTGGCCTTCTTCCTTAGCACAATTTTTTCTTTAGCAACCCTCAAGCTCTCCTTTAAGCTTCCAGCCTGCTCCATCAAATCAAGCTTCGACCTAATATCTTCATTCCCTACAAGAACCCCATCGGAGCAAGCACCTTCGTCGTCATTAATCAGAGTATCAACCCAAAGGAACAAACGAAAACTTTCTTGCTATCCCTCTATACAGTAATCGAACCATGGTAAGATAGCAACCAATGACAATCAGAAAGTAACAACTGCTACTTCAATTACCTTCCAATAAGGGCAGTAATAGAAATGCCTGCCTAGATTTAGTTTAGTTCCAAAAACATGAACAAGAGCAGTATATAGTGTTTTCATTTAACAATACGTGAGTTAGAGGAATTTGATACACAATTTCTTTGTGAGCCTCTTCTAGAAAACATGTTTGAATTGTTGCCACAAAAATAGGAAATAAATTTCCTGTTTGAATCGAACCTAAATTTCCAAATTGAATCTCTACCTAAATGAAGGTTGTTCTCTTCTATGAATGAATGACATTCTTCGCAAAGTGGGTCTTCACAACTACAGCCAGATCTCTTCGTTCCCATAACAACTGTCATCGCTCCTCGCGACCATAACTAATGGTCGCACTCCTCACTGCCACAACTACAACCGCCACTCCTCGCATTCACAAATGCCACCACCAATCCTCACTGACGCAACTAAATTTTTTGTTGCTTCTGCATATAGGATGACCGACCACACGTCCTCCTCGTCGTCTGCCTTCGAATGCCACAATCGAGCAAACCAAATGAGGGGTTTTGGGTGGGTAGATGGGAAGAAAGACCGGACAAGGTAAAATGAGCTTGATGGAGAAGGCAAGGTAAAGTGAACTTGCCTAACACCGAGAAATCTATAAATAGGGGGTTCCTCCCCTTACACTTACAGCCTGTTTGGATAGACAAAAAACCTCAAGAAATGGAATTCCATTTTCAATTCCAGTTCCATATTTTATGTTTGGAAGGATAAGAAGGTTGAGAAATGAATTCCATTTGGGCTAAGTTTTGGGAATTTCAATTCCTATCAAAAGTGATAGGAATTGTGTTTATGAAGATGGAATTAGTGGGTCCCATCACTATTTATTATTATTTTATTAACCAACTATCACCCTACTCTCTTTCTCTATCATTCATTATTCATTTTCCAAGATAAAATAAATATATTACATTATTAATTATTGTTAAAAGTGCAATTCATTTCATTAGTTGAAGGAATTATACCAAACACTAAAATTGGAAATGGAATTCTATAAAAATAGGAATTGGAAATAGAATTCCATTTCCATTTCTTCTTGAATTGTATCCAAACAGGCAGAGCTAAAATTGATTGAAATTTGCTGGTTTTAAGAGAGAGAATGTACTAGAGAGAAGTTGAAGGAAGGTGAAGAGGAAGAGGAGGGAAAAAGAAAGGGAGCTCTCTTACATCAAGACTTCTTATATTTTCTTCCATGTATCTTCTTCCCTCCTTTATGGGGTAGTTCTCTAAGGTACTAGGGGTTAAACCCCCCAAACCGTAGATTTAGGTTTTGATGTATATGTAATAGTGTTAGAGTTTATGAATGGATATGTTTATTTTTGTGAATTTTTTCTTAATTATGCTTGGGTAAGTCGGCCAACTCTTCCCTGCTAGCCTACAACTGAGTTAAAACTATGTGAGAATTTTAGGGTTAGACTGGGTAGCGCCAACAAGAATATTAAGGATAGATGAATGATTTTAGGGTCCTTAGTGGATGTGGCAACCAAACCCCTGCTATAGGAATGTCTTCCTAAAACAATGTTAGAGAAGTCGCACGTACTAATCGAAGCACGTCTCTAGTATGCATGATAAGCTACACCTATTGAGAGTAAATATTAGAGCAACCCTAGCACGTAAACTTAGGCTGAGGTGACATTGGGTGTTTGTGGGCCGTGTTAGGAGGAGGGAGAGTAGTTATTGAATTCCCATATTAGAGAGTTATGCATCATATCCTAGAAATCCAACATAGTTAGCTAGCCATTTACATGATGAACCTTGTTTAGGGCCAGGGTAGCACCCTGAAGTACCTTGCTTTTTATCTTTGCTTTCTCTACCAGTATCTTCCGATCAACCTCCAACCCAAAAACCTAAATCGGTTCACTAGATAACAACGAAGCGAGAAGTAGCCTAGGGTATCAAAACCCGTGGAATATGACCTTGGTAGCCACTATACTAGCAATGTCAATATGAGTTATAATTGACTCATAATGGGGTAGTTAGGTAAGGCGTGCAAACGTTTGACAACACTCGCACGAGGGTAGTAGCATCATGACCAGCAACTATGATGAATGGTACTGGAACCGAAGGAAGAAAGTTAAAATGAAATAGAAAAAGAGTCTCTTGAGAGGACTTGAAATTTCAAGTGGAATGGGAGGGACTTTTCCATCCTAATATTTTGGTGAAAGTTTTGAGAAAGCTAAAATACTAGTTTTATTTTTATTTGTATCCAATGTTCACAGCAAGTTAAATGAAATTAGATAGATAAATTTTAGTGACTAGAATGATACAATCAATTATGGTATTTTTTATTGATATACTTCTTAGCATAGGAAAAATTTTAGTGAATAAAATATTGTGACTAGATATCAGTTTTCGGTAGTTACTCTAGCCATGAGATAGTGCTTAATTACATAGAGCCCTTAATCTTGTGAAACCAAAGTGTGTTGCAATGCACGACAAAGTTAAATTGAGGCTCAAAAAGTTTGAGCCCTTTGATTTGGGCTTAATTATACATGTTTAGATCCTCAATCCTCGTTTGGCTTGGTGTCTATCGCTCTTTAGCCCGATTTACACTAGATTATAAGTTGTTTTGTATATTTCATATCTTAGCAGATGAATATAGTGAAAGAACGATTAGATCATTTGGAGTCAAAACCGATGCAATGACAGGAGGTTGTAGATGTCATGGTTCAGAGCACGGATGTCACGGGCCAAGCCGTCACATTCAATGTAGTCAAAATCACATTATAAAACTTAAAAGCTTACGGTTTTACTCTTTTAGATCACCAAAACGCTTTCGTTTTCATATAAAATCTTTAGTGCATAAAATCGGACTAAATTGTGTTTTAAATAATAAAAGCTTATGCTTTTACTCTCTAGTTCACCAAAACGCTTTACGATTTTATGTCACTAAATGTGTATTCTTTTCATGAAAATAATTATAAAAATATATCTTCAAGGTAAATCTCCAACAATATGATATATTTGAGATTAAAAGATACATACCAGGTACTTGGATGCATTCTCGGCTTCAATATAGTAATCTAATTCACCAACTAGTAGGCCCTTCCCAAATTTATTAGCATAGAGGGGAATGTGGCTTATTGTTAAAATATATGTTTATATGAACTTATTGTTAAGACTATGAGTTGCTCTACTTTATACATGAATCGTAGGTATTTATTAACTTATCTAAATTATGTGCACTCATATTTTACATAGTATATGTCGTATTTAAAAGATTTTTAGTTACTTTATAGTATGCGTAAAAAACTTACACTTTACGATTTTAACATTTTTCCACTTCTACGTAAAATCGCGGTTTAACTGCATTGGTCACATTTACAGAACCAATCGTGAAATTCGAAAAACGTTTCCAGGAGATAAATCAAAAGTCGTGCACTGTAGAAGCCACGGTTCCAAACAGTGACATTCACAGAAAAGGCCATGGCATTCGACAGTCTTTTGCACACATCACGGCTGGCCAACACATGTCACAGTTTCAACCGTGACATGGGAAATACAATCATGACTTGTGCATCTGATGCGGTGCATTCCTCATCGACGTGATCACTGTGTCAATGTCACAACCATGACATGAGGCCTTGAGTCGGGCATGCGGGTTTAAATACTGTTGATGTGATTTTGAAGGGGGGAGCAGGGTTTTTGGCCAAAAACACCCAAGGAGCTTTCAAAGACAGGGTGACCGATCTAGGCAGGTTCTTGGATCTAAATTAAAGGTACCCGTCACCATTGGAGTTAGAATATCAACCCTAGACACGAAGATTGAAGATTTTGAACTATATATTGTATTCTCTCTCCTCTCTATGGAATAAGTTATCCTTCACTTAGATTCTGATGAAGCCTATCCATGTTTAAATTGATTGTATGAGTACTTTATCTTCATATATTAAAGTTCATATCCAATATATGCATATCTTGATGTTTGATTCTTCATTGACCAAGATTAATTGATTTTGCTATAGACCTATGAGAGAGAATATCTAAGTAAGTCAATTAGAGCACCATGAATTGGAGTAGGGGATTGATAACAAGAGTCTCAATTCGATGTTTAATTGTGTGTGAGAATTGAGAACCTCACCCTTGGAAGGGGGTCTAGTGTCAAACACCTTGATCGGTTGTTGTAGAGAAGGTTAGTCAAGGATTCTCCACCTTATGGATGAAAACGGATCAAGTCAGAGAATCGTAAATTATAGATCCGGTTAGTGACTAGGGGGATTCATCATCTAAGTGAGCTCCTAACTTGTAATTAGTTAGTATAGTTGTTAGAGTGGCCAGATTAGTTTAGTTTTCAATCTCAAATCTTGTGCGGCTAGATTGCAAACCGAAGCGGAGTAATGGTACACCTAAAGACACTAGAGTGACTCATTTTGACATCTTTATTTACCAATATATATTTTTCTTAGAAATTCTTAATGCAAAATCATGAGTCAATAATACGAGATAATTCTTATTAGGCTTTTCCATTTCTTCAATTTATGGCCACGTAATAAAATTGTTGAGTTATATTTCTTACAAGAAATTTCTAATGATTATCCATTCCATGTATTAATAGAATGTGGTAAGGTCTCCTTTTCAAAAAAAAAATTATAATATAAAAAATTTAATGATTAGCATAGACGAAAATATTAGTCCTACAATTAACATTAGGAGCTACATCTAGAAGATATTGTCGAGGTTTGGCATGTCTTCAACAAAGACATTGAATACTTCTAGTGTTTGAAATGTTCATTTATTCTCAGTTTATGAACCGCAGTCTGAAGCTGAGGAGTGCATATCGAGAGTCTCATATGCTAGTGTAGTAGGTAGTCTGATGTACACTATGGTCTGCACTAGGTCTAATATTGCACATGATGTTAGTGTTGTCAGCAGGTTTATGATACAACTTGGGAAGGAACACTAGCAGGTTGTAAAGAGGATCTTTCGGTACTTGAAGGGTACATCTCATGTGGGGATTAGTTTCGAAATTTGTACAGAGTGTTAGTTTCTGGTTCTTCACATTCTGATTATGCTGATGATGTTGACACGATTAGATTGATGATTAGCTATGCATTCACTCTTGGGAGTTCTGTGGTGAGCTAGAAAGCAACTCTGCAGTCGACAATGACATTGCCTACTACTGAAGCATAGTACATGGTGTTGACAGAAGTTGCTAAGGAGGGAATATGGTTGAGGAGGCTGGTTGGGGATCTTCGTCTACATCATGATCAGTTAGTGGTGTATTGTGACATTTTGAGTGCAATATGCTTGGCAAGGATCAAGTCCACCACGGAGGACTAAGCATATAGACGTGAGGTATCATTTCTTGAGAACTGATAAAAGGATCAAGGTGAAGAAGATTGGCACAACAGACAATCTTGCTAACATGTTCACGAAGACGCTTCCACATGGCAAGTTCCAACATTTCTTGGACTTGTTGAATGTTCTGAGTGGGTGAATCCTCCCTAAGGGGCATTGAATGTTGTGAACCACGTAAATCGTGTGTCGTTTTCATTCTTGTTTTTTGTTTTCTTGCTTTGTCGAATTCTCCAATTTTTTGATCCGCAGAGAACCGTCGTGACATGTATGTATATGTTCATTCGGCCTAGTTATATGTATGCTTGTATGACTCTTGTGACCAGTGAATTATACACTTTGAGAGATACTCTCTCCATAGACTTATCGCGACATTTATTAGTAAGGAAACCACATGAATCTCATACTTGTGTTCTAGTTTTCATTAAGTTCGACATTAAAAGAAAGAAATTTTATATTTTGGATTCATCCTAACACTAATATAAAGAGGTTCTCCGTGAAAACATAGTTAATTGTGAATTTTGAGCCTTTTGAGGAAATTTAGTAGGGATTTTTTTGTCCACCTAATTAAAAAAATTCCGACTCTACTAGAAACCGGAGGTTTTGTTGATTGTACAAAAAAGAGATTTTGTAGGAATATTTTAAAACTAATTATTATATTATTATTTTAGTTAGGTAAGATTGTTGTCTGTATAAAAGTTTATTTTATTCATTTTTTTCTTTTATTATAAGGTTAAGTGTTTGAGACAAATTTTCATATGTATGACTTTGCTAATTACTAATTTTTAATAACTTAATTTAGTTGTAAAATAATTAATTTAAACACATAAAATACTTTTCATTTATAACTTTACTTTCAATCATAATTTTGGATTTGATATTTTTCATAAAACATATACAAAATAAAAAATTTAACGTGTTAGTGAAAATTGTTAAGGGTGAGGAGATTTATGAATATAATTATAAGTGATTGTCTAATTAATTATTAGTTTATTCCTCAGTTTGTCTTTTAGGTATTGGTTCTACCTTAGACCGATGAAATGTATATTACAATACCCATCTAGAGATCAGAAGTCAAAAGTTTATAACCATAGCTAGATAATTTTCGTATAGATTTTGTTTTTGAACATTGATAACAAAATTAAGAGATCATACCACCTTAAATCTAGGAGAATCGTCTAAATAAGAAAACAGTGTTTCCGTACAATCTTCAAACAACCAAGTAAAAAGGATGGAATTTAGGAGCATAACATCCTTTCATTACAGCTGGCACAAATCTCAAAAGCTATAGCCAAGAGTTTTTCAATTTCTCACAAATTTAGCTGACTATATCTCATCCGTTTCAATTCTGATTTAAAAAAATTGGGTTAACAAAATAGATTAATTGAAACTTGCCAAAAAAAAGTTGAAGAAGACTACAATGAATTATATTATAAGAATTATACAATAATATCAAAGACAATATTAGTTAAGCAATAATTTTCCTCTACTCTTTTGTTGTATTCAACTTCAAGGCCATTCATTCGAGAGTAAACAAAGAAGTGTATGCATAAAGTTTTTCACCAAATAGTGTAGCATGGACGTGAGAGGGCGGACCTTGTGCAAGGCAGCGAGACCAGGAATGGCGGGCAAACAATTAAGCCTCATCGAAGTGTTCGGATCACGTCCAAAGTTAAAACCAGGAACGTGGAGGCCTCTTCACGGGGTGATCACGGCTAGGCTGGTTGCTCTCGACGTCTGAATCTGCCAGAAGAGAAGGAAAAAACCCTACTATGGAGGAAGACGACTTGATCCAGAAGAGAAGGACCAAAAGGGTGTCTGTATCCACCATGGTTTCATATCAGGAGGGCCAGGAGGAAAGTTCACATGAAGAGTATGTTGGTGTGATCAAATCAACCTCGCCATTGGCAGTTTTGCTGACTCGTTCGGGGGATGAGGCCTATGTGGAAGACCAAGCTGAATTGGTTTCTGAGACCTCTCTCTCAGAAGATGATGTCCATAGCTTTGAGATTAAACAACACATTCCAGATGAAACTGGACCAAATGCTTGTCACGCCACTAAGGGGCATGTTTGCGAAGTGGTGGCTGCCTTTGAATTCGGTCTAGTCATTGCCAATGACGAAGATGAGCAAGCAGCTGCTGAGTATGCGGGACTCCTCCAAAGAGAGGAAGAGAAGATGAGTTCGAAGTTGAATGAGTATGGATTGAATATGATGGATCCTACTATTGGGGGGTCGACAACGACCTTTGGATGAGGTGGAGTGTGAGGTGGGAGATACCCCTACACCAAAGAAGAAATTCGTGGAAGCATCGGAGAACAATGACACGGTGGAGGAAGCCAGCCTAGAGTGGCCCCAAGCGGATAAATGAGGTTTCTATCCTAGAATGTGAGAGGAATTGGACCAACACTCACATTTCAAACCGTTGTAGGTTTAGTTCATTCGAATAAACCGGATCCCGTATTCTTTTTGGAGACACGATCGCGCTGGAGAGTCGTTTCACATCATATGCGGGGTTTAGGTTTTAGTTCTTCCCGTTGTTATTTTGAAGATGCTATTAATGCATCAGGTGGTTTGGTCTAAGCTTGGTCCCCCAAAGTTGATGCTTCAATTTTTTTTCATTCAAACTTCTGTATTGGTGTCAAAATTAATGAAATGGAATTTTCGTATGTTTTGCTTTGTGTTTACATCAGTTGTGATGCCTCAACAGGAACTAGCCAATTGGTCCACATTCGAGAAATTTGTGAAAAAAACCATTATATGTGGTAATAGATGACTTCAATGTGACTATTCAAGCGAGTGAAAAGGATGGCGGGAGTCCTTGGAATGCTATCAAATCTTTTGACCTCTGTAATTTTGTTCACGACCTTAGCCTCCATGACCCTGGCTACCAAGGTGACTAATTTACTTGGACAAACAAACGTACGAGTGCGGCTTGTGTTTGAGAGAGACTAGATAGAGCTCTATGTACATAATATTGGATTGAGCTCTTTCCAGATACCCTTATCAAACACTACACGGATCAGGGATATGATCATAGGGCTCTGCTCCTATCAGGTAAACCCTATGTCTAGAATAGTCGCCCCCTTTTCTGTTTCAATGCTCGTTGGGTTGATAATCCCGAGGTTAAGGCCATGGTGACTTATGTTTGGCAGGAGGTAATCCAGGGAACTCCGATGTACCATCTCTGTGAGAGGCTTAAGAAATTACACCATCTGCTTCAATGACTGGAGTAGGGCAGGCACTACTAATTCCCTTTGTAACATCAAAACCCTCCCAGCCAAAATTGATCGAGCCAAGTTAATTCATCCTATTAATTGGGATGAAGTGAGGATCCTAAAAACTTAATTAAATAGGCAATGGGAGGCGGAGGAAGAATATTGGAAACAGAAGTCTAGAATCCAATGGCTGAAAAAGAGTGATAAAAAATACTTTGTGTTTCCATATAGTTACAAGGGCTCGTAGGAAACGAAACTTTGTGTTTGGCCTTTGTAATGATAATGGGTAATGGGTCACTAAGGAAAATTGGATGGCAGATATTGCCATTAATTTTTATCAGAATCTTTTCACCTTGGAGAACCAGGTGCTGAACATGATTGATCGGGTGGGTGGCCTTCCTATAGCCCATAGCATAACACCAGAAATGAATGCAAGTCTAACGGCTCAAGTCCTGCGTGATGAAGTGAGGAAAACGGTCTTCTCGATGGGATCGAAGCAGGCTCCGATTTCTGATGGATTCACGGGGAAATTCTTCAAGGCATATTGGGATATTGTTGGCAACTCTGTGATTGAGGCGGTTTGTTCGTTCTTTACGAGTAAGATGATTCGTAACTTTAATCATACTTGGCTGACATTGATCCCCAAATTGGATAATATGGAGACCATGAGACAACTCAGGCCAATCAGCTTATCCAGTTTGTGTATAAAGTTATAACCAAAATCAGGGCGGAAAGACTGGCATGCCTCCTACCACATATCATTTCGATAGGTCAAAATGCCTTCATCCGAGAACGGCAGATTGTTGAAAATATCCTCCTCGGGCATGAGTTAATGCACTACTTGAAAATCAAAACGCGAGACAATAAGGAGTGCATGGCTCTAAAGGTTGACATTGAAAAAGCCTATGATAAAGTCGAATGGTCATTTCTTCTTGCGGTTTTGGACAAGATGAGTTTTAACTCCGTGTGGAGAGGCTGGATACATGAATGCCTTTGATCAAAAACATTTTCGATTATCATGAATGGCACCCCTTTGGGTTTCTTCACACCCTCCAGGGGGCTCCGGTAGGGGGATCCACTATCTCCTCTCCTGTTTGTGCTTTGCATGGAGGGGTTTGCGGCGCTCCTATGGAAAGCTATCTCGGAAGGGAAAGTATAAGGAGTTAAAGTGGTCCCTAGGGCTCCTCGGATCTCACATATGTTATTTGAAAATGATTCTTATTTATTCCTTAGAGGCTCTCTCCAAGAATGTGAGAATTTGATCGAGGTTTTGAATGAATATGAGGAACTTAGTGGCCAAAGGGAGAACATGGCTAAATTAGCATTTTGCTTTAGTAAGAATATTGCACTGCCGGAAAAAGATTTCTTGGCGCAGATTCTGGGTGTTGGGGTTGTGGGGGTCCAAGACAAATATCTAGGGTTACCTACGCTGATAGCCCAATCTAAAATTGCAACGTTTCGCTATTGGAGGAGAAATTGTTGGAACGACTACAGGGATGGAAACTAAGGACATTGTCTTGGGCGGATAAGGAGACTTTGACTAAATCAGTAGTTTAAGCTTTGTCGTTACATGTTATGTCATGTTTCAAGTTGCCATATCTCTTTGTCAACTCTTGGACAGACATTTGGCCAGATTCTGATGGGGTGTGGAAGAGGTCCAGTCTAAAATATGATGGATGTCATGGTTGAATATGTGTCGGAGTAAGCATGACGGGAGTATGGAGTTTTGTCGATTCAAAAAATTTAATCAGGCTCTCTTAGCCAAAATTGGGTGGAGATTCCTTAACAAACCCCTGCCTCTCCTAGCCCAGGTTTATAAAGGAAAGTATTTCCTACTGGACCTTCTTCAATGTCACTGCAAGCTCTCGCCCGTCTTGAGGATGGCAGAGTATCCTTTATGGCCAGCAATTATTAGTGATGGGGTTAAGATGGCATATTGGCAATGGTCAGAATGCTTCTTTGTTGCATTCCAATTAGATTCCTCGGTTGCATCCCGATACCACGCTATATAAACCTCAGGTACTTCCTGAAGATGGAGACTCACCGGTAGCGGAGGTTATTTGTCAAGAGGTGGGGCGTGGGTGTGACCTGAAACATAGCCACTTATTTGACCCGCCAATGTGTCATGCCATCAAAGCTATCCCTCTTCCTCGTCAAAACGTTGAGGATCGACTGATCTGGCATGCCCCGGCTGATGGGGTTTCATTGTTCACTCGGCCTATCATTTTTCCTTCTTAATAGATAAACAGGGAGGTTGCTGGAAATCCATGGCTAGTTGGATGGATAGGGCCAGCTCAATTTGATTGCGGGAGTCGAATATTCCACCCAAACTGAAAGTGTTTGTATGGCAAATATTCAATCGCATCCTGCCTACGACAGAAGCCCTAATCGATAAGGATGTCTCTGTGCTTCCTCGGTGTCCGGTTTGTTGAGCGGATTCAGAAACAATGGAACATTTGTTCCTTAATTGCCCAATGGCACAAGCTTCCCCCCCCCCCCCCTTTTCCTAAAATGGGTGATGTTGCTAATACATCAGCCTCAATTGTTCATTGCAGTCGAGGCGGTCCTTTGGAGGATATGGCGGTCAAGAAACCGGGTTGTCTTTGAGGGCAATGTAGTCAAAATCTCAATTTTAATCTTAAAATCTTACGGTTTACGATCTTACCTATGGGTTCCAATCCTGATTTTACTACTAAATCTTTGAACCTTAAAATCCCATAAAATCCCTATTTAAAACCTTAAAATCTACGATTTTGTACGATTTCAAGGTTCATGTCAATTGGAGCAAAAATCAAGCTGATGGCGTCATATTTTGCCCATGTACCGTGTCAAATTCATTTCTCCCTACCCAACGTGGACAACACAACCCTAACTCGACATGTGAGCCTCAATTGATTTGCATTCTCTTCCTCATTTCTTTCGCTTCCTCGCGCCGACGCACAATTCCTTCCATCAATGATTTCCTCCACAAGCCTTCCAATTAGTTTGTTAGTTTGTTTTCCCTCACCCTCACAATTAGGTAAATCCCCATCCCCTCGCAACCTTTTGTTCATCTCCCAAACCTTAAGCACCAACATCCTTAACCTTCTTTCGATCAAAAGGGAATGTATCAACCAATGAATTACCTTTGTCGGATGATGGCAGTCAACGAAATATGTATGAAATTGAAAGTACTTCATGTGACTCTAATAATAATGATATCATTGCTCAAGCAAATAAGCAACGATTTTATGTGGACGAGAGTAAGGGTGAGGGTGAGGATGATTGATAGACCGTTATTTACACATGTTTTTACCCCTGTTCTTACACCGTTTGAGATGTTGATTCTCGTGTTTTAGGCCGATTTCACGCTAGGTTGTGCTTGTTTGTGATATTTCAGGTCCTAGTACGTGAATGGAGGCTTGGGAGCGAGTTTGGGGTCGATTGGACGAAGATCGGACGCATGGCGAGGTTCTAAGGAAGCCACACGGGCAGCCCTGGGTGTCACACGGCCGTGCAACACACATTTGTGGCCGTGTGACTTTCGCCGAGAGCAAAGACGGGCATCCCAGGAAATCCACACGGTCGTGCGACCCTGGCCGTGTGGGATGACTGAAGGCCAACTTAATGATACGCTGCGTTTCGACTCGCACGGGCAACCGGGTGAGCCATACGGCCGTGTGGCCTGCCCGTGTGAGTCGGGAAATTCTGGTTTTTCAGCCAATTTCGAGCAAAAAGTGGGAGAATCGGATTTTGAGAGCAAAAACAGAGCCCTAGAGAGAGAAAGTACGAAGAACACATTCTAGAAGCTATCTTGGAGCTGGGTTTCGTCAAATCGAGCTTGGAGATCGTCATAGGAGTGGAAATCATCATCCCGGAGCAGATTTTCCTCATCATTATGAGTATGACTACTCCGATTACTGTTTTCTCCTCTCTCTCTATGGAGTAGAACCTTTCTCTCACTTGGGTATGAAGAACCCTAGTTCCATGTGTTACGGATTTGATTGTAATAACTTTGGATGATTATACTGTTTGGTTTTAATCGAATGATGCATGTTTATTGAATTGATTGAAGTCTGATCAGCTTTTCTCGATTTCTGCTGCAACCTGAGATAGATAGAATCTGATTAGGTTGTTAGAGCCTCTTCATTCGATAGTAGGAGATTGGTTATACGAGAGTTAGCCAGTTTACTGCTTTGTACTGGAATTCAATTCCAGTAGTGGAGTTTTGTGTTCATAGCCTCAGCTTTCTATCCCAGTGAAGACTAGTCGTCTGCCGAGTAGTTAGACTAAGAGGCCTTGGTCAGCTTAAGAGATTCCAAGCTACTGTCGGATCTTCCGCAGTCTAATCAACAGTGAATCAACCCAGGGGAATTACAATAGAACCTAACTAAGGGGCTAGGGGGACTCATTCCCGAGTGACTCTTTCCTGCTTAAGAAAACCGAACCATTTCTTGCTTTCTTACTGCTTTTGCTTTAAACAACAATCAATCGAATTAGTTGGCTAGATAATAAATCATCACGGAGTAAGCAGTAGATCTAGACCCCGGGTTGATAGTAGAACTTGCCTGTTACTGCATTCCCGGACTGCGATTATAGTTGGTCGTAGTTTGGTGTTGTGTTTTGGCGTGTCAAGTTTTTGGCGCCGTTGCCGGGGACCCTCTAGGTTATTGGGGAAACGTGAGAATTTGTTACTCTAGCTTTTTCCTTATTGCATTTTTCTCTTCCACCTGTGTGCCTTCACGGGTTGCTTCTGCTGATTGTGTGCAGGTAGTGCATGACCCGTAGCCAGTCGGGAGATCTACTGCCATTAGACCAGGAACTTGGACGAACCTGCAGGAACTTCAAGCGGGCGCTAAAGGCGCGACTGGCTGCGGAGGAGGCGCTATCACAGCTGCAGATCGAAGAAGAAGAAGAAGAAGAAGAAGGAGAGATGGCTGATCCACAGAACCATGATGTGATCAATCCAGATGAGCAGACCATGGGATCCTACTGGACCGCTAGAGCTGCGGACATGAGGTCATCCATTCAACACCCTCATGTCCCAGCCAACAATTTTGAGGTGAGCACCTCAGTAATCACCATGCTGCGCGGTTCAGTGGTGTTCCGTGGTAAGGAGGGAGAGTGCCCCCGATCACATCTCAGGCGGTTCCACGAGCTCATCGATGGAATCAAGATCAATGGGGTACCAGCAGATGCCATCCAGCTGAGGTACTTCCCATTTACTCTGGAGGGGCAAGCCAAGGAGTGGCTAGACACTCGACCTCCGGGCACCATCACCACGTTCGCCAACCTGGCGGACAAGTTCCTCACCCGCTACCATCCTCCATCCAAGACAGCTGACCTGCAGAAGCAAATTACACATTTCGCTCAGGATGAGGATGAGACCATCAGGGATGCTTGGGAGAGATACACCAGTCTCTTTCTCAGGTGTCCAAATCATGGTTTCAATGATGCTTTCAAGGTGGGCACCTTCTATCATGCCCTCTTCCCGGAGGACAAGCAGCTGATTGACTCGGTTTGTGGCGGGAACATGCTGACCAAAACACCGCCACAGCTGAATCAACTCTTTGAGGAGATGTCGGAGAACGGGTACGATTGGGGAACTGCCAGGAGATCGAGACGAGCACCAGGACGGGGTGTGCATGCTATGGGCACCCAGTCATCTGATTTGGTGCAGGTGGTATCGAAGCTGGTTTCAGCTATCGATCGTTCTGGTTTGATTGTAGGTACAGGACAGCCGCAGGCGATGCACTGCCAGTGGTGTGAGAGCTCCCATCACACCGTGGAGGACTGTCAGGCGATGAGGGAATCGTCTACTCCCCAGGAGCAGGTGGACTTCATCGGTAATGCCAGGCGCTTCGACCCCTACAGCAACACCTATAACGAGGGGTGGCGCCAGCATCCTAACTTTTCTTGGGATGGGCCAAATCCCAGACCACCGGCTCCCCAGGGACCACCTGGTTTCCAGAGGCCTCAACCAACCCAGACAGGGGCAGTTTCAGCAGCCACAGCAGCCACTATACCCGCCCAGACAGGGGCCAGTTCCACCTCAGTCACAGGTGCGACCATTTCAGCAGAAGGGGCAGCACCTGCAGCTCCAGTACAGAGTGACCCGATGGCGGAATTGAGAGATCTGGTGGGTTCTCTGGCCACCTCCAGTGCAAATAAGTTCAATAACATTGAGCAATTCATGGAGAAAGCTTCAGGCAAATTCTTGGAGTTAGAAGTTGGTCAGAGAAACACACAGGCTGTGCTGCGAGATATACAGACCCAGCTTGGGAGTGTTGCCTAGGCTGTCGCTCAGAGGACTCCAGGTACCTTGCCTGGTCAGACCATCCCTCACCCGCAGGACCCGAATGCCAACTGCAGTGCCATCACAACCAGGAGTGCCAAGGTGACTGCCAATCCACCTGTTCGGGCAGAGGAGAGAGAGACCCCTACTTCAGCACTTTCAGCTAATCAGGAAGAAATGGAGAAGGAGGTTGAGGTGCCTGCTCCTGAACCGCAACCAGTGGTGAAGGAGTATGTACCACAGCTTCCCTTTCCTACTCGGTTGCACAAGGACCGACTAGAGACTGAGTTTTCCAAATTCATGGCAATGCTGAAGCAGGTAAACATTAGCATGCCCTTCGTGGAGGCATTATCGAAGATGCCCAAGTATGCCAAGTTCATGAAGGATCTCCTCACCAACAAGAGGAAGCTTGGGGAGTTGTCAACGGTGATGCTCAACGAGGAGTGTTCTGCCATCCTGCAGAACAAACTACCAGAGAAGCGAAAAGACCCAGGGAGTTTCACTATCCCTTGCATGATTGGTAGTTTGCATGTAGGGAAGTCCCTGGCGGATTTAGGCGCTAGCATAAATGTCATGCCATATACACTATTTAAGAAGCTAGGCCTAGGTGAACCCAATAATACTAGGATGAGCATCCAGCTTGCTGATAGATCCATTGTGCATCCTAGGGGTATAGCAGAGGACTTAATAGTCGCAGTAGGGCCATTTTCATATCCTGTTGATTTTGTGATTTTGGACATAAATGAGGATGTTGATGTGCCATTGATACTGGGTAGACCTTTCCTCGCCACCGCCAAGGCGCTGATTGATGTGAATGATGGGAAACTGATTTTGAGAGCTGGGGGTGAACAAATCACCTTCTCTGTTTCTGATAATATGAAACACCCCCAGCTCCATGATGATCTAGATTACTGTGATGTTGTTGCTAATTTTGAGACCGCACTCGCCATCACGAGTGCGGGTACTGATGATTTCCTTGAGCGTTGTCTTTTGCTAGGGGAACAGGCATCACAGGATGTTCAGCTGGAGGAGCAACTTGCGGAACTGGACGAGGCTGCGATCGAGGGGCGAGAGATACCATTCAAGCCGATCCCCATCTCGCCCCGGATTGCTACATCATTGGAGGAGCCACCAGAGTTGGAGCTTAAACCCCTCCCATCTCACTTGGAGTATGCATTTCTCCGGGAAGGGAATAAGCTCCCGGTTATTATTAGCTCGGATCTGACACCCGAGCAGAAGAGCAGGCTGGTGGCTCTGCTACAGAAGTATGCCCGGGCAATGGCATGGAAGATCACCGACATCAGAGGCATTAGCCCATCCTTCTGCTCCCACAGAATTTTGATGGAGGATGAGGTTAAGCTAGTCAGGCAGCCACAGAGGAGATTGTCTCCTAACTTGGAGGCAGTGGTCCGGGCAGAGATTGTGAAGCTCATGGATGCAGGGATCATCTTTGCTATATCTGATAGCAAGTGGGTCAGCCCCACTTAGGTGGTCCCGAATGAGAAGAAGGAGTTGATCCCGATGCGGACCGTGACCGGCTGGAGAGTCTGCATCGATTACCGGCGCCTGAACGAAGCCACCAGGAAAGATCATTTCCCCCTACCTTTCATTGATCAGATGCTGGAGAGGTTGGCTGGCCATGAGTTCTATTGCTTCCTAGATGGCATGTCTGGTTACTTCCAGATTCCTATTGCACCGGAGGATCAGGCGAAGACCACATTCACTTGCCCCTTCGGTACTTTTGCTTACCAGAGGATTCCATTTGGGTTGTGTAATGCACCGGCGACCTTCCAGAGATGCATGTTGGCGATCTTCGACCGACTGGTTGGAGAGATCATGGAAGTGTTCATGGATGATTTCTCGGTATATGGAGACTCCTTCACTCACTGTCTCCATAACCTGGAACTCGTTCTGAAGAGGTGCGAGGAGACTAATCTGGCACTCAGCTGGGAGAAGTGCCATTTCATGGTTCGTGAGGGTATTGTGCTCGGGCACAAGATCTCCAAGCAGGGAATTGAGGTGGATCGCGCGAAGATTGAGACGATCAGTCAGTTACCTCATCCTGTTTCTGTGAAGGGGATTCGCAGCTTTCTGGGTCATGCAGGCTTTTACCGGCGCTTCATCAAATATTTCTCAAAGATCGCCCTGCCTTTGACCAAGCTGCTGGAGAAGGATGCACCATTCCAGTTCACTCCCGAGTGCACAGCTGCATTTGAGACTCTGAAGGAGAAGCTTACCCATGCACCTATCATGGTAACTCCTGACTGGTCTCTTCCTTTTGAGCTGATGTGCGATGCGAGTGACTATGCAGTCGGAGCAGTTCTGGGTCAGAGACGCGAGAAGCACTTCCAGCCCATCTACTACGCGTCGAAGACCTTGAACGATGCACAGGAGAATTACACCACCACAGAGAAGGAGCTCCTTGCTGTGGTGTATGCGTTTGACAAGTTCCGACCCTATCTGGTGCTCTCCCATGTGGTGGTCTACACTGACCACTCGGCGATTCGCTACCTGATGAGCAAGGCTGATGCAAAGCCTAGGCTCATCCGCTGGATCCTGCTGATGCAGGAGTTTGATATCGAGATCCGGGACAAGAAGGGAGCCGAGAATGTTGCTGCAGATCATCTTTCACGGTTGGAAGCCCCTCCGGTGGACAACTTCGAGGAAGAGATCGACGACTCCTTCCCGGGTGAGCGATTGCTGGCGATGACCCTGGTGGACAGCGTGGCCCCTTGGTATTCTGACTTTGCCAATTATCTGGTGGGTAAGCAGTTACCCAAGGGGATGGCCACTCATGCAAAGCGCAAGTTCTTCTCCGATCTGAAGCACTACTTCTGGGAGGATCCTTACCTCTTCAGAATCGGAGCAGATGGCGTGATCCGGCGCTGTGTCATGGAGCATGAGATGGGAGACATTCTGTCTCAATGTCACGAGGGACATACAGTCGGGCTTCTATTGGCCCTCGCTCTTCAAGGATGCAGACACCTTCGCACGACAGTGCGATCGCTGCCAAAGGTCATGTAACATTTCTGCCCGGGATGAGATGCCCCAACATATCTCTGTTATTTGTGAAATTTTTGATGTTTGGGGTATCGATTTCATGGGCCCATTCCCTCCATCTTTTGGCAATCTGTACATATTGGTTGTAGTGGACTACGTCTCGAGGTGGGCAGAAGCTCAAGCCATGCCCACCAATGATGCAAGACGGGTCTGCTCATTTCTGAAGCAGCTGTTCTCCCGGTTCGGGACACCTCGAGCCATTATTAGTGATAGAGGAACCCATTTTCAAGGGCAATTTACTAAACTCCTCTCTCGCTATGGCGTTAAGCATCAGGTGTCGGTGGCCTACCATCCCCAGTCAAATGGGCAGGCCGAGCTGACGAACCGGGAGTTAAAACGAATAATTGAAAAGACGGTGGATCAGTCCCGCAAGGATTGGTCCACCAAGCTCGATGATGCTCACTGGGCGTATAGGACTGCCTATAAAAATTCGATTGGCACTTCTCCCTATAAGCTTGTCTATGGGAAGGCGTGCCATTTGCCGGTAGAGCTAGAGCACAAGGCCTTCTGGGCCATTAAGCTGCTAAACCTGGATTTGAGTGTTGCAGGTACAGAACGTAAGTTGCAGCTGCTGGAGTTGGAGGAGTGGCGTTACCACGCCTACGAGAACACCCTGCTCTACAAAGAGCGCACCAAGCGTCTCCACGACGCTAGGTTGAGGGGCCCGAAGGAGTTTTAAGTAGGTGATCGTGTTCTGCTCTTCAATGCACGCCTGAAACTCTTTCCGAGCAAGCTCCGTTCGAGGTGGTCGGGACCCTTCACGGTCACCCAAGTCTTCAATGCACGCCTGAAACTCTTTCCGGGCAATGCTCAAACCGAGCCATTCAAGGTGAATGGCCACCTCCTAAAGTTGTACTTGGGAGGTGCTGTCGAGCGCGCAGAGCTGCTGATCAAGCTCTAGGACCCTTAGTTCCTCTACTGGCGTCCATCTAAAAGACGGTAAAGAAGCGCTTGTGGGGAGGCAACCGCACCGAGGTTTGCATTTTCTTACTTTTTTTTTCCTTTTGTTTTTTGTGTTTTTTGAGTCTTGAGATGTTGATCCAGAGTCAAATGTCGTTTTTGAGTGAAAACATGTTGAATTCGGGGCTCCAGCACCTCACACGGCCAGGCCATAAACTTGCACGGCCGTGTGGATTTTATCCTCTGGCCATGTGAACTCTCGGCAATTTTCACACGGCCAAAAGTGCAAATTTGCACGGCCGTGTGGGTTGGCCTGGCCTAGCCGTGTGGCCGACACGGGCAACACAAATTCTCGCACGGCCGTGTGGATTTTATCCTCTGGCCGTGCGAGCTCTCGGCAAATTCCACACGGCCAAATGTGCAATTCGCACGGCCGTGTGGAATTCCTCGGCCTAGCCGTGTCGGCCAACACGGGCAAAAGTGCACCTTGCACAGCCGTGCGGCCGAGCCACGGCCTATATATTCGGCCAGCACGGCCGAGTGGTCAGAACTTTTCACAACCCTCGCCGGAATCCTCTGAATCTGGCCGGAAAACCGCGATAAACCACCCTATTTTGATTTTTCCGACCATTTTTTGTCATTTTTTCACCAAACCAACAATAAACCCATCCTTCCCACACCAAACGCGGCCTATCCCTCCATTTTGAGGAGATTTGGCCGACGTTTTTGTCGCCGGATGCGATTTCCGGCGAGACTTCGGCGAGGCTCCGACGAGCACTTCCGGGCACTTTTCGGCTTTTCTTCGCGTCCATCGCCTTCCCCTCATCATCCCCTACACCTCTACTTGAGTCTCCAGGTTTGATTTTGCCCTTAACTATGTTAATTTTGGAGAATTGGGTGTTAGGGTGTATGTTTAGAGAACCTCATTGAATCTTGTGATTTTTGTGCAATTGATTGAGGGGAATGCATGGAGTGTGTTTGAATTGTGTTGGGCAATGTCCCCCTTGATTGTTTGAGCCCTTGTGTGCAAGAATTTTGCCAATTTCATGCTTAACTTAATAGTGCACACAAGGTGTTCGATGAAATGCCTGTTTTTCATGCCATGTTGTGGCCACCGGTTGGGCCCTTAATGATATACTTTGAGGGTGTATTTGCTATGGATGTGAACCTTAAGTTGCCTACTTTCTCTTGAATGTGCACCCCCACTCAGATTATGCTTGATTTATTGAGTTTTTGACCCCCGAACTATGGATGAAACCATGGTTAGGCTGTTTTCTGTTCTTAAGTGTGGGGGTGTGATTGACCTTTTCTTTGGCTCTTTTGGTTCCACTTTGGGTTGTTCTTTTGCAGGACAATGTCGAAACCTGACCTCAAGCACCCGTTAATCCGGGATCTGAAGAGGGGCCCCGACGAGGACCGCTTCAAGCAGGTCCTAGCATGCCCGTTTGGGCAGCACCATTGCTGGTCCAAACAGGAGTTTCGGAGATTGAACTGCTACGAGCAACTCTCCGCCGCCGTCACCAACCGCGCATGGCGCCGTCTGCTCTCCATCTGCGAGAAGGTTTACTACGAGCCCGTGCTCGAGTTCTACACGACCTTCAGGCACACACCCACGACCGATTGGAAAGACGGTACAACCGTCAAATTCAGGCTAGGCGGTGCCCCCCGGTCCTTGAGCTACCACGAGCTGGCCGAGGCTCTCGACCTCGACCTAGACGACGGTGGGGACTACATCACCGAGGTCAACGACTCGCCGGAGGTGGACTTCATGAGGCTGTACACCCGCCTGGCTCGGCCAGGCCAGACACGTCCCTTCTTGGCTGGGAGGACGAAGGCCACTACCCTGCAGCTCGACAACCGCCTTCTCCACCACCTGCTGGTGAAGTCTTACACCCCAGCATCAGATAGTGCCAGCGCCATCACCAAGAGGGCCATGTACTTCATCGCTTCGATCCGCCAGTACGACCATCCTCTCCACTTGGGTTCGGTGGTGGCCAGGACCTTCGAGAAGACTGCTTCGGAACTGAAGAGCCTCCACTGCGCCCCTCTCATCACCCGCCTGACCACCTACCTCGGGCTTTCATTGCAGGGGTGCACACAGCAGCGGGACACCCTCATCTTTGGCAGGAAGACGATTGGTAAAATGCACCTGCTGCGAGAGAGCCGCAGCATTCTATGGATCGAGGGGTTTCCAGAACCTCAGATCCCCGCGGAGGACCAGCCAGAGCCATAGCCAGAGGTCCAGCCAGAGGGCCGGGAGGAGGAGGCTGCTGATTATGTGGAGCCCGAGGAGGTGGATGCTGATGCTGCCCCCCGCCCCACCACCTTCGAGTACGGAGGTGGCAGCTCCGCTTTCCCGGGCCAGGATTACTTTTCCTACCAGTTCGAGCAGCTGCGGATCCAGAACCAGCAGATCCTCGACCAGCAGATGCAGTTCCAGCAGCAGTACGCGGAACACCAGGCCGAGTACCAGAACAGGATGACTGCTTATGATGAGCGCCTGGACATTCTCCAGACCCAGCAGGGAGTGACTCTCGCACACATCGAGCGGGAGAAGCGCCGTTCACGGCGCATGCAGGAGGTCCAGCAGCACCTGCTCCAGCTGCTCCCGGGCGAGCAGCCCGTCTGGAGGACTTCCTGGGAGGACTCTCCACTTCCACATCCCCCAGCTGACGGTGATGATGGTGCTGATGGAGCTGATGGTGATGACGCCTTCATGAACGACATCGACATGGATGATCTTGGCGACGAGTAGGCTGTACTCGTTGCCCATCTCAGTGTGTTTTGCTTTTCGTTTTAGACTTTTGTGTGTTTGCTCCATGTGTGAGGAGCTTGAACTTAGTGTCGTTTGTTTTTATTTTTCTTTTTCTTTTGTGGTTTGTTTATGTTGTAGCCGTCTGGGCTAACACTTGTCCCTAACGCACAGTGTGCTAGTGTGTTCTTGGTGTTCGATTTGTGCAGAACTGTCCATCTTCCCGTTTGTTTCTCGCTGACTGGTCCACTTCCAGTCCCCCAGCAGTGTTTCAGTCCGGTAACATCATTCCCCTTATCTCTCCCTCTACTCCATTGAGGGCAATGTCGTGCTTAAGTGTGGGGGGGGGTGTTTTGTATCGGTTGGAATATATATCTGTGTGCTTGGAGCCTAGTCTGCTGTCCAAATCGTACGATTTGAGGGCTCCAAGTACTGCTGTTTGATCATATTGGCACTGTGTTTTGATTGATGAATTGAATGGTTTTCGGATTGATGCATGACAGCTTGATTGTGACTAGGACAACCTATGATGAGGACTGAGGCGTGCAGTAGAATTGTGTAGGGGTTTAGTTCTTTCAACTGTTTGCTTGCCAACTATGATTTGGATTGATTACTTGTTCTTGACAGTCGTTTATGCATCTAGTTCAGGGTATCAGAATGTGAGATAGAGCATATAGGTAGGCATGTGAGATTTGAGCCTGCTCGTTTCTTTCTTGTGCGATAGATCCCTCTTCCATGATGTGTAGCATTCACGTTGTCACTAGCTAAGATGATGGGGGCATAGGATTAGCCCACGCCCAAATTGACTGTCCTGATGTGTTATCCTTTCTTTTTGGTCTATAACGAAAAATCACCCTTTTGCATCTTTTAGAAGGTTCCACAGAGTGGTTTTTACATGTTCTCTGCTGTTTCTGCTAAATTTGTGATGTGAGTGTTGGAGGTAGTGCTTAAAAGTTGGGCATGTGTTTAAAATATGTGCAGAAGGGGTGGCTCTCTTAAGAAATGAAGAGAAAATGAAGAGAAAAACAAAGAAAAATATTGGAAACAAAAGAGAGCCACTACCAAAAATCTGAATAATGCCCCGTAAGTAGTGTTTCTTAGCAGTCTGGCTTGGAAATGCTGACATTTATACCTCCTTCGCTCTGGTGTTTTTGAGATATTGAGTAATGCAGAATAGCAGAAAGGAAATACCGGTTTGTTTGACTGTGTTGTGTGGGTTTGGAAATGTGGAACCTTGTGCTATGAATACTTCCACCACTTAAAAGGCATTTTCCCATGTCCAAGACCCTAGCTAGTCAATTGAACCTGTGTCTAAGACCTCCTGATTAGCTAGTGGTGACACCCCATATGTGAACTCTAGAATTTAGAGGCTGCCATCATGGTGAAGAGATGTTAGGGATTGAGAGAAATAGCATGCACATTTTTCGCATCAAATTGTCCTAACCTCACTGGTCGAGAGTGAGTGATTCATTTTCATATTCTATATACTCTTGTACCCCGGTGAGGACCTAGATTGCTCGGTCTCTATTATGATGTTTTGAGTTGGATGCATGAGTTGATTGTTTTGAGTAAGTGGTCGAGTCAAGTCTAGGTTGGTTGGTGAACAGGAGGGAGACTCTTTCTTTACTCGATTTTGCTGCGCTCGAATGTCCTTTGTGGTGGTTGTCCAGGTTGCTATTGAAGTTGTTCATGTGTTGATGCTTGAAAACCAGTACGATTCACGTGTTCTGTGCCTTTATGACTTGTCCCCAATGTTGGCTGATTGAAATTTGTAAGCTTACCTTGTGTTTGACTTGGTTTGCTTGGGGACAAGGAAACGGTTAAGTGTGGGGGAGTTTGATAGACCGTTATTTACACATGTTTTTACCCCTGTTCTTACACCGCTTGAGGTGTTGATTCTCGTGTTTTAGGCCGATTTCACGCTAGGTTGTGCTTGTTTGTGATATTTCAGGTCCTAGTACGTGAATGGAGGCTTGGGAGCGAGTTTGGGGTCGATTGGATGAAGATCGGATGCTGACTCACTCCTACTGTCACTCTAGAAAATGGCCAAGTGAAACCACTTCCTAAAGCGTAGTATAGCGGGTTTAGGTTTTCTTGTCAACCCGGGTCCTAGATGTGATGACTACTCAGTGAATTCGTATTATCTAGCAATGAAACTTTAGTGAAGGTCTAAACTAACGAGCAAGCAAGGCAACTAAACGGTTGTTTTCAGGTTAAGAGAGGTCACCCGAATATGGTTCCCCCTAGTCTGCAGTTAAGCCGGATTGTAATTACCAAGTTCAATTTTTATGATAGTTATACTGCGGAAGGTTCTCAAACAGTCTGAAGTCTCGACTAAAGGTCTTCTTCAGACCCTCTCAATCTGAGTCTCTAGCGGGCAACTAACCTCCACCGGAGTAAACAGATTGAGGCCCTAACGAACCAAACCTCCACTACCGAATGGAATTCGGTACAGAATAGTGAATTGGCTCCTCGACTAAAGTCACCAATTCACTACCTTCAATTAAGGATACTCTATTAACCTAGGCAGATATTCTCATTCTAGGTTAAAGCAGAAACAACAGGAATTTGATTAGGATTCATGCCATTCAATCATTCAAACCTCAATCGAATATAATCAAATCATAGAAACGGTACTTCGGTTCATACAATCAATCCTAACATACAGAACTAGGGTTTCCCACACCTAGATGAATGGGAGAACTACTCCATGGAGAAAGAAGCAAAAGCATAATCAGATGCGGAAATCATACTGTGAAGATGGATTTCTGCTCCTAGACGTTGAATCGGCACTCCTCCAAGCTCAAGCCAAGCTCCAATGGTGATGAAGATCAAGCTAGGGCACTTGGAGACTCTTGTTCGTCGCTTTCTCTCTCTAGGAACCGCTCTGTCTCTCTAAAACTCGAATCTCCCCTCTTTTTGGCTAAAATCTGCCTAAAAGGGCATCATTGGCCAAAGCACGGTCGAGGGCACGACCGTGCTTTGCCTCGGCCCGCCCGTGCTTTGGCTAGGGTTAATTACACGGCCAGCAGTTGGGAGAAACACGGTCGTGCTTTTGGGAAAACACGGGCGTGTTCTGATGTGGACACGGCCGTGTTCTGTCTCAGTCCTGCCCGTGTTTTTTAGCTGGTTCAAGACACACATGGAGAGCCTCGGCAGTAAAAGCACGGCCAGGAACACAGCCGTGTTCTGAAGGCCTCCTGCCCGTGTTTTGGCCCTGGCTCGACCAAACGACTTCCAAATGATCCGAAACTCGCGCTTGGCCTTCCCTTTGACGCCTGGGACCTGAAATAGGACAAAGTAGCACAACCCGGCGTAAAATAGGCCAAAACACACAACCATGCTCCGCAAATGGATAAGAAATAGGGGTATAAAATCATGCAATTACATCGTTATCAAACTCCCCCACACTTAACCGTTTGCTTGTCCCTAAGCAAACCAAGTCAGACACTAGGTAAGCTCAAGACATTTCAATCAAGCAGGCTTTAGGGCAAATCATATCGGCACAAAACATGTGGATCATACTGGCTTTCGATCATCAACACATGGCAACTCGAACGACAACCTAGACAACCACCACAGATGACATGCGAATGCAATAAAGTCGAGTAAAGGAAGAGTTCTTTCCCGTTCACCAACCAACATAGACTTGACTCAATCACTTGTTCAAAACAGTCACTTCATGCACAAAGCTCAAGATATCAGAATTACAACCGAGCAATCTAGGTCCTCACCGGGGTAAAGAGTATAGAGAAAATGAGAAAATGAATCGCTCACTCTCGACCAGTGGGGTCAGGACAAATTGATGCGAAAAATGCGCATGCTTATTCTCTCAATCCCTAACGTCTCTTCACCATGAATGCAGCCTCTAAATGCTAGAGTTCACAAAGAGGGTGTCACCACTAACTAATCCGGAGGTCTTAGACACAGGTTCAAATGACTGGCTAGGGTCTTGGACATGGGGAAAAGGCCTTTTAGGTGGTGGCAGTTATAGCACAAGGTTCCACAATTCCAAACCCAACAAAACCACAATCAATCAAACCAGTAACTTTCGTCCTGCTATTCTGCATTAATCAAATTCTTTAGGGCACAAGAGCGAGGGAGGTTATATAAATGCTAGCATTTCCAAGCCAGACTGCTAAGAAACACTACCTAATGGGCACTATTCAGAATTTTGGTGGTGGCTCTCTTTTGCTTTCATTTTTTTCTTTGTTTTTCTTTATTTTTTTCTTTATTCATTCCTTAAGAGAACCACCACCTCTGCACATTTTTCAAACACACGCCCAACTTTTAAGCACTACCTCCAGCCCTCACATTACATTTAGCAGAAGCAGCAGAAAACATGCAAAAACCACTCTGTGGAACCTTCTAAAAGATGCAAAGGGTGATTTTACATTTTAGACCGAAAGAAAGGATAACACACGGCTCAAAGGGGCTGACTAGGGGATATGACAGGCCAGGACAGTCAATTTGGTCGTGGGCTAATCCTATGCCTCCATCATCTTAGCTAGTGACAACGTGAATGCTACATTTCATGGAAGAGGAAACTATCGCACAAGAAAGAAACGAGCAGGCTCAAATCTCACATGGCTACCTATATGCTCTATCTCTCGTTCTGATTCCCTGAACTAGATGCATAAATGACTGTCAAAAGCAAGTGATCAAACCAAGTCACATTTGGTGAGCAGACAGTTGAAAACTGAACCCCTACACAATTCTACTGCACATCTCAGTCATCACAATAAGTTGTCTAAGTCACACTCAAGTTGTCATGTATCAAGTCAAAAACCATTCAATTCACTAATCACATCCACAGTGCCAATACGATCAATCATCAAGCAAACAGCCGTGCTTGGAGCCCTCAAATTTAAAAATTTGGACAGTGGACTAGGCTCCAAGCACACAAACAGATCTAATGCAGTCAAAAGATAAACACCCCCCCACACTTAAGATCGACATTGCCCTCAATGGAGAAGAGGGAAGGGAAAGGGGAACGATGTTACCGGTATGCGCGGACTACAGGAGACTGGAAGCGGACCAGTCGAGTGAAGCGGACTGGAGAGGGACCAGTCTGGAACAAAGCACAGGTAAAGGGGAACAGAAGAGCTCAAACACAATATGTTAGGTCCAATGGTCAGCCCAATAATACATCATCCAAAACAAAGGAAAACAAACCAAAACCAAACCGGTTTACAATCCGACTCAAAGCACAAGAAAGAAAGTCAAATCGTGGTGGGGTTGCCTCCCCACAAGCGCTTCTTTACCGTTGTTTAGCTGGATGCCCATGGTGGATACTCAGGGAGGTGCAAGAACAGGTGCCTCCAAGAGCGGATCCACGTCGCTCTTGAGGTACAGCTTCAGGTTGTGGCCATGCACCCGACGGATGCGACCACCATCATCGGTCAGCTCGACCTGGCCATCCGGCAAGATGCAGGCGAGTGAGAACCCGGACGGCCAGGGTGGTCGTGGTGCAGGGGGCGGGACCAGCTTGTAGTGGTCTCCACCCTTCTTCCGCCAAGGCTTAGCAACCTGCTGCTTCGGCCGCCACTCCTCCTTGAGCTTTTTGTTCGGAGGCAAGGCTGGATGGAGTGGCGGCGAAGGAATGATAGGAGGGTCTTGCAAAATGAGAGGTGCAGAAGGATACACGACAGGCTCGTGTACCTGATCAGAAATGGCATGCACAGGTGTGACAGCAATCATAGCACAGTGATCGAAATCAGTCACAGAAAAAGTAGCATGTTCATTCCCAGCACGCAGGATCAGTTTACCATCATGCACATCAATAAGTGCCTTGGCGGTGGCAAGAAATGGTCTCCCTAAAATCAAAGGCACATCCACATCATCATTTATATCCAGAATAACAAAATCAACAGGATATGTGAATGCACCCACTTTAACAAGCAGATCCTCTATGATACCCCTAGGATGCACAACGGAACGGTCAGCTAGCTGAATGCTCATCCTAGTAGGGCTAAGTTCACCTAGGTCTAGCATTTTGAACAATTTGTATGGCATGACATTAATGCTAGCGCCTAGGTCCGCCAAGGACTTTCCTATATGCATGCTGCCAATAGTAAGAGGGATAGTGAAACTCCCTGGGTCCTTGCGCTTTTCGGGCAGCTTGTTCTGCAGGATCGCAGAACACTCCTCGCTCAGCAGCACTGTCGAGAGATCCCCAAGTTTCTTCTTGTTGGTGAGGAGATCTTTCATGAAATTTGCGTACTTGGGCATCTTCGACAGTGCCTCCACAAATGGTACGCTGATGTTGAGCTGCTTCAACATTGCCATAAACTTGGCAAACTCAGTCTCCACCTTGTCTTTGTGTAGGCGGGTGGGGAAGGGAAGCTGGGGCACGTGCTCCTTCACCACTGGTTGTGGCTTGGGAGCAGGAGCTTCCTTCTCCACCCGCACTTCTGCATCACCGGCTGGAAGTGCTGAAGCAGGTAGTGGTGCCTCCTGCCTGGTCGGGGCAGGATCAGCTGATGTAGGCCTGCCGCTCCTGGTGAAAATGGCATCCAGCTGCTCGTGCGGGTCCCGTGGATTGGGGATGGTGGTGGCAGGTAGAGTCCCCGGGGCCCGAGCAGTAAGCTAGCGCGCTAGGACGTGTGGGATGACTGAAGGCCAACTTAATGATACGCTGTGTTTCGACTCGCACGGGCAACCGGGTGAGCCACACGACCATGTGGCCTGCCCGTGTGAGTCGGGAAATTCTGGTTTTTCAGCCAATTTCGAGCAAAAAGTGGGAGAATCGGATTTTGAGAGCAAAAACAGAGCCCTAGAGAGAGAAAGTACGAAGAACACATCCTAGAAGCTATCTTGGAGCTGGGTTTCGTCAAATCGAGCTTGGAGATCGTCATAGGAGTGGAAATCATCATCCCGGAGCAGATTTTCCTCATCATTATGAGTATGACTACTCCGATTACTGTTTTCTCCTCTCTCTCTATGGAGTAGAACCTTTCTCTCACTTGGGTATGAAGAACCCTAGTTCCATGTGTTAGGGATTTGATTGTAATAACTTGGGATGATTACAATGTAGTCAAAATCACGTTTTAAAACTTAAAAACTTACAGTTTTACGCTTTTAGGTCACCAAAACGCTTTCGTTTCTATATAAAATCGTTAGTGCATAAAATCGAACAAAATTAAGATTTAAAGCTTAAAATCTTACGCTTTTACGCTTCTAGTTCACAAAAATGCTTTACGCTTTTACGCTTTTAGTTCACTAAATGGTTATTATTTTCAAGTAATTAATTACAAAAAGTATATTTTAAAGGTAAATCCCCAACAATATGATACATTTGAGATTAAAAGATACATACCAGGTACTTGGATGCATTCTCATATTCAATACAATAATCAAATTCACCAGCTAGGCCATTCTCAAATTCTAGTATAGAGGGGAATGTGGTTTATTATTAAGATTATTTATGTTTATGAACTTATTGTTAAGATGCTATATGTTGGTCTACTTTAGACATAAATTGAAGGCATTTATTAACTTATCTAAATTCCTAGCACTCATATTTTTATATAGTATATGTCATACTTAACAACTTTTTAGTTATTTTACAGGACGCATCAAAAACTTACGCTTTTACGCTTTGATTCTACGTTTTACGATTTTACCCCTTTTCCGCTTCTAGGTAGAATCGCGCTTTTGACTGCATTGGATGATTATACTGTTTGGTTTTAATCGAATGATGCATGTTTATTGAATTGATTGAAGTCTGATCAGCTTTTCTCGATTTCTGCTGCAACCTGAGATAGATAGAATCTTATTAGGTTGTTAGAGCCTCTTCATTCGATAGTAGGAGATTGGTTATACGAGAGTTAGCCAGTTTACTGCTTTGTACTGGAATTCAATTCCAGTAGTGGAGTTCTGTGTTCATAGCCTCAGCTTTATATCCCGGTGAAGACTAGTCGTCTGCCGGGTAGTTAGACTGAGAGGGCTTGGTCAGCTTAAGAGATTCCAAGCTACTTTCGGATCTTCCGCAGTCTAATCAACAGTGAATCAACCCAGGGGAATTACAATAGAACCTAACTAAGGGGCTAGGGGGACTCATTCCCGAGTGACTCTTTCCTGCTTAAGAAAACCGAACCATTTCCTGCTTTCTTACTGCTTTTGCTTTAAACAACAATCAATCGAATTAGTTGGCTAGATAATAAATCATTACGGAGTAAGCAGTAGATCTAGAGCCCGGGTTGATAATAGAACTTGCCTGTTACTGCATTCCCGGACTGCGATTACACTTGGTCGTAGTTTGGTGTTGTGTTTTGGCGTGTCAATGATGATGTTGAGGACTTAGATGTTAATGTTGATCATAACAATTTTCTGTTAATCTTAGCTATTAACTAGATTAAGTGATTTCTATGAGGTCTGAGGTTGCTCATATTTGTTTTTATATTATGTGAAAGAACAAATCTATTGATTTATTTATGTTTATTTAGTAAACAAATTTACCTTGAGAATTAATTAAGTGATCTGTGGTTGACTGATATTCAGAATATGCCTTGTTATTACTATTTGGTGTATAAAGTGTTAATTTGATTATGAACCTTAAAATTTTACGATTTTAATCTTCAATTCCTATTTCACCTAAGTTTTTTATTTTTCTTAAAATCTCGATTTTGAATGCATTGTTTGAGGGGAAACAATTTGGGATCTCAACTCTAATGAGACAATTCAACCAACAATATCAGAAGTGGATGACAATGGACTGTGGTCTCCAATCTTCCATCCCAACAACACATATTTTGAGTGTTGTGCCTCCGACTTCGATAGTCTATATATGGGATGGGGCCATTAAGAGTGGATCCCACTCGACGGGCGGGATGGTTATCCCGAATCAAGAGAGGGAAGTCCTCTTGGCTAAAGACGTGCAGTTTTCGGATATTGATAATCCTATGGTTATTGAGCTGCTTGTTCTCTGTGAGGCTATTCTCTGGTGTATTAGCCAGGGATTTAGGGAGGTGAGGTTGGATGGTGATGCGTGATTATCGACCAGATCAATCGGGCTGATACCCAGGACAATTAGATTGGGGCTATTCTGGAGGAGATTGTGGGCTATTTTGCGATACATACTGGGTTTAGTGTTCGATTTGTAGGTCGACGTAGTAATAGGGTAGTCTATTTGGTGGCTAGAAAGGCCCTTTTGTTGTACCCGACTATGAGTCGTTGATTTGATTTTCTGACATGGATTCATTCTAGGATGTAACTACCTATTCTTCCAATCAATATATGATTATCTTTTGTAAAAAAAATTGTTGTTATTTTATATATTCAGAAATAGCTGCGAGTTGTAGACAACATGTTTTGATCTGACTTATATGTTTGTATATAGAGGGAGCTAGATTTTTGGAATGTATACTGAAAAACTAGTAAAAGATACTGACAAAATGAAATAACTTTCACCTCATCGTCGTATTCAAACTAACAGCACGAGGTTAAATTTTCATATCAAGCTCATCGGTTACAACATCGCGAACCCAATAAGTGGGTGCATAGTTTTTTAATATAATTAAGGATGAAAACAATGCAATCTCAGACAATTTCATGACATGCACTTGGTAAATTTAAGTTCTTGAAAACCAAGTTTCACAATTCTAAAAATGTTCCCCTTAAATTTTTGCATTCAGTGAAATGCAAGAGAAGAAGTGTATGCTAATAGCGCAGGTAGTAAATTCAGTGATGAAGAAAATGGTATTATTGAGATAAAGGAAGAGATTATTGATGGTCGATATAGAAATTTCAAAGATGGGAGTAAAGAGTGAATGGTTGATAATATTTATGACTAGCGTGAGCCCCGGCTATTTGGCCGGAGGAAGGTGAGGTATGAAATTTGATAATGTAATGGTGTGTATAGCTTATTGTTGTATAGTTTTTTTTGGAAACACGTGATAAAAATAGTGAATATTAGTAGGAAAGAGACATGAATGATGCAACGAATCAAAAATCAGCCTTATGAACCAAAATCAAGTACATATTACCTTGTGAAACAATATTGTTTCTAGTAATATGATGAGGTGGAGTAAGTTTTATAGAAAACGAATTCCAGAAAATCAAATAAAAAATCACCTATCCCGCCGGTTTTCGGTAAATGAGCATCTCACAATCGTTGCTAGCTTTTACTCGGCCGGTTTGGCCGATTAATTTGCTTTATAAAACTTTCATCTTGTCATCATTGTGCTTTCTGGTTTTTTGTCAAGCCATGATAAAATCTAAAGAAATCAAGAATGAACAACACGATTTGGGATAGGAACCACCGTTCATGTATCCCTAGAAAATGGTGGTAAACACGGACTCACCTGCCAAACTGGTTTGGAATGAGATTTTTATCGGGTATCAGGGAACCATGTGATTATAAATTATACTTGATCAAAATGGGCCAAAATTTGAAATTCAACATGTTTGACCGACCCATGCCAAACTCTAATTATTCTTTACTTTTAAACTTTCTATTTGAAAAAAAATAATCAAAAAAAGAGATGACTGCAGTTCGCCATTTGCACATCACTAATTCGGGAATAAAACTATAGAATTTCGAAAGGAAACTGAAAATGTTTAGGATTGTTTTAATGTTAAAAATAACCAAATAGATCTTTATGTTTAGTTTTTTACTAACAAAACCAAACAATTCCCTATAATATACACTATAATTTAATCATTATGATATCAAATAGTTACATAATGTATATTTGAAATGATAAAAATTGGACTAATTGGGTTGGTCGAGGTTGAACCATTGAATCACTTTAAAATACATTATATTTTAGCCACTAAGATATAAAATAATAGCATAATAAATATTATGCTAGAGAAAATAGCTTGTTTTAGAATGACAAACCCATGATGTTCATTTGTTTTACTTGATGGGCAAATCCCGTGTAGGTCAGGCCCATTCAACTCTTTTATTTTATGATTAGCGGTTAGTCTATTAGAATCCATGCATTAGTTTATTGTTAAATTTTTTTTCTTTTTAGCAATAAAAAGGAGTATTGCTTTTGCCTTTTCATATATATTTTACCACCACGGAGAAATAAAAGGACTTAAAGAAAAAAATTGACACTCCTGGACCCGTTAAAATCCGCATGTGTACAGTAAGTTGGCCCGTTCCACAGAGAAAAAAGAAAAACAATTGACACTCCCTATTCTACCCTTCCTACAAACGCTCCTGGAGCAGGGAATTTGAAATGGGGGAAGGATTTTTCCCTCTCTACGATTATATGTTTTTAATTAAAAAAAAATAAAACAAATGTACTTAGTGTGATTGGTTATGATCTTTGCTCTTTTTTAAAGTGGTCATCGTTCGAATCCTAGTAAGTGTCTTTTTAATGAATAAAAAAAAGTAATTGTGAATACCAAAATGTCCTTCCTACTTTCACTCTGGATGCAGGAAATTTGAAATGGGGCTTCAAGTTTTCTCATTTGGCTTTTATTTATTGTGTAGATTTGGATGAGGTGAAATTCTACTATCGTAAAAAGGAAAAGACTATTGATGATAAATATAAAGTTCATTAATGATGATTAAGTTGTTTGGAGAAGATGCTTTTGATGGCATAGCAATGAAGAAGAAATCCAAAAAAGAATTTGCAGTAACTTCTAACATGAAAGAGTAAATTGGAGTGCGTTTTGAATATTAATATTTTAAAATCGGTTTCCAATATGAGTTATTGTGTTTCCTTTTGATAAGAGCTTTTGTCCATGAATTATAAAGATGTTGTAAAACTTATGAGATATGTTGTTGTTTTTTTTTTTTTTTACTTTTAGTAAATGAATAATTTGAATCATTTCATGGTAACAAATAAATGATTCAGATAATTACTATTATTGTGTATGATATTGATTAATCCGCCCAACGAACAGGCCCAAATCTGATATATTCATGTGGTATTCCAAGCACTGTTCAAGAAGACGCGATTAATCTCTCGCCTAGGCGCGCTTAATAGCTGGGCAGGAGGAAATCGCTCCGTCTAGCCCTGGGCGATTGATCTAGGCACCTAGGCACTCGGAGGCGCGTTTTCACTTTGGTGGGTGACGCCCAAAACAACTAATAAAGGGGGAAAGTGTAGCTTTTTTGTGAAAATCTCAAACCCTATTCTGTTTCCCATTTCCATTCGGCCAGCCGCTCCCCCTCACCGACCAGCAGTGAGATTCCTCCTCATGGTTGGCGACTTGGGATGTTTGGGATTGTGGAAAAGGGTTGTATGTGTATATGAATGGATGAATAATGATATGGCGACTTGTGTTTTTGTGGATTATGGCTTATCTATCATATTTTTTTGCAACGTTTAATCTCGCCTAGGCAACGACTAATCGACCTGGGCGGTGCCTCCTCGCCTAGATAGCGCCTAGCGTCTTCTTGAACATTGATTCCAAGTGTGACTTGCCTGCTAAGTGCTAACATTCCTAGGAGAACCATTTCAGTCGGCCAATGTCGTGTCATGCAAGGAAGAGCCCAAGCTCGCCGACGCGGCCACTAAAATTAAAATGGCACAAATTTCTTCTTTCCAAAAACTATTTTTAAATGAAGAGATGTTTGGACCAAAATCCCAAATGTGGCCCAAGGAATATATACTAAAAAAAGGTAAAAGTCCTCCGCAGAAAAGATTTGTTAATGCTGGCAAACTGGCATAAGTGTAAAAAGGCGATATTGGGCAACTCCCTCGAAAGAAAGAATCCTTCCTTCCTTCCTTGTTCGAGAAGCTAAGACCAGCACCAGTCCACCAACGACCCCTTTCCTTCCTTTCCTTCCTTTATAACTACTAGCTAACTAATGTCTCTTCTCTCTTCCATTTCATTTCAATAAACAAACCAACCATTCCGCTTCCCAGAATTAGCGGATCACCAGAGAAGCCCAATTTTTTTTCCCAAGAATTTCAAGAAAAAAAAAAGAAATTAAAACAAAAAAGTTAGTTCTTCTCCTAATTCCCCGGTGCCGATCAACTCCAACCCACCCGGCAAAAAAAAAAGCTCCGACCCCCTCTGATCTCCTCCGCCGCCTTCCTGCCAGCCAGCGGCCGGTCGCCATGAACGACCGCCCCAACCACAATGAGACGGTCGTCCCCATCCTCGACCTCGACGGTCTCAGGGTGATCTCTCCGGTGGGGCGCGGGGCGAAAGGCGTCGCGTTTCTGGTGAGGAATCATCCCTTCGGCGAGTCCTGGGCGCTCAAGGTCATCCTCCGTGATTTGGTGGAGAAGAAGAAGAGCCCCGACGCCAAGGACGGCGGCGAGTACAAGCGGATCTGGCTGGAGCAGCGACTCCTCAGCCGCTTCAAGCACCCGCTTCTGCCTCGCCTCCGTGGCATCCTCACCACCCACAAGATCGTCGCTTACGCCATCGATTATTGCCCCGGCCGGGACCTTAATCACCTCCGCAAGCAACAGACCGAGAATATGTTCTCGCCGGCCATCATCAGGTAATTCATTTTTCGTTTAATTCATTTATTTATGATTCCTGCAACAGATCGAGTTTTATTCCGTTCTATGAAATGAAATGGGATTTTGGTGGATGAAATTTGAAATTTGAAATTTGAAATTGCTTTTTCGGCAGATTTTACGCTGCGGAATTGGTTCTGGCGTTGGAGTACCTCCACAACTCCGGCATCGCCTACAGGGACCTGAAGCCGGAGAACATTTTGATTCAAGAGAACGGGCACATTATGCTCGTCGATTTCGACCTCTCCACCGAGCTCCCTCCGCCAACTCCTCCTCCTCCTCCTCCTCCTCGCAAATCTCAGGCGGCAAGGAGGTCCTGCTCCGGCCGGCGGAAACGGGCATTGAGTTTACAGCTCTTCTGCAAGTGCTCCTCGGGGATCACGCCGGAGGAATTCGCCGACCCTCCGCCGGAGCGTCAGCACTCGATGTCGTCGTCGGCGGCGGGGAAATCGAAATCGAATTCGTTCGTGGGGACGGAAGAGTACGTGGCGCCGGAGGTGATCCAGGGGTACGGCCACGACTTCGCGGTGGACTGGTGGTCGCTGGGGGTGGTGATGTACGAGATGCTGTACGGACGGACGCCGTTCCGCGGGGCGAACCGGAAGGACACCTTCTACCGCATCCTGACCCAGCCGCCGGACCTCGCGGGGGAGCCGAATCCGCTGAGGGACCTGATCGGGAAGCTTCTGGCGAAGGATCCTAGGGAGAGGATGGCGGTGGAGGAGATCAAGGGCCACGAGTTCTTCAAAGGGCTGGACTGGGATTCGGTGGTGGAGGTGTCGCGGCCGCCCTACATTCCGACCAGTGTTTGGGCCGCCGACAGGGAGGAGGGCGGAAATGTAAATAAGAGCATCGACGTGGAGTCATTCGTCCAGAGAGTATTTAGCGCCGGAGAGGTGGAGAAGGAGGAAATGAATCCAGTAGGTGACGGCGTCAGTAGGCCAGAAGGAAATCATGGAGGAGAAGAGGAGAAGAAAATGAAAAATGGACCTCCATGTGACGACGATGATACTCGGAATTTTGCTGTTTTCTGATATTTCTCACCCTTGCCAAACTAATCTTCACAGTAAATAGTAAATACTAAATACTAATGAATTCGATGTATTCCCTTAATTCTTAGACTTAATTCATCTATAACTTATCATAGTGTTATCATATGAGGACATGAGTTAATCTGAGCCCTTCAGCGAAAAACTATTCTGTTTTTTTTTTGGGTGAATTCCTTCTTCTTTTTCTTGAAGAGATATGTAGCAGGTTATAGCTAGATACCTAATTAAATAGGAAGAGGAAATAGTTATGTAGTTCAATAGTAATGGTAATAAACTAGTAGGTGTATATAATGAGAGAAAATTACGTATGAGCTCGCTTTCATTAATGTACATATGACCTATGCCACTGTTTTTTAACTAAATTGTAAAAATAATTAACTCTTAGAATGAGAACGCAAAAAAAAAAAATTATGATATATCGATTCAACTTCTCTGACTTGCTAAAGGGGCAACCTCCAGTCTGTTTGGAGATCGTCAAGCTTTGAAATATTAACTTGAAAACAAGGATTCCTAATTAAATCTTCACTTTCCCTTATAGGTTGGGTTACTTTCCAAACCTAGAAATAGCGTGGGATAAATTCTACTTAGGAGAAGAAATACTTTCCAAACGTAGAAATAGCGTGTTATTGTAATTACCGGCTCAAGATAGGGTACATAACCCATGGTTATGCACCCATCAATAACCAAATCTGGACCCTTCATTTTGAAAATTTAGATCTAAAAATGGAGAATTAAAGGCTATTTTTATTTTCAATAGCTTTCTTAATTGACTCATATCTTTTTCGTTTTAACTCGGATTTTAATTTTTTTTGCACAGATGGAACGAGTTCACCGTGCTCTACAAAATGAGATCAATTTTCAATATTTTTTTAGGAAAAAAAATTCTGGCCTCTCGGTACCAACTGCATACCATATGGTATATTCTTCGTTTTTAATTCGTTTTTGAAAACGTTTGCACAGCAGGGACGAGTTCATCATGATCTACTGGATCTACAAATTTCTGGGTGAACAAATTATAGGACCAAAAAACACCACACAATACCATACAATACCACCCTGGTACGGGGTGGTATTGTATGGTATCTTCTTCGTTTTTAATTCGTTTTTGAAAATGTTTGCACAGAAGGGACGAGTTCATCATGATCTATTGGATCTATAAATTTCTGGGTGAACAAATTACAGGACCAAAAAATACCACACAATACCATACAATACCACCCTGGTACGGGGTGGTATTGTGTGGTATACAATGTTAAAAGTCGTAAATTACAATTAATATACTTCTACTATCATGTATTCAACCATCCTACAGTATTGGTTTGTTTATAGGGCAATGTCTATTTTTTACCCAAACCTTTTTCAGATTCTTTTATTTTAACCAAACCTATAGAAATTCTATTTATTATCCAAACGTATTATAATTTATCAAAGTCTGGGCATTCATTCTGTTACCGTTACTTATTTTGTCCACGTGAGAGGTGGGATTTTGTTTTGTTTTTTGATAATCTTTTTATTAAAAATAGTAAATGATGGTATTCTGACCGCCACGTAGGAAGTCAACTCATTATGGTCATACTTAGTCAGAATTACTAACAGAAAAGTTGAAGGAGAATTAACGTTTGGATAATTTTTAGGAATTCAATATGTTTGGTTAAAATAAAAGAATCTGAAAAAGGTTTGGGTAAAAAATAGACATTGTCCTTGTTTATACTACCATGGTACGTTTTTCAAAACATAGGTATGCTTTTATTTCAATACCAGTCAATACCATATGGTATATAGGCCGGTAAAAAATAGCTCAATTTTTTTTGTTCGAAAAATATATTAAAGTGGATATCATTTTGAAGAGCACAATTAATCTGATCTAACTGTGCAAAAAAAATTAAATTTCGACTTAAAATGAGCGAGAAATCGTCCGTTAAAGATTAAAGAGGGAAAAATTAAAGGCTTTCTATGAGAGAGAGGATGCTGATGTCATGCTGATGTGGACGGGTTACTCATAGTTACTCACCATAAAGTTACTGACCTGATCCATTCTCGTAAGGTAATTACCGGTGGACGTGGTCGACTGGTCGTTGTAGGTTTGGTTTCTTTCCAACGAAGCAAAGCGGAAAGGAAGGGTCACGAGTAGGGAAAACTGAAAAGTCGCCTGCTGCAGCAACGCAATTGTCTTCCCCTCTCATCCACTCAATATCATCTATTCATGTATGGTGTTTATGAAAAACGGTCAAATTGGGAATAACACGCCAATTAGTCTAAAGAAAGAAAGAACGTACGAGCTTATACTTTGAAATGTGTTTGTCCACAATTTTTCCCGGGTTAAATAATAACAATAATAATCATGTAAATATAAAAAGCAGAACATGACAGTTTCAATTGCTTGAATGAAAGAGAAATGACCTTGCCCGCAAATATCTATCTTTAGTCTTTCCTATGAGTGTTTGTTTGTACATTTACTTTCTTTAATTTTTGGATCGATGTAAAGAAGAAGTTATTGTTGTCATTGGCAGATTCAGAATTCTGGAATAGATATTTCGGTCGATAATATAAATTATTAAATAAATAAAAAATAGTTTTATAAAGTTCAGATGACTCATGAAAAGAACATATTGAAAATGAATTGACTCTTAGATACAAATTACGAGATTGTCTATTCTTTCTCAAATTTTTCATCGAACCCCATTGGTACAACGAATCACTATAAATTTCCGTATTTTGAAAAGTTTGTAAAATAAATTCATCGCTTATGTTGCACATAAATCATTTTGGTACACAACTAAAAAATCATTCATGAATTGCACACTCAACCGATTCAGAAAATTATTTTTTTATCAACTTCATATCTAAAATGATCATTTTGCAGCTTGCAGTTGCAACAGGTAAAGTTAGTACTAACTTCAAATCAAGTAAACTAAAAGATAATAGGTATCATATCCTCTTTCCACCATTCGTCTAGCTAGGTCATCAATTTATTGCGATTCATTGAAGCTATAACCTTTCATTGACACAAGTTTGAATTTTTAAATAAAAAGGCCAGGGGTGTAGGCTAGTTTATTCTTAAAATGGAATTCATTTTTCGTTTGTTTAATAAAGGGCAAGAGGTGAAAGTCGTGTTTTATAATAAAAATGGGGATGTGGGTTCTTAAGACACGCAAAAAATGAGTTTATTCATTATTGTTAATTAAATATTAAATAAATAAGGTATATTTACATATTTTAGTAACTTCGTAACAATATGTTTTTTTAAGCATGATGAATGTGTGCCAGTTACAATTATCGGAGGTGTGTTGGAAGTTCAGGAATCGCATTTTTGTACCAGCGATTTTGGAGTCTGTCACAAAAAATTTGGACGAAGGTGTGTCGGCCGACGAATCTGGGGCATACTTGGGTCTGCCACTGATTGTTGGGCTGACTTGAGTCTACATGTGCAGCCCATGTAGATGCCAGTACGTGGATTGACACAACTACGTTCCTAGGTCTAAGAGAATATTATGTAAAATGGTACAAAACTTATTGCAAGGCCTGACCGATTCATTCCGTGCAGGTCATTGTCAGTAGTTTGCACGTATCAATAACTACCACATTCTAGGTCAAGTTTAACCTATAATGGCGTTGTCATATAGTGGCAATCAAGGTCGTATTCACTCGGGTCCTAGTACCCTAGCCTACTTCCCACATTGTTTTTATCTAGCAGATCGATTTAAGGGGTTGTGTTGGAGGATTCAAGTGAAATAACTAGTACAGAGAATAAACAAGGATATTAGCAGGTACATCGGGGAACTAACCCTCGCCCTAGTCTAGGTCTATCATGCAAATGACTAAACATGTTGGGTTAGGCGAATGTGGTGAGTGAGCTCTTTTCCGTCATATTTGTGATTATCCAAACGCCTCTGAACACGCCCTACCTACCCCATTGTCACCTCGGTATAGGCTTATGTATCTTGGGCTTTAAGAACTTGGGGAGGACTTGATGTTGACTACTCCATAAAGGAGGGAAGAAGATACATAGAAGAATTTGGGGAATACTTGATGTTGAAGAAGATGACTCCTCTCCTATAGCTTCTCCTCCTTCTCCTTCTTCTCCTCTTCTCCTTCCTTCAACTTCTCTCTCTCTGAACCAGAAATTTCTATCTCAAAATCAGCTCTCCCAAAATGGGGGAATAGTTCCTCTATTTATAGACTTCAGGGGGACAGACAAGTTCGCGGTCGAGCAGGGGGAGATCACGGTCGTGATCTTTTCCTTCGAGACCACGATCTTCAGGCGTAGCCGTGTTGGTCGTCATCTGCTGGGAGTTCGCGGACTGACTTCACGGTCACAATCCGTGAGTCGCGGCCGCAAACTTCCTTGCAGTCAGGGAAGACGGTGACCATGATCCGAACGTAGAAAGTTTTTGTTCCTTCTTGGGTCGCTTCCTCACAAAGTTCGCGCCCAAGGGCTCCAAATTCACGGCCGTGAACTATGGTCCTCCTGCCTCGATCTTCTCTCCTTTTTCACGGTTTGTTGTCTTGGACGAGATCTTCCACGTCCAAGTTGTAATCTTCAGCTTCCTGCCATGTTGCTACACTTGTGCCCTTTTTCGTACCTAATTCACATATATCGTATAAAACACCCTAAAATCACGACATAATCAAATAGGAACGAAATAGGGATGCAATCGATAATATTCTTCTGATTATGCACATGAATTGGCACGAAACAAACCAAAATATGAAGGGAAAATAACACCAATTTGGGTGTTATAAAACTCCCCCACACTTAGGTGTTTGTTTGTCCCCAAGCAAACCTACTCAAACTAATGCATCTTGATAGACAAATCAACCGGCAGGGGGGTTGCAATCTACTTCTTCATTGCATAAAGAAGAGTAGACGGAGACGTGTAAACGCTAGTATCATCTTACTGTGATGCACAAACTCTATGGTGAGGACCATACCTACTACCTTGGGATGAACATTCAAGGTGCACACTGGAGGACTTCTCAACAACAATTAAGCACAAGAACTATTGAGGGTGCCCTTTATTATTTATTTCAATTTAGGAGTTGTCTTTTATTGGTCCTTTTTCAACATTGACGCGCATTGCTCCAAACTCTTGCAAACACTTTGCAAGCAAGCATCTCTCCCTCATGCCCAAGAGATGATGGATCATTGCCTTCCCTATCAAGGTCACATGTGGGGTAGTTGAAGGGCAAATTTGTCTTAGCTCGAGCACCACATCCCATCCTGCAGTCTACATTGGTTTGCCACACATGTTGGGTAAAAACGAGAGTTGAGGTCTCTTGAATCGCTAAAAGGTGCTTTATACTTGTCATATGATTCCGTGAGGAGGAGAGGTGTTCGGGGATGGTAAGTAGTGAAAGATGGTCGGGACCCAATAAAGCTATCCGAACCCCAAACACATCCTCGAATGGCACTCCGAGTCAAGAGAAAAGACCTTTGACGACTTAGCTCAAACACTATGCTCGGTTGCCTCTCACGTGAGAACCTCTTTTTCAAAAGTTTTTTTTTTTTTCAAAATTGAGCACAAATTTGTTAAAGTTTTAAGTTAAAAATGATGGAGAGTCTCGCCCACATGTTCTTCCCAAAATAGCAAACATTATCAACTCACCAAAGAGGAAGAAAAGAGTAAAACCTCTCATACACCGGTACTCTAATCATGCAACTACTCCCTAGCGAACACAACACATTAATCATCTATCAACTCAAAGCATACTGAGTAGGAAGTTGCAAGAAACACGGTGTTTTGGAACCCTTAAATTTGAATTTTTTTGGGTATTGTATTCTAGGTTTCAAAACACAATCAAAAAGCCATTCAACACCACAAACACGCACAGTCGCTAGCATACACTCCCATAAGCAATCATCAACGTCTTACATTCATAATCAAGGGAGGATACTAGTGATTCATGACTCAATGAATCATGATAATCATTCAAGCATTCACACACATCCCCCCCCCCCCCCACACACACACACTTGAGCGACACATTGTCTTCAATGTGGGAGATTCAAAAGAGAAGATCATGAAGGTTACCATAGGATGGGTTGTGGGTTGGTAAAGGTGTACAAGTGTAGTTCTTTGTCTTCCTGGTGGTTTTCACAGCGATAAAACGCATAAAAAATAGAGGAAGATGATTATAAGACATAGTGAAACTGAAGGTGCATAAAATAGTTAAAAATTACCGTCATGTGAACAACGAAAAAATTGCAAAATATAAACAATACCAACATGCTTCCTTAATGTCATAAGCTAGATGAAAGTATTGTGGAGGTCAAGGATCACATAAAAGTAGAATCTCTTCGGCACGATGTGACAGACCACCAAGATAAAGTTTGAGCCTATGGCCGTTAACCTTGGATTCTCCCCTTTCGGTATTGGCGATATGAACGTCTCCATATGGGTACACTTTGGTGACCACAAAAGGTTTGTACCACCTGGATTTAAGTTTTCCTGGGAACAATCTGAGCCGAGAGTTATAGAGTAGGATCTTATCCCCTTCCTTGAACTCCTTGTGGTTGCGTAGTCGGGAATCATGAACTCTTTGTTTTCTCCTTGTAAATCTTAGTGTTTTCATAAGCCTGAAGCCTCCACTCCTCGAGTTTCATTAACTATGGCTTCCATTCCTCGCCACAAGTGTTTCATCGAAGCTGAGAAGTTTAATTTCCCAATATGCCCTGTGTTCCATTTCCACCGGAAGATGACATGTTTTCCCGTAGACGAGGCGATATGGAGATGTGCCAATTGATGTTCTGTACGCTGTTTGATAGGCCCATAGAGCATCGTCTAATCGTAGTGACCAATCTCTGTTGGATTGTGAGACAGTCTTCTCAAGGATTCGTTTCAACTCACATTTGGTCAACTCCGCTTGGTCGCTTGTTTGAGGGCGATAAGACATGGAGACACGATGACGAACATCATATCTTCTTAGTAACTTCTCGAATTGCTCTTGGAAGTGCGTACCTTGATCACTGATTATCTCCCTTGGAGTGCTAAATCTAGAGAAAACTTTCTTCAAAATCTTGCAAACTTGGCGAGAATCATTCGTTGGGAGTGCTTGAGCTTCGGCCCATCTAGATGCATAATCCACTGCTACAAGAATGTGTTTGCATCCAAAAGACGAAGGGAATGGCCCATAAAGTCAATACCCCATACCTAAAAAATCTCACATGTTATAAAGATGTCTGAGGCATCGCATCTCTTGATGAAATATTCCCCAATCGCTGACATTTATCACATCTACTTATGAAATTGATAGAATCCTTGAAAATGGTCGGCCAGAAAAATCCATATTGTAGTATCTTCATTGTCGTTCGACTCCCCCCATGATGTCCTCTAGCAGCTCCAATATGAAAGTGGAAAAGAATTGCTTTGGCTCCCTCTAAATCCATACATCATCTAATCATTCCATCTGAGCCCACCTTGAATAAGTAAGGGTCTTCCAAAAAGAAATTCTTAATATCTGTGAAGAATTTATTCCGCTCAAGACTAGTAATATCCTTTGAAAGCTGCTTTGTTGCCAGATAATTTGCCACATCTGCAAACCATGGACGGTGGTCTTCTCGTGTTTGTACAAGATAAAGTCTTTCATCTGGGAATGAATCATTAATTTCTCTTCTGGACACTTCATTGGCCGCTAGACATTCTAACCTGGAAAGATGGTCAGCAACGAGGTTCTTCGCTCCCTTCTTGTCCTCGATTTCAATGTCAAACTCTTGCAATGACAGTATCCATCGGATAGGATGAGGCTTAGAGTCCGACTTTGTCATCAAGTAACAGAGAGCAGAATGATCTGTGTAAACAATGACCTTGGAAAGAACCAAGTAGGGCCGGAATTTGTCAAATGCAAAGACCACAGCAAGTAGCTCCTTTTTAGTGGTAGTATAATTTTCTTGAGCATCATTCAGAGTCTTACTTGCGTAACAGATCGGTTGAAAGTGCTTGTCTCTCCTCTGACCCAAGACTGCTCCTACAGCGAAATCGCTTGCTGACAAGCTATGATACTATACCAATCTACGACCAAGTATAATCGCAGAAAGGAAATGCAGAATAGTGGTTAAGTCTAATTATCAACCCGGGCTCTAGGTCTACTGCCTACTCAGTGAACTCCTATCATCTAGCGGGAACAAGAGAGTGAAGTGTTTTTGGTGCAAAAGAAAACAGGAAACAAGTAATGGTCTGGCTCTTTCAAGTTCAAAAGGTCATCCAGATATGGATCGCCCTAGTGTGCAGCTAGTTCAGGTTATACGGTCCCAAATTACTCAGATTGATAGATAAACCACATAAAATTCTTAACAAGTCTGGACTCTCGACTAAAGTGGTCCAGACCCTTGATTCGAATACCCGGCGGGCGACTAACATCCACCGGTATACACTAACCAAGGATAATCACGCAAAAGTTCCACTACTGGCCTTATGTTCCAGTACGGAGCAGTGAATCGACTTCTTGACCAAAGCAGTCGATTCAACACTTTCAATTAAAGGTTACTCTTTTAACCTATGCAAAGAGTATCATTCTAGGTTAAAGCCGGAATCACACAGGTTTGATCAGGACTCATGCAATTCTGAATAATTCCTCAACTGAATTTATCCAACCAATCATTCACAACATGGGATTCATACAATCATTCCTAACATACACATCTAGGGTTCTTCATACCCTGATGAGATGGAAATTACTCCATGGAGAGATGTGAGAACATCATGCTCAGAGTAGACATCATCAAGGCGACAATGGAAGACTGCTCCTGGCGGATAATCGATACTCCGAGGTTGGGGAATCAAGATCCGATGTCTTCAGATCGCTCCAATCCTTTCCCAAGGGTTTCTCTTCGTCACTCTCTCTCTAGGGTTTGGTTTTTGCCATTAGAACTCAGAAAAATCCATCCTTTGCAAATTTCCTGAGCAGCCTATAAATAGACTGAGAACTCGCGAGTTACGGCAGTAACTCGCCTTGCCAGCCCATAACTTGCTGAGAAACGACGTCATGGTTGCACTGCCTTCGTTAAAGAGTTACGGCTTCCTTTAGAGAGTTACGGCCTTGACCGTAACTTGAAAAGGGAGACCGTAACTCTTGAAATGGTTCTAGAACTCAATCGCAATGCTTCCCAAGAGTTACAGGTGCCCTAACTTGAGGGGTTAGCCCGTAACTCAAGAGAAGCTCCTGGAACTCCTTCATGCTCGCCCTTGCAACTTGTGGCCTCCTCTGCTGAGTTACGGGCCACACCGTAACTTGCAAGGTCTGGCCGTAACTCCCTAGCCAAGAGGAGACTGCCCTTCCGCTCCAAATCATCCCGAACTTCGCTCATTCGTGGCTTTTCACATGTTAAGTCCTGAAGCATCATAAACGAGCACAACCTAGCGTAAAATAGGCCACGAGAGCGAAAAAACAAGCGAGAACAGTCAAGAAATGACGGGAAAAACATGTTTGAAATATATCAATATACTTGCATCGCACATCAATTCAAAAGGTGATTTCCAGTCCGGAGACATCATGATTGGTGCAGTGGTAAACCGACTCTTCAAGGTCTTGAAAGCATCCTTGCACGCTGTAGAAAACTCAAAGATCTCGTCTTTCTCAAGTAGTTTGGTGAGAGGTAGGGAAATCATCGAGAAAGCTTGTATGAATCTTCTGTAGAAACCAGCATGACCGAGAAAACTCTAAATTCCCTTTACCGTAGGTGGTGGAGGTAGCTTGCTAATGGTTTTGACCTGCTCTATCCACCTCGATACCCTGCTTGGATATTTTATGTCCATGTACCATTCCTTCTTGAACCATGAAATGACATTTCTCACAATTCAGTGAGTGATTTGTTTCTGTACATCTCTCCAAACTTTCTCCAGATTCCGAAGGCATAGGTCGAAAAAGTCTCCAAATACAGAAGAATCGTCCATGAAGACCTCCATTATTTCTCTCTCCAGCTTGTCAAAAATAGCAATCATGCATCATTGAAATGTTGCAGGAGCATTGCAAAGACCAAAAGGGATTCTTCTATAGGAAAATGTTGTGAAAGGGGAGGTGAACGTTGTCTTTTCTTGGTCTTCTGTAGAAATGAGAATACGGAAGAACAAAAGTGATAGTCGTGTTCGGCAAGTCGTTCCAATACTTCATCAAGGAAAGGAAGAGGGAAGTGGTCCTTCCTAGTTACTTCGTTAAGTCTACGATAATCAATACAAACTTGCCACCTTATGAATGTCTGTGTGGGGGATGAGTTCGTTGTTATCATTTGGGACAATTGTCATTCCTCCATTCTTCGGTACCACTTGAGTTGGACTCACCCAATTGCTATCGGAAATTGGATACATGATGTTACACCCCGACATTTGGATCTAGGTTCGACCGAACAATTGGATCGACGGTTACGTATTAAGGGTTGCAACCGCGGGTTAGAAATAATAATAAGATTAGTTATCAATGTAATTATTAATATTATTATTATTATTTATTAGTACATAATCCTTCTCATCCCCACGTTACCCAACAATTAAAGGAAGAAAAAATATATATATAGCAAAACCCCCCATCCCCATCAACGCCCCTCCCTTCCTCGGTCTCTCTCTCTCTTGCTAACGTCTAATTAATGGTTCCAAATGCCCCGTTATATTGCCATTTCAATCGAGCAGCACCAGTCGATTCCTCCTTTCCCTGCAAACCGAGAGTAACGTTTCCCCATTCCTCCCTACCAGCGAAGCAGCGGTGGAAAAAAGAAAACCCGTTCCCAGCAAAGAAACGATCAGCAACGACCTCCCTCCCACGCCGTCAGCCGTCGAAGTCGCAACAGCAGCCCCGACAACGTGACTTTTGTTCCGCTCCGTAATGCTGACCGTTTCTCGTTTTGCCAACTTCCCTCGCCTGACCAGCCACTGCGGTCGCTTAACGACGGCGCTCTAGAGGTAAGGAATGACAGTTTGGGTGTGGTTTCGAGCTTTGATTCGTATGTATAGCTAATAAGATTGTGTTGACGACAAGGAGTACGAGGCTCGTTGGATAGTTGCATTAACGGACCGGCATGGTCATCTCGTAGAGGGCAATCCCAGGAGCATCCCGGCCTCGACGAAATCAAATTTTGACGTCGGATGAAGGAGAAACGAGCATCGAAAGCTTTGAACGGAAATCTGTCAATTCAAGTATCATTCTTGCTAATTCAAAAAGTTGGAGGAGTAGTTTCGTAATTTTCCAGAAAGGTCTTGGTCAGCTAGGTTGACTGGAAAACTTTAGTTTCGGTACCTGGGACCTGGAAATCTGACAGAATATTGTTTTGGTCGTAACTCGGTGATTTGGTGTCCAAACGAGGAACCGTCAATGCCTATAGAATCGTGGGAACAAGGAGAATTTAATGGGAGTGAGTCATGGAATTTTTACAGCAGAATCAGAGTCGCTATGATGGATTCGAGGTGAGTGTAAAGGGGGTAAAATCTCCGTCGAGGTCTTTTAGTTTATGTCTTTTAATTCAGTTATTAATTAGTTAATTTTTGAGTAATGCGCAATATGTGTGTGAGGCATCCCACCGCCTATAAGGACGGAGGGACGCGTTGTGCTATGTATGAATGTATGATTATAATAGTTGGTTAGTGGTAAGATGAACCCCCCGGGCGATTGGGCCACTACTGGATGCGGTAGATGGTCGGGTCACTGCTGGACGGCGAGACGTAATGCAGTAGTTGATCGATATGTTGGGGTCACTACTGGACGGCGAGACGTAACGCAGTAGTTGATCAGGCATGGACTGGACGGCGAGACGTAATGCAGTGCCATTGCCGAGTTTGAGTATGCAACCGGACGACGAGACCTAACGCGGTTGGCATACTAGGGTAGGACACCGGACAGCGAGACGTAACGCGGTGGTCCTAGTGTTTTGTGTTTTAGTTAACGATAGAAGTCGAGAGTTAAGGATATAAGTTGAGAACTTCTATGAGTTAATGTTTGAATAAAATATTAAGGATAAAAGCAAGAACGACGTTCGTCTAATAAAGGAAACCCGCTAATAATGTGTTAGTAAGGGTTTGCTTAGGGCAAGACCTTAGGAAGTAACGACGAGACTGACCCCTTCTCACTCACCAGGTCGAGGAAAGGTTAGCAGAAGCGGATCACGAGACGAAGCAGGGCGGGGCGAGCAGCAGTACCAGCATGGACAGGATATCAGGAAGCTCGTGAGGGGTCAAGTTTGAATAGTTAATTATTTTATCCATGGTTATTAGTATAAATTGGAGATTCTGGGTTAACTTGTTTTAAGTATTGTGGTTGCCCAAGTGTTAGGACTTTTCGTTTGAAATTCATAAATAATGTCAGTTTGTTTATTTTAAAAAGTGGTTTGGGTTGCTCTGGAGTAACCGGTTTTTTTGGGTTTTAATTATGGTTTGGTTTGTTTAAAAGGGTCGGGACGTTTCATTTTGGTATCAGAGCCGACACTCGTCTGTTTTTTGGTCTCCAAGGAATACTGGAGTGACGATTTGAGTTTTCAAGGTTTCTGTTTTTAAACGAAAGGAAATAGGGGGTGTCAGGTTTAAGGTTTTGTTAAGTGAGTCAGGGTTCTTTTGAGAATTTTTAGAATCTCCAGTATATTCTAATCATGATTAGGAAAATAACTTTGGGGGCCCCTACGGGGCTATGATACGTCTTGGAAAGGGAAAGGTGCAGGTTCATAAAAGGATCGCTTAGTGAACTCTTTTCATGAGTTAGAGGGGTTGTCCAAGGTAGCTCATATCCTATTGGGATGCTAGCTTATCAGTATAAGGTTGTGGAGAGGTAATGTATCTAGGGCGTTGATAGACAGTAGACAAGGAGTTGTGGTAAATGGCGGCCATCATCGAGAGGAAAGGATGCAAAGAGGGTTCGCTAGGATCACGCGATGATTGAGCTTAGGGAGACGACCCCTAGGAGCAGTGGAAATTTAGACTTTAAGTAACGATGGGAGCATATAAGGAGAAATTAGAATAGGTCTTAAGGAACTCGACAGGTCTTCCAGGAGCTCGACATCAAATTTTTGAAAGGAGGAATCATTCAACGAGGTAGACGATGTAAGGAATGAGGCTTCAGGAAGTCACGATGAACAAATTTCGAGGTCGAAATTTTTCTTAAGGAGGGAGGAAATGTGATACTTCAACTTCGATTTAAGGTCCAACAACCAGTATTGAACGAGCTGGATCAACGGGGGAATTTAAAAGGACAAGTAGCCACTCAAAGCTACTCGATGCTAACGAGCTTGGGAGAATACATTTGATGGTCAAGAGGGGGAAAAAAGTGAGGTAGACTATACGGGACAAGCAACAGACATCATTGAAGTTCATATGAAAAGAGTGAATTCTTGAGCCAAGGAAGCACGAGAATGAGGAGTATGGAAGGATGAGTCCGATCAAATTTCGGTGACAAAATTTTTATAAGGGTGGAGGAAATGTTACACCCCGACATTTGGGTCTAGGTTCGACCGAGCAGTTGGATCGACGGTTACGTATTAAGGGTTGCAACCGCGGGTTAGAAATAGTAATAATAAGATTAGTTATCAATGTAATTATTATTATTATTATTATTATTATTATTATTATTTATTAGTATATAATCCTTCTCATCCCCATGTTACCCTACAACTAAAGGAAGAAAAAAAAAATAGCAAAACCCCCAATTCCCATCAACGCCCCTCACTTCCTCAGTCTCTCTCTCTCTCTTGCTAACGTCTAATTAATCGTTCCAAATGCCCCGTTATATTGCCATTTCAATCGAGCAGCACCAGTCGACTCCTCCTTTCCCCGCAAAACGAGAGTAACGTTTCCCCATTCCTCCCTACCAACGAAGCAGCGATGGAAAAAAGAAAACTCGTTCCCAGCAAAGAAACGACCATCAACGACCTCCCTCCCACGCCGCCAGCCGTCGAAGTCGCAGCAGCAACCCCGACAACGCTACTTTCGTTCCGCTCCGACATGTCGGCCGTTTCTCGTTTCGCCAACCTCCCTCACTTGATCAGCCACCGCGGTCGCTTGATGGCGGTGCTCTAGAGGTAAGGAACAACAGTTTGGGTGTGGCTTTGAGCTTTGATTCGTATGTATAGCTAATCGGATTGTGTTGAAGACAAGTAGTACGAGGTTCGTCGGACAGTTGCGTTAGCGGACCGGCATGGTAAACTTCGACTAATCTTTGAGTGGTGGGTATCATCTCGTAGAGGGCGGTCCCAGAAGCATCCCGGCCTCAACGAAATCAAATTTTGACGTCAGATGAAGGAGAACCGAGCATCGAAAGTTTTGAAGGAAAATCTGTCAGTTCAAGTATCACTCTTGCTAATTCGAAAAGTTGGAGGAGTAGTTCCGTAATTTTCCAGAAAGGTCTAGGTCAGCTAGGTTGACTGGAAAACTTGAGTTTCGGTACCTGGGACCTGGAAATCTGGCAGAATATTTGTTTTGGTTGTAACTTGGTGATTGTGTTGTCCAAACGAGGAACCGTCAGTGCCTATAGAATCGTGGGAACAAGGAGAATTTAATGGGAGTGAGTCATGGAATTTTTAGAGCAGAATCAGAGTTGGCTTCGATGGATTCGAGTTGAGTGTAAAGGGGGTAAAATCTTCGTCAAGGTCTTTTAGTTTATGTCTTTTAATTCAGTTATTAATTATTTAATTTTTTAGTAATGCGCAATATGTGTGTGTGGCATCCCACCGCCTATAAGGGTGGAGGCACGTGTTGTGCTATGTATGAATGTATGGATATATGATTGTAATAGTTGGTTAGTTGTAAGATGAACCCCCCGGACGGTTGGGCCACTACTGGACGCGGTAGATGGTCGGGTCACTGCTGGACGGCGAGACGTAACGCAGCAGTTGATCGAGTATGTTGGGGTCACTACTGGACGGCGAGACGTAACGCAGTAGTTGACCAGGCTTGGACTGGACGGCGAGACGTAACGCAGTGCCATTGCCGAGTTTGGGTATGCAACCGGACGACGAGACGTAACGCGATGGTCCTAGAGTTGTTTGTTTGAGTTAGGGATAGAAGTCGAGAACTTCTATGAGTTAAGGATATAAGTTGAGAACTTCTATGAGTTAACGCTTGAATAAAGTATTAAGGATGAAAGCAAGAACGACTTTCGTCTAAGAAAGGAAACCCGCTAATATTTTGTTAGTGAGGGTTTATTTAGGGAAAGACCTTAGGAAGTAATGATGAGACTGACCCCTTCTCACTCACCAGGTGGAGGAAAGGTTAGCAGAAGCGGATCACGAGAAGAAGCAGGCGAGGCGAGTAGCAAAACCAGCGTGGAGGGGATATCAGGAAGCTCGTGAGGGGTCAAGTTAGAATAGTTCATTATTTTGTCCATGGTTATTAGTATAAACTGGAGATTCTGGGTTAGCTTGTTTTTAAGTATTGTGGTTGCCCAAGTGTTAGGACTTTTCGTTTGAAATTCTTAAATAATGTCAGTTTGTTTATTTTAAAAAGTGGTTTGGGTTGCTCCAGAGTAACCGGTTTTTTTGGGTTTTAATTATGGTTTTGTTTGTATAAAAGGGTCCGGACGTTTCAAATGATTCCTGCATCGAGCAACTTAATGATTTTGGCTTTAACCACTTTCACCATGTTGGGATTAAGGTGATGTTGTGGTTGAATCACCAGCTTGCTGATGTCTTATAAGTTAATTTTATGAGTGCAGAAGGATGGGATGATTCCTTGAATGCCCGCTATCTTCCAAGCTATAGCCTTTTCGTCCTTCATTAGCAGTTGAACGAGGGTTGTCTTCTGCTCTATAATGAGATGTGCATTGATTATCACCGGAATTTTTTTAGCCTTCTCACAAAAAAGCGTATTCTAGGTGTTCGGGTTGTGGCTATTATAAACTAGGTGGCTCTTCAATTGATGGTGCGATTCAAGTTATTTCCCGGAGAGGCTCCACCCTCTCATCAGTCTCTTACTAATTTCGTCATGCAGTGTGTTCAATTTCTCATTCAAGTTCAAATCCTTTGCGATCTCGGTACTGATAACACCTAAATTGCTGATTCACATTGAGGTTTGTTTCGTGTCAATTCATGTGCTTAAATGATTCAATATCGTCAATTGCGTCCCTTTTTCGCTGTTATTTGAATTCGATGTGATTTTAGGGTGTATTAGACGATACATGCGAATTAGGTACAAATCAAGGTCACAAGTGTAGCAAGGGGGCAGAAAGCTAAAGATCGTGACCTGGAAGTTGAAGATCACGGCTGGGAGCACAGCTCGCGATGTCCAGCTGAAGATTGCGACCTGGAAGGCCAATATCGTGACCGCGAATCGGAGGGCTAAGAAAGAGAACTACGCGAGGAAAGAGCCAAGGAGAAGCAGAGAGTTTCCTCAGTCAAGTCACGTCCAATGCACATTTTGCTCTCAAGGAAGATCGTGGCTGCGACAAGTGGATCGCGACCACGAAGTCAGCCCGCGATCTTCCCCTTTTAGAAGGCCATGACGACTACATTTTGAGATCGCGACCTCTTCTCAGAAGATCCCGCCCGCGATCTCCTCTCCTCTAGCTGCGAACTTCTCCATCCCCAAAAGACCTGTAATAGAAGACCCCTTTTCTCCTTTTAGATGAGCTGATTTTGAGAGAATTTTCTGGCTTTAGAGAGAGAGAAGAGAGATGGAGAAGGATGAGGAGCTAGAAGAGAGGGAGCATCTTCATCAACCCAAGTCTTCTTCAATTTCTTCTATGTTTCTTCTTAACTCTTTTATGCAGTAGTCCTCTAAGGTACCAGGGGTTCTAAACCCCAAATCCTAGTTTTAGGATTTATTATTTATGTATGGATATTTTAAGGTTTGAATGAATAAATGTGTTTATTTATTTGATTTAATTGATATTCTATCATGGATTGTGTTTCTGGTAGGACGCCCCAATCATCTCTATTAGCCTACTTTATGCTTCCACGCTGGGTATTGAGTTCTAGGGTTAGACGGGTATGCGCCATGAATCAAAACGTGATAGATGTATGAATAGGGACTTAGGGTGGTCGAGGCGACTGAACCCCTGCCTTAGGTTAGCCTTCCTAGATAGAACCCGGGATGAAACCTCGGTGTGGACGGTGGATAGTGTCCATTGAAATAAGCTATAAGCTTAATGCCCCAGATACGATAGCTTGGATCGAGGTGACTATATATGGGTTTAGGGGAGGCGTACTCGGAGGCGTGTGGATAACCACGAAAGCCCGCGAAAAAGTGCTCACTCACCACATTCGATAGCCCTAAGTATCCTACATGCATAGTAACCCTAAGCTAGGGGGATGATTAGTTCTCCGAAGTACCTGCTTTTAGCTTTGATCAATCTCTAGTCTAGTTATCTCCTCAAATCCTCCACTCAAACCTCAAAAACCGATTAACTAATTAGTAACTAGGTAGGAAGTAGGCTAGGGTACCAGGACCCAAGTAAAATACGATATTGATTACCATTATACCACAATGTCGTCTTAGGTTAAACTTGGCTTAAGATGGGGTAGTTGTTGACACGTGCTAACCATTGACAACAATCTACACGAATATAAGTGATCAGGTACCTAAAACAAGACATTGTTCAAGTGGGTCATCATTCACTTGATATTGGAAAGGAGGCACGCTATACAAATTAGGCAAATCTTCCAAAAAAATTCAACTCCTCACACTCTTCATTGTTACGCACGCTATCCTGGTTTGTAAATGTGATCTCTACGTCTCCTATTCCTAGTGACATTTTTAACACCTTGCACGTCCATGGTCGATTTAGTCGTTGCTAGAAATGGTCGTCCTATAGTGAGGGGAGCATCGACATCTCCAGGCATGTCTATGACAACAAAGTCGCCTGGCAACATGAATCTATCAACCTTAACAAGTAAGTCCTCAACTATTCCCTTGGGAAAACAATAGATCTATCTGTTAGTTGGATATTCATCTGAGTAGGGATTAGTTCACCTACATCTAACTTCCTAAAAAGTTGGTAAGGCATGACAATAATACTAGCCCCTAAGTCTACTAAACATTTCTTAAACAAAGCAATCCCAATCATGCAAGGTATAGCAAAACTCCCTGTATCATTTTTCTTTTCCGGAAGCTTGTTCTGAAGAACCGCCGAACACATCTCGTTGAGGCCAACAGTTGAACCTCCCCTAATTTCTCCTTTTTGTAATGACTTATGAAAGAATTTTCAATACACATTACCTAAAATAGCATCTTTTACATGAGACCTATTTAACCTCTTTAAAGTGGATGGCAAGTAATGTTGCAAGGGTGGACGATTTTGGACATATATAATTATACTATTCCATTGAATAGTGAATCTCAATCTATCTTCACTGTTGTGAAGAAAAAATATTAAATCGCACTTTGCAATTTTGAAGTGCAAAAGATTAAAATTGAGATAATAGAGTGAAAATCACATGAATATCAGTAGAAAATTACAAAACTTATAAATGAATTCATAGTTTGAAAGATATATAATCAAAAATGGGAAAGAACACATCTCCAACAATGAATGCAAATGACTTGGATGAGTTAAACTTATTTTGCATCATAACGATGTGTCATATTTGCATAAGTTTTGCTTTCAAATTCGCTAGCATTGAAATGAGGAGAATGACAGAGACCCTTTTGATGATAAAGACATAACGACGTTGTTAAGAAGAAGGAAGAGACACTCGGCAATGGAGTTAGTAGACTCGTTAATGAAGATAGTCATGTTGTTAATGTTTGAGACAATTGTTATTGTTGTTTATACTATTATTTAAATTCATCCGGCCAACGGGCCGGGTCCCATATCTAATAAGATAAAGGTAGCAAGATAATTTACTTTAAACTCATAAATTTTAGAATAAATACAACTTAGTCAAATCTATTAAAATTGTTAGCCAAATCTTTGAAATACAAAATATTACCCAAATTACCTACAAAATATTCCCAATTCTTTAGTAATGTATCAACATATTAGCAATTTTTCTGTTACAGATAATAATGTTATAACTCTTTTTTTAGTTAAAATACTAAATTTAATAATGTTAACCATCATGTGTCTCTTCCAAGTCAGTATCATATTGCCAAATCAATATTACTAACAAAATTACTGACTGAAGTTAACATTTGACTAATATTTTGTATTTTAAAAGATTTTGACTAATCATTTAAAAAAAATTGGCCAATAATTTGTTGTTACCTTAAATTCTATTCAATACAATCCATCATAAAAATCTAAGAAAAATTTGTATGAAACAATCCAAATCCATTAACATTTAACAATTCTCCGTTTCACCCACCCATGGAACCTACAATCACATCCCTGACATACGATATTGGAATCGAGTTATCAAAATTCTTCCGGTACCTCCAACTATAATTTTCTACTTAATCGGCCTTAACAGTTCCAGGGCGAGGGGAGTTGACAAGAAGGTGCAAGAAAAATCCAATAGATACTAATACCAACACCGATGATGAAAACAAAACAAGGATTACACATCTTAAAACGGTAGCGCTAACGGGTAACAGACTAATCCGCAACAGAAACTCAAAATCCAAGGTTTTCTAAAGGCAAAATTTCTACTGAGAGCAAAATCACACGAAAACACAGAACCAACCAACTGTCTACTCGTCTTCCTGGCTCCTGAGCCTAGCCAGCTTGTTGGTGACAGCAATATCCAACTGTGCTGCACGCTCCACAATATCCTTTCTCTTAAGCGTAGAGACATCATGAGCAATCTCGGCACAATAAGTCCTAAACAGCAAAACCGATGTTCAGGTCAGGAGCAAATGCAGAGCAAAACAAGACATAATATTTCTGAACATGGGAATGTTAGTAGCTTACCTGTTATGCATCATCAAAACCTCCAGCTCCTTAACATTGTGGACAACAAACTTCTTGAAGCCATTGGGAAGATAGTGGCGGGTTTTCTTATCTGATCCATAACCGATGTTGGGCATCAATGTAACTCCCTTGAATTTTCTCCTGACCCTAGAGTCAATACCCTTAGGCCTTCTCCAATTTTCCTGCAAAGGAAAAACACAAATTTAATATAGGCAAATCAATAGCCAGAACAGAACACTGCAGGGCAAACACAAATTTTAGATGGGCAAATCACTAGCAAGAATAGAACACTACAAATCAGCACATTGGCATGTTCTGGCTCTTATTTGTAGCATTAACATCTCAGTAAAACGGGCAACACGTGACAGGAACCCTTCCATTTCTTGGCTCAGTACAGCCAATTATATGAAATTATGTCCTACAGCTTTAAATGAGGCATAATTGAGGAAGGAGAGGCTATTCTTGACACACAAGTTAACAAGAATGTTAATAACGATTGATGTCATTCTGGAGAATCAAAAGGATTGAGGAAGAAAGATATGGGAATGTGGGTTAAACCAGGCCCTCGAATCAGGAAAAATCAAAGAGAGCAGACATGTTCACCCATGAAAATTTAATTTCCGTGCACCCTACCATGCTACCTTCATCATAAATTTTTTTTTTTGGTAAAAACCTTCATCATAAATTGATCCAGAGCATCGACTTATTGTGCACAGTGTATGACAACTTCTGAATTAATAACACAACCAACAAATCAAGCATGACAAGAACAATGCTGAACCTAGCTAGTACCCTACGACTGAAGGAACAACAAAGTTCAATTAAGAATTACCTTGACCGAGATCTTACGGTCACTCTGGGGCCTCTTGAACTTCTTTACCCTCTTCTTCACAATCTTCTTCGTCAACAGAGGAACCGCCATCTTGTCTATAATGCGCAAATTCACAACACATCAGATTCTCTCAGGTAATTAAGAAAAAAAACACCGAATGATTCTGAACAACGACGGGCGAGACAGACAAAGGGAAGAAGCGAGCCAGGAAACACATCAGAGCACTATTCTAATAGCCAGTACTCCATCAGAGGCTCAATGGAAAGGAAAATGTCGTCTAACAATACCGCATGGCGGAATTCAAGAATGCAGAGTTCATAAAAGAGCTCGAAAATAGCTAGAGAGACGCGCATATGTGGAAGGAAGGAGGGTTTTGGTTTCATACCTGCTTCAACAGCCGCGCTGCAGCTCCCCTGGTGTGTTGTGTGGGTACTAGGGTAGGGGAAGGACGGAGGAGAGAGCCTAGGGTTTGAGGTTCGGGTACAATTTTATATTACGTAAGAGAAATATTTGGATGTGGCCTCCGGTTAGTTGATTTTTTTGGACGGGCTAATTTTCTTAAAGGACTCCCAGCCCAGCCCATACTTTTATTTGCTGTGCAAGAAGAATTGGGAGATAGTAGGGCCTGACGTGACAAGGGAACTAAGAGGTCGTTTGGAAGTTGTGATTGTTAGAGTTGTGTTTGTTAAATACATGTATTAAGCACAATACAATGTTTGGAAGTGTCAAGTTGTAAAACAATGCATGTATTGTTTTGTGTAGGCCCCACCAACAATCACAAAAAATGATGGATTATACAATCTCAACTAAAAGTTGAGATTGTTGTGATTGTCCTTTTAGATTTGTGTCCACTTTTTCTTTCCATTTATATCCCAATATTTTTTGTTTTATACTAAAAGGTGAGGGTAAATGTGACATTTCCCTATAAAGTAACTTTATGCAAATCAATACATAAACTAGAATCTCAACAACCAAACAATGTATTGTCAAAATGCATCTATTGTATCAATGCATGTATTTATATTGTAGTGATTCATTACAATACAACGATTTAACATTCGCAACTTCCAAACGACCCCTAAGTACTTAGAGAATGGATCCTTTCCTAAATAACTGAATCACATACTGATAGCTTTGATCCCAAGATCGAGAAGCCAGAAACACCAATGGATTATCATTCTATCAGCTTGTATAAGGCACTATACAAGATCATGTCAAAGGCTTTGGTTAACAGATTGAAAAGGATCCCGAACAAGGTGATAGAGGAGAATCAAACTGCATTTGTACCTGGTAGGTACATAACTGATAATGTGATGGTAGCGTTTAAATGCCATGAAAACACAAAAAGATATCAAGAGAGGCTTCATGACAACAAAACTGGATATTTCGAAGGCCTATGATCATGTGAATTGGGGATTCCTAGAAGCTATGATGCTAAGGTTGGATTTTGATGGAAGGTGGGTGAACTTGATTATAGCTCAGTTTGGCCCTGCTGGATATTTCGAAGGCCTATGCCATGCATCACTACTGTTTCATTCTCGGTGTTGGTGAATGGATATCGATCAAAAGTTTTTGAACCAAAGAGAGGACTCGGACAGAGAAAGAAGGAGAAGAATATACCGTGGAGAGCTTGGCGGAAGCTGTGTGAACCAAAGAATGAAGGAGGGTTGGGTTTTAGGGACCTCAAAGTCTTTAATCTTGCCCTATTAGGGAAACAGATCTGGAATCTTATACAAAATTCAGATTCCCTAGTAGCCCGAGTGTTAAAGGCTAAGCACTATCCTAATACTAACATCTTACATGCTAGAGCTGGCCATAACCTAATTTATGTGTGGAGAAGCCCAATGACAGCTCAAGAGGGGTTAAGATTCTTCTTCGTTTCTGCATTTTGGAATGCGATGGATACTGACTTAAACAAGTCCTACTTTCATGGGGCTAGGATTCTTCTTCACCTTCCCCCAAACTTAACGAATAACTATTTGTTAGAATCAGGGTTGTTGGCTTGTGCTTTCTTTAATTTATTTGGTTGATGATTGTAGTAATACATTCTTTAGACTAGTGCGATGGCTTATGATGTTTAGTATTTTTTTAATTGATTAGTATTAATTTTTTGCTTATTCTTCACAAGTGTATTGTGACCTTTCTTTTAGTTGAGTACTGCTCATTCCCATCAATGTTGTCTTAGAAATGTGGATAGTGATTGTTGGCAAGAGAAGTCACAAGCTGTAGCAACCAACTCGTCCCAAGTTTGATGAGTGAACATAGGGTCACATCTAAACTTGGCAGGAAACTCCTTGGAGAATTGATAAGAGAAGGAAATATGTTCTCTTGTAGGATATAAATTACACAATACACACTTGGCAGGAAATATGTTCTCTTACCCCATTGCATCAACTTGCCATGGCTTCAAGTGTAGTAATGGTAAATGTTTTCCATACTTTCCTCAGAGTAACGCTGCATAAGTTTCCTCTCCCATGACACACCTTTTTCACACCTTTTCATACAAGTTGTACAAGAGTTTGAAGCTTCAAAAATTGATAAAGCATCCATGAACGGACCAGACTTCATAGTCCATATGCTACCTTGATTGCATCTATAATACTTTTACTTTCCCACTTTACAATAACAATAATGTAACCAAGTCATTCTACCTGTGCTAGCTTGGTTCCAAGTGATCAAGTTTCATATGCAAGCCTTCCTTCTTACTTTGGACAAGCAATCAATCTCATAACACTTTTGGTCTTCCCGAATCCTCTCCATTTCATAGGAAGGGTGCACATATCTATGGAACTTACTTGAGTATTTTCTTAGGAAACACAAAAACTAGGATTCAAAATTGTATCTCCCATAAGCACATATGAGATCATTTGTAGCCTGTTTGCCCAATAAAGTTCTTTGACTCTGCAAGAGATTATCTTCTTTGTTAGTTTTCTAAGGAGGACTTCACATTCTCTGTCAAAAAGCTTCCTTGCAATTAATGGCGCGAGCAGAAAGCTGAGACGAAATGCTTATCTTGTTGTAGCAAATTGATAAAGCTTTGTACCTCAAAGGCACTAGAAGAACTACCTTGTCCAAACCTCTCTATGATATCCGACCAAATCTCTTTAGCATGTTCAACAACTGGTTCACAGCTTCTAATCTCTTTGTTCATGGAAGTTTTAGCAAACCTTAAATAATTTCATTGTAACAAATCCAAGCCCAAAGTTCAATAACATTGGTTAGCTTGCAAGTGTATCATGCTCAAAACAATATTTATTTTAGGCTAAGAATGTCATCCATATCATTAACTCATTTGCATAACTGGAGGTGTCATAGTTTGCACCAGCATATGACCTAGGCCATCCGAGTTGTTCAGTTCATAAACAATAGAAAGATTGTCTTCAGGTTTACTGGAGGCAATAAGAGGCTGAGCACTAGTAGTACGAACTTCATCAACACTCATCATCCAAGATAGAGAACTATAGCTTACAACTTTGTTTACCATGAAAAAAATGAACGATAAAATATGGCCTTTGTATTATGTGGTTCTTCCTCACAATGTATTAGATGTAAACTTGTTTGGATTTTGATTGCATAATAACTTAGCCAACGACTGCACAAGTGTGTGTATATATATATATAACCCTATGTTCCCATGGGGCGGTTGTTGCGTGCCCTGTGACGTGCTGCTGTTAGCAGGGGAGGATTGCTCGCTGTCTTTTTCATTGCTGGGTGGGAGGGTCCTTCTGGTGTGTGTGCTTCGTTTCGGGCCGTTTGTTGCGGTCTGGTTGTTGATCGCGCCTTGGCTTCGGCTTCCCTTTCGAGTTGTGCAGGCCCTGGTTTGTTGGGGTGGTTCGGGGTTGGCTCTGTCCGATCTCTTGGCGGTTGTTCGGGAGGCCCTGTAGTTCTCCTGTTCTGGTGTTCTTTTTCTTCCTTTGTTTTCATTTTTCTTTCTGTGATCTCCCTTTGCGTCTTTCTTTGGGCTGCTGCACCTCTGGTGCCGCTCCCTTTCCTTTTCCCATTCACTGTTGTATTTCGGACTGGTTACCTTTTGGCTTCCCATTTATGCAATTTTCACCCTTATAAAAAAAAAAAAATAACCCTATGTTCCCAATTCAGCTAGGGGTGTACATGCAGAAGAAACAAGAAGATTGAAAGTTTACTTGTGAGACATGGAGTCCGACATGCACACTTTATTGACAGACGTGATAAGCTTAGGTGAACTAAGTTACAAACTTTCTTGAGGTATAGGTTGTTCATTCGTTGTGTCCACAAACTAAATAATATGAGCTCGCCCCAATAAACTTAAAGTAAATTTCAAGAAATCATAACAAAATATGAAATATCTTCATTCGAATATCACTTGAAAAGATAACCACATCTTAACATTGCTATCCATGAAGTTACATATCACACCATATTCAACAGAACGCAAAATTTCTCCTCAAATCTTCATCTGAATATTAAATAGAAGGAAAAAATGAAGCAAAAATATGATTTTAGTTTTTTTTTTTAAAGTAATAAGTAAATAGATTGAAGAACTACTCAAATGATTTTCATAACACTTAGACTAGTGGTGAATAAAGTAACCCGAAAACTGACCCACCCTACCAACCTTACCCGACCCACCTGAAAACATGTAGGAAACAAAATTTTAGGTGAGTGAGGGTTTGATTTTAGGGAAATTAATTTCGCACATGTGGGTTTTGATTCATGTTTTTGAAACCTTCAAAACCCAACCCGACAGTATATGATTATATGTCATGGGTGTAGTGTAGGAATTAGGTGGGGATATATAAGGGAATCGTAGTTCCCAAAATTAGGGTTCCCACTTTTGTTGCTCTTTCTCCTGACAGTCGCTGCAATCAACAATGGTCCATCGATGGAATGTACATTGTTCTTTTTCCCTCTCTGCTCTCCACATATCCATTACCACCTAATCTAATCTCTTCATAAATCGTTGTCAGGAAAAGTCATCATGGGGAGCACAACAAGCTGTATGATCCTCCTTCTCGCTCGGCTCTCGCATCGACCAGAAAATCGTAGTCCCACCCTAACAGAGCGGCCACTCCAACTTAGCAACACAACTAGAGTCGATAATTCCTTGATGTATCAATTTCGACTTCTTAGTTCCAAATCGATTCAAGGTAATAGGCTAATTCTTATGTTCGTTTAACTAATAACAACTTGGTTGGTTATGCATAAGCTAACATTCCATGCTTTGCCGAAGAGAATGCTCTATTTTTACTATATTTAGTCAGGACCGTGTATAACTATGAAAAGTGAAAATCATCAATAAAAAGTGTAATTTTAAACCATTGTTGACCGAGACTATGAGTGGAGCTGACACGCGCTCGGGTCGAGCTTTAAATTTCTTAAGTCGAAGCCCACGCACCTACTCTAACCCTAACAACGACAAGAATACCGACGTTAGGCTTGTAGTTTAGTGGCTCGGTCGTATTCCAAGGGAACCTTATACTTACTATTACTTAGCTCTGAACTACTATATAATCAAATAGGAAGGTTGGGGGGAGGGTGAACCTAACTAAAAACAGCCAACCAAGTGGTTGGGAGAATGCTAGAGATGAGATGGTTGTTTAGAATCGACTCCCTTTAGCTTGAGGTGCGGAGGTGATGAAGGTGGGGATCGATTGAATGGCCATGCAATCGATCCCCCTCCTAGCTAGATGCAACCGCCCAGTGTCACCTCAACCGGTCTACCCAACTAGGGAATATGATCTACCTCCTCTAAACTGCTTATATTCGTCCGCACACAAATCAGATAAGTCGATGGTCACGCACTTACCTGACAAACATTAACTGTGTGAGAATCTAACTAGAAGGGGATGGTCACATCGACCTCTAGCTATCCAATTTAGGGGTGTTCAAATGGTTACCATGGTAATTATCGAACCGAATAAGTCAAAATTCTATTAACCATGGAATACAATATCATAACCAAACCGTCCAAACTAATACAATAATCAAATCAACCAAACTAAAGTTTAAACGATTTGGTTAATTGGTTGACCAGATTAACCAATATAACATCACAATTTATATGATGAATAATACATTACGATGAACACATAGTTAACCCTTACAGAAATACATGCAACTAATATAATTATCTTACAGTCAGTATAAGTATTCTCCTAACAAAAATATATGTCAATTGTATTAAATTAATTAATTGTTGTGATTGTGTGAACTGAATTAGTCTCTTAACAATTATATTAGGTTGAAAAAGATCTTCCTTTCAAGTTTTCATATATTATGGTATACACTTTACAAATACAAAAATATACAGTATAGAAGCAATATTGAGCTTTATTGTTGATGAGCCTAAAAGGAAGGAATGTTTGGATATTGAGTGGTTATGTCAACTGTCAAGTATTAAGTATGTGTATATAATATATTATAGATATATGGATAATTACTTAATTGGTTAATTTGGTTTGATTGGTTAGCAGTGTCTGAAACCAAACCAAACCAAACCAAATAAACCAAACAAGCTAAAATTGTTAACCAAACCAATAACCCAAATTAACCAAACCAAATTATCCAAATACTACTGGTTAAAACGGTTACTACGGTTACCACACCGCTTGAACACTCCTAATCCAATTGAGGTACGAAGCATTTACACACATCTAAACCCTATTTAAAAGAATTAAGCATCCTAGCTAAACCCAATTATACAATAAATTCATATGCAAGAAAAGGATAATTCCCCTATTATCTAGGGTGCAACTTTGGGAAATGAGATACAGACAATCCCACCCTAATTGATGTCTATGATAATATTGACCTAAGGGGATGGAAATCTCACCTAGGTTAAGAACAAATCAATCACAATAAAGCAAGAGATTATCATGCACAAACATCAGTAGACATAGATAAATAAGTTTATAAGCATGCTTACATATCACCCACACACAAATTATAAGGTATGGTTCATCTTCCCAAAACAACCATAGGGAAAGAAAATACAAACTAACAAGAGGGGGAATGCTTGGAATCATCTTCTTCTCCTTAGATTGCACCTTCTCCTTGATTCTTGGACAGATTTGACCTTTCCCAAGCTCTCCCAAGGTGTTTTTAAAAAAGCTACCCAAGAACCCTAATTTCTCACTCTAGGCCGACTCTCCTTCATTAAATGCAGATAAAGGGGCTAATATAGAAGAGCACCATCATTATATATATGGCCAGAAAAAGACATGACACAAGAAGGAGGCCATATCACGATGGATACGCCCGTATAATGGGTCGTATCGTGTAATATGACACCAAATCAACCAAAACGATGCGTCGAGGCTCTGCTTTCAAGTTCCAAGATCGCCATTTATATGTCATTGTCGTGAACTTTATCATGGACGAAATGCTCCTTGGTCGTGATTCGGGTGGCGAAACTCTCTGGCCACGCGTTGGGTGCCTTCTGCAGTTCGCGATCATAGCCTAAAAGTTTACGTTTTTGAAACGCGGCACTCCCTCTGATACGACTATATCAAAGGTCGTATCTCGTGTAATTTTCACCCTTCTTGCTCATATGCTTCCCGATCATGCTTGGATGAACTCCAATTGATTCACGATCGATCCTAGAAGAATATAAGACCTGAAATTTCATCACAAACATTGAAAAAGCATAAAATGATAAAGTGGGATCGTTTCACCATGAAAACCTTCATATCAAGCAAACTCATACAAAAATAAAAGTTTTACAAATAGGAATGAATCTCGGCCTAAACTAGCTTGAGATGTGGCCTAGGCAAGATGATTTAGCGCGCAAACGCCTCGAGAATGAGGGCTAAATAACACCTATTTTAGGTGTTATTAGGAGCTGAACTGAATTATGCAGTTGTTGGCTCTATTTCGCCTCAAAACCAACAAAATAAAAATGTTATTGTTGACAATACAAAATCGATACTTCCTGAAACAACCCGATCCTTTTCGACAAATCGAACCACTATTTAAAACCCAAAAACCGGTTACTCTGGAGCAACCCAAAGCACACTTTAAAGTCAAATCGAAATTCAAAAATCCCAACGAAAGCCCTAAACACTTGGGCGAAATCTCAATCCCAAACATTTAAACATAAACCTTGAGTTTTCCAATATACTCATAAGACATGAAATAAAGACAAATATGACAAAGGGGATCCCTTCTAGTTACCCTGAGCCTTCTGACATCTTCAAGCTTGACGCGGCTGGCCTCCTTGATTAACCTCCTCGTGCTGGCTACGTCGTCTTTCCCTTTCCACACCTGGTCAGTGAGCAGGGGTCAGTCTCACCGTTACTTCCTAAGGTCTTTGCATAAGCAAATCCTTACTAACACATTATTAGAACATTCCTATCGTACATGAAAGTCATTCCCACTTTCATCCTTAACACTTTAGTCCTTAATAGCTCATAGAAGTTCTCAACTTCTAGCTTAACTCATATACTTATTACTATGGTTCACCGCATTACGTATCGTCGTCCGGTGTCCTTATCCTCAAGGAAATGGTACTGCATTACGTATCATCGTCCTGTCCATGCCCGATCAACTACATTGTTACGTATCGCCATCTAGTAGTGACCCGACCATCTACCGCGTCCAGTGGTGGCCCAACCACCTGGGGGTTCATTTCAAGTACAAACATACATCACATACATATCACAACGTGTGCCTCCATCTTAAGTAGGCGGTGGGATGCCTCACATAGGGCTACAAATGAGCCAAGCTACTCGCGAGCGGCTCAGAGCTCAATTCGAGAAAAACTCATTCGATACTTTGCTCGATTTGTAATGAGCTAGCTCGTGAGCTGACTCGTTTGTTAATGAGCTGAGCACAAGCCATAGCCTCTTCAACTCGGTCAAGCTCGCGAGCTGGCTCGACTCGTTGGCTCGTTGAGTTAGGCTCGTGAGCTGGCTCAATAGTGTGCCTAGCGAGTTAGCTTGATCAAACTTACAAGATAGCTCGATATTGTGGTATGGATCGCAAACCAACTCAAGTTACTTGCAGATTACATAGCTCTTAGGCTGACCTACTATTAATCATATAACGTGTAGGTTGGTTGGATTACGGATCTTTCAACTTACTACTATTATATATAACTCGTATGTTGGTTAGACTACATATCTTTCAACTTGATGTGGTTTGAAACTTTGTATATCGTGGGTAAATATTCATTGCAATATATGAATTATGTGTAATATCATATATTTATGTTTGCTAAACACACATATAACATAAATATTGCTAATCAAATATGAGTTACTTACTAGTATCATATAGACTTTTCAGGTTCGATATATTAATTGATTTGTTGAACTATGTTAGAATTTGTTAATGATTTTGCATTCGAATTAAGATTTAACTAATAACTATATAAATGTTTGGAGTTGAACTATGTTTTCCCCCATTTAACTAATAACTATATAAATGTTTGGAGTTGAACTATGTTTTCCCCCATCCATCCGCATCTTATTCCTTATGCAAAAAGTCCCAGTGCTATACTATTTTTTCTGTTTTCAGATTGGACCGGAGGCGGAAAAGTTAGTGGTTTAGAGTTTAGTGGTTAACCGTTACAAAACCATTGATAAATCGTTGATAGAATCGTTCATGATATATAACATACAAGACTTGTATATTACACTAACCGTCCAAACAATGAATCGGACCGCTATCGTAACTGGTTTGATGTCTAGCCTCACACACACATAATCGCGCAAGCTCATAAATTAACTAGCATAACTTGAAATAAAAGACACCATAAGAGGCTCGAAACAATTAAAATAATTAAAATTACGTTTCTGGAAATTTCCTGCAGCTTTAGTGACCACCCAAAATCTGTCACTAAAAGGCTGTATAGTCCGTCGCTAAAAACCCAGAATTGCACCCTCACGAAAAATCACAACAACTAGTCTAATATGAAGGGATCGAGTTCCCTTACCTCTAGAACGAGCCTAGGACTAGATTATATGGCCCGGGACGTTGATCTCCTCGTTGATCGATGTTTGAATCCTTAAAGGACACCGCAAACGCTATAATACAATAATACGAATTTCATATTAGACCAACGATAAATCGAGTTAGGAAATCGTGAAAGAATTGGCGATCCTTACCTAGGAATACGAAAGGGATGGGGTCAGGGTCGAGAACAGGGACCAGCGCTCCCTCGTCTCCTTCTTCTTCTCGGTAGCGCTGGGGAAACAAGGATGGGCGGGGGGGGGGGGGGGGGGGGGGGGGGGGTTTAATTTCTCTAGGAAGGGGAATTCCTACTAGGGGAAATAAATTAGGGGTTCTGTTGGGGAGTGGGTTCTGGTTAGGTGAAAAATTTGTCCTAGACGAAATTAATTTGGAAAAATGGTCAGTTTTGAAGTGATTATTTCTAGAATTTTAAAAGGAGTTTAAGGGATCTTTGGGAAGAGGTTCGAGGATGGGACGTTGAGGAGAGGGTGCTTTGGTAAATCAAAAGGGACTTTAAAGCGAGAAAGTTCGTCTAAAAATGAATTTATAATTTATAGGTTATCCCGAGATAGTTAGGGGAAGGAGGGATTTCTTCGAGTAAGGAATCGAGGAGTCATCTTTTTAAGGTGAGTGTAAAGGGGGTCAAATCTTCGTCGAGGTCTTTAGTTTATGTCTTTTATTTCAAGTTATGCTAGGTAATTTATGAGTTTGCACGATTATGTGTGTGTGAGGCATCCCACCGCCTACTTAAGGTGGAGGCACACATTGTGCTATGTATGTGATGTATGTTTGTATGTAAAATGAACCCCTGGGCGGTTAGGCCACCACTGCACGCGGTAGATGGCCAGGTCACTACTGGATGGCGATACATAACTGACGCGCTATGGCACAACACCAAACTACGACCAAGTATAATCACAGTCCGGAAATGCAAAATAGTGGTAAGTTTAATTTATCAACCCGAGGTCTAGATCTACTGCCTACTCCGTGAACTTCTATTATCTAGCGGGACTAAGTGAGTGAAGTTGAATTCAAACTAAACAAAATGAAAACAGTAAATTGTTTGGTTTCCTGAAGCAAGAGAAGAGTCACTCGGGAATGCGTCCCCCTAGCTCCTTAGTTATGTTCAAGTTGTAATTTCCTTAGGTTGATTTACTGTTGATTAAACTGCGAAAGATCTGACAGTAGCTTGGAATCTTTTAAGCTGACC